>CM041776.1:391658171-391998304 GCA_023374045.1 Limonium bicolor | reverse complement strand
TGTAGTATTTGGTGAATATGCATCTAATGAAGGATAATATCGAATTTTTACTTATTATAAGACCGATCTTTCATAGGATACCACCATACTAAAATACATGAAGGAATCTACCGAAAAATTAAGTGACTCACTATTGAAAAGTAGAAGGTCGAGCAACTACCCATAGCTACTTAAAAACCCGCCATATGGGAGCATGAGTCGGGAGAAGAGAAGAGTGAGGGTCGTGAGAAGAGGGAAAGAGAGGTAGCGATAGTTATTGGAGAGATCGAGGGAGTCGAAGGAACCGTGTGCAGTGTGTAAGACGAAGCGCTAGGCTGAGATGCCATGGTTGTCGGGATTCGAGTTGCGGCCGAGATAGGCAAGGAAGTAAACGTTTCAGCCGTGAGAGTCAGAGGAGTCGAGACCAGCTGCGGGGGAGGAGAAGACTTCGTTCGAGAAGCCTTGGCTGTCGGGATTCGAGGAGCGGCCGAGATAGTCAAAGATGTAGGCGATCCAGTCGTGAGAACCAGAGGAGACGCGAGCCGTCACGGGGGAGAAGAAGTTTTTTTCGCGCTGGTCGAGGCGGTGGCCTTTCTGGTCGGATAGGAGACGACGCTCTAGAGGTGAGTTCACGGGTAGATTTGTTCGACGGGTTTCCAGGGTTGATTCAAGGAGGCTGAGAAGTAAGAGGAAGGCGAATTGGAAGTCTCGTGAGTTTTCACGTGCTCCTCTGCGGTCTTTTGGGAGGTCGACTTGTCCTTCTGGGATTGAGAATACGGTAGTTGCAGGGGAACCTGAAAGGGAAGGTCAAGGGTTAACAATCTTCATCGACAACTTGAACAGATCAGTAGACGTCAAAGCCTTGCGTTGGCTTTTCCGGTTGAAGGGACCTATTGGTCGTATTTTCATTGCGCGTATACGGCGGCCAAATAACCCGCTGGCGTTTGTGTTTGTTTTGTTGTCTTCGGCGACACAAGTGCAGCAGGCGGTGGAGAGGATCAATGGCCGATTCTTCATGGGTCATCAGATTTTTGTTCGTCGGGTCAGATACGAGGCGAAAGGGGGTTTTGGTCATGCTGAGCCTTCGTCTTCTCAGCAAGGAACAAAAGTTGGTCATGGTGTTGCTAGCAATGTTACGGTGGATGCCCAGTCGACGGATGGTGGTAAGGAGAATGATGGTACCGGTAATTGTGGTGGTGAGCGGGAAAAGCGCCGTTGGACGGTGCAAAGTCTTTAGGCGGTGGTTTGTGACCGTAAATGGGCGGTGGACGCGCTGATCCACTTGAGAACTCCAACGGTCAGCCACATGTTCAAGTCGAGGTCAATTGCTGTTGTCGGGACCAGGTCCCCATGCACGAGGAGAATTTTGTGCCTAAAGAAGGAGGAGTGTCGATTGCTATATCCAAGGAAGGGGATGGTGCTTTTAATGTAGGGGGTAATGTTGCCGGGAATGTTGCACAGATGGTGGGTGGAGCGTTGTGCCCACTAATTTTTTGGGGGGTGTATCCGTGGGTTCCGATGCAAAGTTATGATCAGCTCGGGTGGTGGGGCTTATTCGCCAAACTGGGGAGGTGGTTATTGTGGCCATATGTCTCTGGGATGAATGGTACCCTGCAAGGTTTGCCCTTCTTACCAACCGTTCGTCAAACGGGTTTGTTCGGAGGCTTGCACGGTGTTTCTAACCAAGGGATATTGGATTGGTGCTCGTGAGCCCATCTATCGGAACCGCCCAGTATAAGGGTTGCGGATCGGGATCCGATTGTTGATGACATTGTGAGTAATGAGAGGAGAAGGGTGGAAGACGATTCCGCGTGGTTGCTAAGATTGGTAATGTTGGTCTTTTCGAGGCTGGTGGGGATTTGAGTAGGCCGAGCGATGTGCCGACGGTTCCCCAGATGCGAGTGGTGGAGGAAGAGGATGATGTGGATAGTGGTCTGAGGAACCTCTTTGAGGATCCTGAGTTCCCCCCAGGTTTTGAGCCGGCTGGAGGATCCACTGGACCAGATGCCGACCCAGACGAGGCTTATGTGCAGGAGGAAGCAAAACAAACGCTTATACTTGCGAAGGAGCTTGGGTGCTCTGTACCGGATGAAGAGCGCATCTTGGTAACCTGCTGAGATCATTCGTGAGCGAGGTGCGATCGGCAAAGGAAGCAGGATGAAAGTGAAGGGTCAAAGAACGATTCTGAAAGGTGCTCAAAGAATTCTCTAAAGACGGGTCCAGAAAGGTGGCCGGTTCTAGGCCTATAGGTTTTAGCAAGTTTTCCGCATAAGTAGGTTGCTAGGAGGGGTAATAGAAGGGTACTGGGAAAGTGAGGTGTTGTAAGGAAAGGCTAGGAGGATGATTAGGATTGAGTCCTTATGTTTTACTTGCCCTTGTGGCACATTTGGGCTTTGCCCCCAATTATCAAAAAAAATCTTATAACTACGGACTATAAGTATGAGTTTAATGCAAGGAATGACAATAATATTACATATTACGTTACCAGCATTAAGCTCGATAACGACACATAAAGGTCGTTGGATCTCGGCGCGAGCAAAATTTCAAACAGCTTTTTGCTGCTTTACAAATAATCTCAATGTGGTTACTGACTGAACGGTATTTGAACTTGGAGGTGGTGTCACCTGGTAAGATGACATATATTTGTCTATTGTGGTTTATCATTTGTAAAATTTTAAAATATTGAATTTTATTATATATAAGTCCAAATAAACATAAATTTTATACCATGATCATCATAATTTGAGCTCTTCAAAATAAGATAAACATGAATATGTTTTGAGAATTTTTTATTTTTTTTTGTACGTACATATTTTTAAAATTCATTGTGAATCTTAAGTTTAGGAAAAGTGATTGAAGGTTGTTTAAAAGTGAATTAGAGAGTTGCGAAAAGTGATAAGAGGTTTTAAAAAAGTGAATCTCATAAACAAGATTGTTTTAACTAAAGTGATTCTAATTGTTTGATTAGGGAATTAGAGGTTTTAGAAAAGTGAATCAAAGGTTGTTAAAAAGTGAAACAAAAGGTGTTACAAAGTGAATCAGAGTAATAAGGAAAAGTGAATCTCGTAAGCATAGATTGTAAAACTAACAGTGAATAGAGGTTTAAGAAATATGAATCAAAGGTTTTATAAAGTGAATCATGCGTTTAAGAAAAGTGTGAATCAAGGTTTAAGAAAAGTGATTCTCGTAAATAGAGATGTTTAACTAAAGTGAATTAGAGGTTTAAGAAAAAGAATCAAGGTTTTTTTAAAGGTGAATCAAAGGTTAAGAAAAGTGATGAATTTTGTTTAATACTAGTAAAAGTTAATCCTACCACAAACTTTGCGAAATAGTATAAACCTTCATTATTGAAAGTGAACCTTAAACCCTGCACTACAAACATACAAATGTCTTCGACTTTTTTAACTTTCCTAGAGTGGTTTTTAGAGTGTTTGGGATAAGATTCATTTTCTAGAATAAGGTTCATTTTATTGTTAAACAAGATTATTTTGTTATGAATAAGATTCACTTTAAAAATACGTAATATATACTCCTTATAAAAAACATAAAAATTTAAGTTTATCAAAACATATTCATGATGCATCTTGTTTTGAAGAGCACAAAAAATGATGAAACAATGATATAATTTTTTATTTTACACTTCTATTTTTTTTGCTGCCAGCATTAAGCTCGATACGACACATACATATGATTACTCCCCTACTAGATCTAGGTTGGAGGAGCACGTAGCAAAATTACTTAAGCGTCTTAGGTTGCGTTCTTTTAGCTGCTTTTTCATTTTTGAGATACATGTGACCATATGTCAACTCCTTATTGGTTAAGTAAATGACCAAGTACAAAAAAACATACTGAATGTCAACCTCACATTGGTTAACCACACTAAGTTGATCATAAAGTTTCCAAACCTAGTTTTATATGTAAAGGTTTGAACGCATCCTATTGTTAATATGTCGGAACTGTAGGAGTTGAATAGACTGACAGGCTGCTCTCTTTGTTGTAAAGATGACAGAACTTAAGACAGAGAACTACAACCTAATCCTCTAGGCAAATTTTTGGCTACACGTATATGTAGTCAAAGATACCCATTTACTATAAACCAACATGAAAACATGTATAATGAAAGCAAAATCTGTACAGTAAACAATTATACTGAAAGTATTATTTCCTAGGGAGAGATTCCATAGAATATACTCCCTCCTATTCTAAATATAATTCGTTTTAGGCTTTAGCATTATGTTCAAATTATAAGTTTTAGACTTTTTGTATCTATCTTTTCTACTTTTTTAATTATTATTATCATCACGCTACTTTTTTTATCTTACCAATAAAGTATACTTACTTTTTTATTCTTCCAATATAAAAAGTAAGGCTATACTAGTCTTTTTAAACCCTTTCTTAAATATTGTGAAAAAGTCTAAAACGACTTATAATTAAAATAGGAGGGAATAACTTTCTCCCCCGCTGATGTGGTCTCCCCCATCCCTCCTCCCCCGACGACACCATGCCTAACCACCTTGCCCCTCACTACCACCATGTCCCCAACCGCCGCTTAACCACCTACACTACCACATACCTCCCCTTCGAACAAACACAGTTGCAAACGATTGATTTGGTGTATTAAAAACTAAGAAATAATCCTAGAATTCAATAATTCAAAAGATCGTCAGGTTGCAAAAATCCCGGTCGAAATAGTATAGTAATTAAAGAAGCGACCGGGGTGTCAATCCACGGGACTCGATAAGTAAGTCTAGCCTTAGGTAATGGTTAACTCAAAAAGGGGGTTTTGTTTTGGTTTTGGGTTGCAAATAAATAACAAGAATAGTAAATAGCAGATAAATTAAAGTGATAGTTTTGGGAGTGTGAACGGTACTCTAGGTTCAGGGAGTTGTTTCACTAGCTAGGTTCTGCATATTCTACTGCTTAAGTGGAGACTTGGATCGGCTTGTAATTCTCAATTATCTATTCTGTATTAAGTCTTAATTCCAGATAGCTCATCTAGACAGGACATGTAGTTCTAGTCTAGACCTAGCAAGTATATCTAGATGGTTTAATCGCACAGAATTACTAGTCTGGTTTTAATCCGGACTAAAGCTCCTAGTGACTAAAGTAATCTATCCGATTGCAATTATCACAGGTAACAGGTTAATAGGACCGTCAATGCTAATCACCTTATCTGATCATAACATGATTCGAGGGCTTATAATAAATTCATGACGTTTATTAAAAGCACTTAAAAGCATTAACCTGAACAATCCAAATTGTCTCAATAAAGCAGTAAAATAATGCAGAGTTTAACTAATTACAACATCCCTTCCCCTAGAGTAAATCCTCTTAGCTAGACATAGCGATTATAATAATAAATGAGAGAGAGTTAGAAGAAATCATCTGTTACGAAGATCTTCTTGCTCGCTCCGTCCTTTGTCCTTGCGCTATCCTGGCTTGAAGGTTGATCTTGGTGATAATGGAGTGAATTGGGTGAAATGGGGCGAAAATGGAAGTTTTGGTGAGTTTTGTGAGGTGTCCGGATCAATAGGGTCGGACGCGATCCGGACAAGTGTAAAATAGGTGTGTCCGGCTAAACCGGGTCGGACGCGATCCGGACAAGGGTCGGACACGATCCGGACAAGGGTCGGACACGGCTAAATTCTGTGAAAAAGATGTGGAATGTGTTTGTGGGTGAGCGCGAGTGATTACGGGGGGGATTTTAGCGAGGATGAAGATGAACTGGGCTGAATCGTGAATGAGATGTGCAGAGTATGGAGAGGTTTTATGAATGGAGATGGATGTATGTGAGTGAACGATGCAGTTTTGTGGAGGAAGCTGATGAATGGAGATGGAGTAGTAGAGAGGAGAGGAGACTGTGAAGTCAGGTACGATTTGAAATGAAGGCAGGAGATGGTTTATATAGGAATAGGATTCAGACATGTATTGGTGGAAGTTTGGTAAACAGGGTGAGTGGGTAACTGATTGACGCCTTGATTTGAGGATGGAGCGTAGTTAATAAATGCGCCGCTCGCCTGTCTTGTTAATGCGCCGTCTAATAATTCGCCGAAAGTGTGACGTCCGGATCGTGTCCGGATCCGGACGTGACACAGAGTTTTAGATCTGAAACGCGAACTCTCGGATCTGGAATTTTAGTCATGTCCGGATTGCGTCCGGCCCAATCAGATCCGGACAAGAGATGTCCGGCTTTGTGTCCGGCCAAACTGATCCGGACAAGACCAGTTTTTGTCTCTTCTCCTGATTTGTTCCTCGTTTGTTGTGTTGTAATCCTTATGATGTATAATCTTTATTTCCTGGGTTTTTCCTGCATTTAACATATATAACACATCAGTTCTTATCAAAACATCAATCTTAGGAAAAACCATAATAAGTGGGAAACATTGCCTGAATTGTTACAAATTATAAGGTATTTAAACCCTAAAAAGCCTGTATGTTTCACTTATCAACTTCCTCACACTTAAGCTTTTGCTTGTCCTCAAGCAAAATAGGAATAAGAATATCTCTAAAACCTTCAAATAATCTCAAATTTGAAACAAGTGCAGGGCGAAATCAAACCAAGTGATAAATGAAAGAATAATCTCGCTCTCTGAGGTAGGTTTTCACAAACAGTGAAGCAGGAACAATTTTTGTAAAAGCATAGAGAAACTAGATTGTAGAAAACAAGTTAACTTAGCTTGGGACTTTCCACCATTTTCATTCCTCTAACCTTTGGATGACAAGGGGTGTGAAGTAATGCCTTATTCCGCAATACCTTTCAACACCACGTACTCGTGATCAAAAACAAAATTAAACTGCAATGAATTTTTCTTTCACATGCAAAACATTATTCTTCCAAGAATTATAAAACAAACGAAATATTGTGAATTGCAGAGTTTATTCCGTAACCCAGACTTTTCTCTCTATCCATGTAACGGTGTTGGGCCAACTATCCCAGATCACGAGACCTTAGGTAGATAGGTGATAAGGCACCCTTAAGACTTAATAACCGGATAGACGAGGCCTGCTATTGTTAGGAAAAAAAATTTTGATCAGTGGAGTACCTTGCCTTACCTTTTTCATTCCAAACATTCACTTCATTTCCAAAATCCCAAGCTAAAATAATCTGGTTTCCACAATTAGCCAATCTACCAGATTTTTAGTGCAAAGAGAGTATTTTTAAATAAAACTATTTTTATACAAACCCCATCAAGCAAAAAGATTCCTACGGTTTCCACTTTGGTTTAACATCACTCGGTGTGCACAGGCATTAGAGAAGCAAAAAGCAAGTGTGGCATTAAAGAACAATTATCATGTTTTCAGGGAAAGGTCTCTCCTTCCTCACACTTAAGATGAGCAATGTCCTCATTGGTCAAAGAAGAAAAACAGAGAAAAGAGCTTTCAAAACATGCTATACTCATAATAGATGCATATGCCATAATTAACCCTCAACACAACAAATGTGGAACATCAAATAAGTGAAATTATGAACTGAGACTCCCCTGGTGTTATGGATTGAGGAAGATGTTCTTCCTCACACTTGAAGTTTGGCAGGGGTCGAGAGATTCCTTACGAGTCACAGACAGTATACGTTGTGTGCGGATTAAGAGTTGCTAAATTTTCACTGGCAAGTACAACCACAAAATAAGGTGCATTAACTCGAACCACAGAGAATATTGGAATCGAATGAGTCATATTTAGAGAAAGAATACTCCCCATAGTTTAAGCTTAGCAGACATTCGCAAGTAGTGTGGTTCCATTTCCTGTACTTATAGCCATTTGTTTCGCAGTAGAGGTGACATGTAAAGTAATCATTTTAGAACGCTGCACTGCTCAGAGAAACAAGAAATTTAGCAATTTAGAATTTTAAACACTGGTGAATATATCTAATACCACTTCACCTGCAGTCCCATGTTCCCGTTAGTCTGAACAAACAAAAGTAAAATAAGTCAAAGAAAAAGAAAAGAAAAAAATACAGAAAAACAACAAAATAAAAGAAAGCAGTAAAGATGGCGGTCACTGAGGCGGTGGTGGTGGTGGAGGTGAGTGGTGGTGGTTGTTCCTTTGGTGGAGGCGATAATGGTGGTAGTGTGGAAGTGTTTATCGGGAGGAAGAGGACGACCGAAACAGAGAGAGAAGAAGAGAGCAGAAAGAAAAATCGGGGTGCGTTTTTTTTTTAGTGGTGTCCGGTTTCTGTCCGGATCCGGACAGCTAGGGTTTGAGAATGTCCGGCTCAGCGTCCGGCTGAGCTTAGCCGGACAGGTTGAAACTTCATTTTTTTTTTAATTAAAAAGAAATAAAAACCACTACTCTAAAGTACCTCATTCATAAAAATGAAATTTTACCACAAATAATTAAGCAAAAATAAACAAACACACGGAATGCAGAAATTAAATAACAAAAGTGTTAAAGGACTCCCTGATCCTTGGTGAACATTGCCATGACTCTTCCTCACACTTGAGTTTAGTTTAGCATTCGGATGAAGTACCTGAAAGATTAAATCTGCAAAAACCAGAAGAACTCAAGTGGAACTAGATAAAACCATTAGTTATAAGGTAAGAGCCATGGCTCTTTCGATTTGCACAATAGTGATTAACACTCTGCTAAATAAGAACAAAAGAGGAAAACAATTAACCAAACCAAGGAAAAGATACAGACCGGTGGGTTGCCTCCCACCAAGCTGCCCGGAGTTAAAGTCTCTGGCTAGACTTTACAGATAGGGTCAAGGAGGGCCGCCACAGCAGCTAGTAATGGCTTTCTTCAGTCTGAAATACCATTGCGGGCGTGGCTTCTTGGATGCTTTGGGAGGCGGTGATGCAACACAAATAGCAGATATATAATTTATAGAATTGGAGCTGTCAATCAAGGGTATACCTGGTGCAGGAGGCTGAGAAAAGGTATCGCCTAGGTACTTCTTCAATCGAGCACCATTTACTTTGAATATTTCTCCTATCTTATTCTCTAGCTCATAAGCACCATAAGTAGTGATCCCCACAACTTTGAATGGACCTGCCCAATGTGATTTCAACTTACCAGGAAAGAGGTGCTGAAATACCCCGAACTTAAATATAGGGATTAAGATTAATCTAATACGTAATTAAAGGCTTGATGACGCCTAAGTAATATTGGTAGGGAAAAATAAATCCAAAAGAAATAAAGAAACGCTTAAAAAGCGTAAAACGCTAAATAAGCGTTAAATGACCATAGGAGGTATGAAACCTCGGTTAGCGTATTGTAAGGATTCTAAAGGCTTAATTAAGTCTAAATAAATATGAGGGAACAAATCCCGAAGAAAACGGATCCTTAGAATGGATTAAAATCACTAATGAACATTAAAGCGCGTTTTTCGAGGTAACCGGGAAAACGTGTCTTTAAGCGGGTCAAATAGACTCGTAACAATTTTGGTCAACTAAATAATCATTAATAAATATTAGTGAAGCTTTAGAACCAATAAAATCAATAAAACGAGAAATTAGTAAAAACTGTCAAAAACGGGATGTTGTGGGGTAGAAACATAAATAACACAAACTTATGTGTCCACTTTAAAAATAAAAAGTGAAATGTGTGTGTGTGTGTGTGTATGCCAGCCGGCTCCCCCTCTCACTCTCACGCACTCACTAACTCCTCTCTATTTACAAACAAACAAAAATAATAAAGCAACCCTCTCTCTTTATTACTTTACCCCACACTCTCACAATTCTCTCTCCTATCTCATTTCCCCCTCCTCACGTGAACCCCCTTCTCCTTCTTCTCTGATTTTCTTTCTTCTTCCCCAAGCTCACCGAACAGCCATGGAAAATAAGAGAAACCTCACAAAAACCACTCTTCTCTCCTTTGTAACTCCCTCCAAACTTCTCCAAAAATTGTAAAAAATTACACCATTGTAATCCTCTCCTCAAGAGCTACATTTTCATCTTTCCAAAATCCGAAAACAAGCATTTTCGATTTTGAGGGTATTCCCCATTTGAAGCTTCAACACCACCATTAGAAGGCCCTTGTTCTCCTTGTTCTTCTAAGGTAAAAATCTTGAAAACTCCATCTCTTTCTAGCCTAAATGGCAAAACGAAAATTAAGACTAAACCTTGTTTGGTCTCTTGTATGTTCAGCCGATTTTGGCATTGTGGTGGTGTGAGAAATCTTGTTCTTGAGCTATCCCAAACAGCCCTTGTGCTTTTGAAAGGTAATAAATTTTCTAAACCCTAAAACCTAGATTAAAGCTTGATTAATGGTTAGGGTTAGTTCATAGTATTGAATGGTATATGTGAATGGTTGTAGTGTTAGAGGGTTGAGATTTCAAAACCGGTAGAGAAGAAGAAAGAAGGAAGAAGAGAAGGAAAATCTAGGAAGAAAACAAGGTAAGGAATGCTCACCTTGGTGTAGTCTTGTATATGTATGTGCAACAGATTTTTAGAAGTAAAAATGTGTATTGAAAAATGGTAATGCATTAGTAGTATAATGAGTAAGAGAAGAAAATAAGTTTGAAGTCTTTGAAAGCATTGTAAAAACTGTTACAAAACAGATTGAGAAATGAATATAATGTGCAGGAATTTTTATGAGTGTTTTAGTATTGGTATTGTATATGGGAGCTTGTATTTTGATATGGTATATAAACAGGTGAATTGAGTAATGGGATGTGAGCGAAACAATGTGGTGAGTGTATAAAATTATAAGGGAGACTATGGCAAAATTTACCTAGGAATGGAACACTTAGTGTGTTGGAAACTAGGTGACTAAGGTGTGTATGTGTAACAGATTTTGATTAAGGAAAATAGAGGGTAAGTGGAGAGAGATGGGTAATGTATTCTAAATGCATTAGGAATGTTAGAAATGTCGATAGAAGAGGGAGATATAGAAGGGGAGTGTAAATGACAAAATCTGTAGCAAAAAGTATCTAAGTGCATTGTGGAAATTAGGAGGAATGAGTGTACAAGATTTGGCGAAATGGAGAGTTGGACTTGGGTATAGATATTGTAGTTGCTTGGAAATGAATTGGAATGGTAGGATGGCATTAGGAGAGGGAACTATGTATGGAGGAAATAAGAACCCAAAATCTGTAGCAAAAACTACTTGGAGAAACTATTGTAAGTGTTGAAAGGAAGTAAGGAATTGTGTAAGTTGTTTAATGGATTTAGTAATGGATTTGGTGAATGGACTAAGGAGTATTAGGAGGTTTAATTAGTGTTATAACATGTGGGATTAAGTGTAGGAACAATGGGGAAGTAATGGGTGAAAGAGAGGACTGAAAACAGAAATTAAAATGCAAATACTGGGCTGGACCGGACTTGCGACCGGACTTGCAAGTCCGGTCGAGCTGAAAATTTTCCCGTCAGGATGCTACTGGAATCGACCGGACTTGCGACCGGACTTGCAAGTCCGGTCGGACCAGAAAAATTTCCCGATGAAACCTACTGGAATGGACCGGACTTGCGACCGGACTTGCAAGTCCGGTCGGACCAGAAAAATTTCCCGATGAAACCTACTGGAATGGACCGGACTTGCGACCGGACTTGCAAGTCCGGTCGGACCAGAAAAATTTCCCGATGAAACCTACTGGAATGGACCGGACTTGCGACCGGACATGCAAGTCCGGTCGGCCAGAAAAATTTCCGTAACCTGAGCTACTGGAATGGACCGGACTTGCAAGGTCGGTCGCAAGTCCGGTCCTGACTAAAAAAAAAAAAGAGTATTTATCATATGATTATAGCAATCATATGTATAGGTATACATACATATATATGCCTATATACATATATGCATATATATGTGGTAGTACATTATAAATGAAGTAGTGAAGGTAAGGAAGCAAGAGTAAGAGGTAGTGAGAAAAGAATGGGTATAATAATCAAGCATGAATGTAAAGGAGTAGTAGGTATATATTAGGAGTATTAATGAAGGAATAAGTTGGATTATGGATAGACCATTAATCATACAACTTCATGTATGTATAGGAATCAAATAGTTGATCCTCGAAGGAACCCGGTAGTACGTATACGACGGTGAACGGTATGATTTCTTCATGCCCTGTATCCTAATCTGGTTACCCCGATTTGTGTGCTTATTTGACCACCTAATAAGATAAATGCACGAACCGGAGTATATCGCACTTACTTGTGCTTATTTACATTGTTCTTGATATTTGTCTTGAACAATAGTTTGTATAATTTATGAAACATATGGATGATGATGCTGTGTATTGTATTTTATAGTGTACTTGTATGTTGCACTGTATTTCGTATGGATGTGTATATGAGCTTGTACTGTACTATTGTGGCTCGAATGTTGACTTGTGCTAATTCCTAACTAGCTAACTCCTAACTTAAGTGAGTAAATTGGAATGAGTACAAGTCCGATATAGCTTCGGCCACGCGTGAGGATGAGGTGACACAAGAGGTTGGATCCGATTCCTGGTTCGTAAGCTGGTCCACGGCCCAAATCCCTTAAGTGGGTAGCATCCTGGATTAGTGAACCAAGTAAATCCCGGTGGTGGGACGGAGTAGTCCCCGGGCCGGAGGTCCCGACGACTTAACATGAGTAAGAGTAAGAGTAGTAAGTATGTATGAGTATGAGTATGTATGTGTATGTATGGAGTAAATGAGTAAAAGAGTAATCTCCACCCGATTAACCCGGGTGGACCAATACGGCTAACAAGTTATTGGATTGCGTATGAATTGCGTATGTATTGTATATTGTATTGGGTATCACGGAATTCAGAAAGGTAAGTATGTATCGTTGGGCTATGTGGATTACTATGGATGAACTGAAGTGTATGCATTGAAGGGTATGTATGTATTCTTTGCGTAGAGTATCGTAGTATATGTATGAAAGCATGTATGCATGTATGTATGAATAAAATGAACCGCATGTATTCGACCAAGTGGTCGGCGTACCCTCACTAGTACGCGGGGTATGCGGTTATCATGCTCGGCGAAAGCTGACCCCTTCGGGGGACATTTTTTAGTGTGCAGGTACCCGAAACGAACATGGTCAAGGAAGAGACCGGAGGCACATCCTGATATTTGGAAGTAAGTAGCGCGTGAGGAACGGGTAGCAAGTAGTCTCTTAGCGAGTATGTATGAACTTTAAAGAGATAGTACATTGTATAAGGATCTTAGTAAACTCGGTATGTAGATTATATTGTATTGTGCTTGGAGTATTGTATTGAATGGAGATTGTAGTAGCATTTGGTAAATGGAGAATGCATTGTAGATTTGTAGTACTCGGGATTCCGGTCCATCAGACCGATGCCGTATGTAGAAGCAGTAGCCTTGTTAGTCACGTGGGTGACTAACGGCATTGTATCACCCATTGTATGTAAGTATATATCCGCTGCGAGTATCTGATGAGTAAGGAGATTGGACGCTAATGATTGTATTAATAGTAGGGGTGTTACAGGTGCAGCCTGGAATTATAGAGCAACACTAGATCACCTACTTTGAATTCTCTCTTATGGATCATCTGATCATGGATTCTCTTTGTGCGCTCCTTATAAATTCTGGAACTGTCATATGCTTGCTCTCTGAGTTCCTCTAGTTCAGATAGTTGAAATTTTCTTTTCTCTCCAGCAGTGCATATCAAAATTCAGGGCTTTCAATGCCCAGTAAGCTTTGTGCTCTAATTCGACTGGAAGATGGCAAGCTTTTCCATACACAAGTTTAAAAGGAGACATACCTATAGGAGTCTTGAAAGCCGTCCTGTATGCCCACAAAGCATCATCTAGTTTAACTGACCAATCCTTTCTTGATGCATTTACAGTTTTCTGTAGGATCCATTTCAGCTCACGATTAGTCACTTCTGCCAGGCCATTAGTTTGGGGATGGTAAGGTAATGCTACCTTGTGGGTCACCCCATACTTACTCATTAGGGAGTCGAATGCTTGGTTGCAGAAGTGGGAGCCACCATCACTGATAATTGCCCTGGGCACCCCGAATCTGGTGAATATGTGTTTCTTCAGGAATTTCACCACTGTCTTAGAATCAGCATTGTGGCATGGAATAGCTTCTACCCACTTTGAGACATAGTCTACAGCTACCAGGATGTATTGATTTCCATGAGATGAGGGAAAAGGGCCTGTGAAATCTATGCCCCAGACATCAAAAAGTTCTACCTCAAGAATACCTTTCTGAGGCATCTCATGCTTTCTTGAAATGTTTCCCATCCTCTGACAGGGGTCACAATGGGAACAAAAATGGTGGACATCTTTATGTAGAGTAGGCCAATAAAACCCACACTCCAATATCTTTGCAGCTGTTCTTGTATAACCATGATGGCCACCTGCCTCTTTAGCATGACAGAATTCGATGACACTCTGGATCTCCTTATCTGGAAGACATCGCCTTATCAAGCCATCAGCACAGATCCTAAACAGATATGGATCCTCCCAGATATAATGGCGGGTTTCTGACAAGAATTTCTTCCTCTGGTTATAGCTGTAGTCATGAGGAATCAAACCAGTAGCCAGGTAATTGACTAGGTCAGCGTACCATGGTTCATCTACTTTTCCAATCTTGAACACCGTCTCATCAGGGAAGAATTCGTTGATAGGGATTCCATCATCAGGGATATCAAGTCTGGATAGGTGATCAGCAACTCCATTCAGCTTCCCCTTTTTATCCACAACTTCTAAATTAAATTCTTGGAGAAGTAAGATCCACCTCAGAAGTCTTGGTTTCAATTCATTCTTCTGAAAAAGATATTTGAGGGCTGAATGATCAGTGTGGACTATCACCTTGCTTCCAAGCAGATATGGTCGAAACTTGTCCAGAGCAAACACCACAGCTAGCAACTCCTTCTCTGTAGTAGTATAATTTTTTTGTGCATCAATTAAGGTCTTGCTAGCATAAGTGATTACCCTCAGCATCTTATCTTTCTTCTGACATAGTGCGGCGCCAACAGCATAGTCACTCGCATCCGTCATGATCTCAAATGGTTCAGACCAATCCGGTGGGACCACAATTGGTGCTGAACAGAGCTTCTCTTTGATAGTCTGAAATGATGTCAAGCACTCCTCTGTGAACTGAAATTTGATATCCTTCTGTAGCAGATCTGATAGGGGTTTGGCAATTTTTGAGAAGTCCTGTATAAACCTCCTGTAAAACCCTGCATGACCAAGAAAAGATCTTACATCTTTAACTGAAGTTGGTGGGGGCAGTTTTTCTATTACCTTTATCTTGGCCTTGTCCACCTGGAGGCCTTCTCTTGACACCTTATGCCCAAGCACAATTCCTTCTTGTACCATGAAATGGCACTTCTCCCAATTCAGCACAAGGTTCGTATCCTCACAGCGAGCCAAGATCAGGTCTAATTGCTCCAGACACACATCAAAGCTTTGTCCATAGACAGAGAAGTCGTCCATGAACACTTCAATACTTTTCTCAATAAATTCATTAAAAATTGCCATCATACATCTGAAATGTGGCTGGAGCATTGCAAAGACCAAAGGGCATCCTCCTGTAAGCAAAAGTACCATAAGGACAGGTGAAGGTAGTCTTCTCCTGATCTTCTGGTGCAATGGGAATCTGGAAGTAACCACTGTACCCATCAAGGAAGCAGTAGAACTCTTTCCCAGCTAACCGCTCCAACATTTGATCAATAAACGGTAGTGGGAAATGGTCCTTCCTTGTGGCCTCATTCAAGCGCCGGTAATCGATGCACATCCTCCAACCTGTGGTTTGCCTCTGGGGTACCAGTTCACCTTTCTCATTTGGCACTGCAACTATCCCTCCTTTCTTTGGAACAACCTGGACTGGAGATACCCACTGGCTATCAGAAATAGGGTAGATAATACCTGCATCAAGAAGCTTTAGTACCTCGGCCTTGACCACCTCCTTTAGATTTGGATTCAACCTTCTCTGAGGCTGTCTCACTGCCTTGTAATTTTCTTCCATATGAATCCGGTGTGCAGAAACCCGGATTAATCCCCTTGATGTCAGCAACTGTCCAACCCATGACACTTTTATGTTTCTTTAGCACCTCCAGAAGTCTAGATTCCTGCAAAATAGACAAAGATGTAGAGATAATAACAGGCAGGGTGTTACCCTCTGCCAAGAAAACATATTTAAGATGGGAAGGGAGAGATTTAAGTTCCAAGGTAGGAGGCTTCTCTATTGAAGGTATGGGTCTTTGAATAGATCGATCCAACTTTTCCACAGGAGGAGAGGAGGAACGAAAGTATGATTTCCCGTGATTCAGCTGCTGGACGACCGAGGCCATCTCAAACTGTCTTTGTATCCTCAATGGATCGACTTATTACCTGCTCTAAAGTATCAGAAAACTTAAACAAAGAATTAAAAGAATCAATACTCCTATAGGTGTAGTCATCATCAAGATCATAAGAATTATCAATTAAATCAGCAGAGAAAACAGCTTGAGAAGAAGTGTTTTTCTGCATCATCTTATTTATATCAAAGCTTAATTCTTCATCATGAAATCTCAAGGTAATCTTCCCCTTGTCAACATCAATAACAGTCTTTGCAGTTCTGAGGAAAGGTCTACCTAGAATCAGAGGTACCTCAACATCTTCATCCATGTCAAGGATCACAAAATCAGCGGGGAAGAAAAATTTACCCACACTAACAACTACATTTTCAACCATACCTCTGGTGTGATCGATGATCTATCAGCTAACTGGAGTCTGAAATGAATGGGAACGAGCTCACCCGCATGAAGCTTTTTAAACATGGTGTATGGCATCAGGTTGATGCTCGCTCCTAGATCGCAGAGACCGTATCCGCAATCCATGTCTCCAATTGAACAGGGGATGATGGGCTGACCAGGATCACCACGCTTTGGAGGCAGCATCTGTCGGAGAGCTGCTGAACAAGTTTCGGTCAGCTGGATGGTGTCCTTCTCTTTATATTTCCTCTTATTCGAAATCAGATCCTTCACAAATTTAGCATAATTCGGCATCTGCTTAATCGCATCAATAAGAGGGATATTGATAGTCAGCTTTCTAAAAACATCTAAAAATCTTCCAAATTGCTCATCGAGCTCTCGCTCTTTGAGACGGTTTGGAAATGGAAGTTCTTTGCAGATATTTTCCCTTTTTATTTTTAACAGCAGTAGAAAGAGAGGAAGAAGGAATAGGAGCCTGGGTCTCCTCAGAAACTACCTCAGGAGGGGCAGGATGCCCTGATGGTGCACCGGCGGTATTAGAAAGAGGCTCGGTCTCTTCATCAGTACGGCTCCTGTCACTTGTCTTTTTTAAGTTCCTCCCACTTCTCAGGGTAACTGCTGCTGCTTCTTCAGAATCCTCACAGTCTTCGTCTGAGACCGTCACTGCCTTCAACTGCTCCTTTGGATTGGTTTCTGGTTGGGAAGGCAATGATCCAGAAGGTCTCTGTGAGGAATTGAGTCAACTGACTCATTGTTCCTTGCATCTCCACCATGGCATTCTCTAACTTCTGGTTGATTACCGTTTGCTGTTCTTGAGAAGCCATCAGCTTATCCACCATCTCCTTTAGACTGGCATTGTTTGAGCTCAAAGATGGTTGCTGAGCTTGAGGTTGCTGTGGCCGGAATTGATTATATTGAGGCCTTGAAAAACCGGGTGGTCCCCCCTGATTCGTCCTCTGAGGCTGCATTTGATGTGAATTAAGTGCATTGTTAGGATTTCCGTACCTCAGATTTTGGTGCTGATTCTGCACCCAGGGTTGCCTGTTGTTGAACTGGCCTATTACATTGGCCTCCTCGGTTTGCCTCATCTCGGCTACTAGTGGGCAGTCCTCATAGTCGTGTGCATCCCCACACTGAGAGCAGCAGGCTTCGTTTGTAGAGATTTTCTTGGCGGATTGCCTGGTGGTTGCCCCATGGTGAGCTGTTCAAGCATTTTCGCCATGCTTCCCATCGTGGTCCTCATCTGTGCTTGCTCGGAGGCTAGTTGTTCCATCATCGGGTCTGGAGCTCTGGAAGAACTCTGACCTATCGAGAATACTCGTCCTCCACTGCTGCTCCATTGGCGAAGCTCCTCACAGTAGGACTCCATAGATGCCATTAAATCCTCCCCACTCTTTGCTAGCAGGTTTCCTCCTAGGGCGGATCTTATCTCGCCTCTGTGTTCGTCTTTTAACCCCTGGAAGAATCCCTGAGCTAGTGAAGTGATGTCCTGACCATGGTGAGGGCACTGGCGGAGTAGCTCTTTGAATCGGTCCCACGCCTCACAGACTGTCTCACTACCCTTCTGTCTGAATGCCATCAGGTCGGCAATTTGTCGTGTGGAGATGGGAATGTACTTCTCGTAGAATTTGTCCATCATGCTCCCAGGTGGTAATGATGCCTGGGGTAGTCTGTGGAACCATTTCGAGGCTTCTCCTGATAAGCTGTGCTGGAACAGGCTCAATCTGGCGTACTCCTCCAATCCTTGAGATAAGCCAAGAGAGTCCAAGTGCACAGAAAGCGATGTACATGGTAATGCATCCGATGGGTCTGCACCTGAAAAAGTACCTGCAGGGTGATTTCTAACAGCATTGGATTGGTGAGAAGGTTTTACCTTTTGCCAATCGGCTATAAGTTCTGCAGTTAGATTGGGTAGAACCACTGGCCCTCGTCTTGGTGTGGCTGGTGGTCTGTTTATCCTTCCCATCGTGTATTGGGCCACTGCACCTGCTCCAATTTGGTCATGATTTCCTGCCATATTGAAGTCAAGCTGCCTTCTTGTTCTCAAAGCTTGGAGGTATACTCTTTCGATTTCAGGATCGAAGTCTGTATCCGGGGGACCAGTTGAGCGTGTTCTTCGCATCCACTAGGTGCTTATAATCAGCCCGAGAGAAAGGAACAAAATGAGTGAGTTTTAAAGTAATGAAAAACAATTGTATAAAATGGCACACAAAATAAATTAAAATCAAAATATATTACAAAACAAACAATTATAAACAGTGTGTTGCAATAAAGTAACGAATTAACCAAGGCTAGGGACTAGACAAAAGTCAAGTCCCCGGCAACGGCGCCATTTTGCAAACGATTTATTTGGTATAAAAACTAGAAATAATCCTAGAATTCAATAATTCAAAGATCGTCAGGTTGCAAAAATCCCGGTCGAAATAGTATAGTAATTAAAGAAGCGACCGGGGTGTCAATCCACGGGACTCGATAAGTAAGTCTAGCCTTAGGTAATGGTTAACTCAAAAAGGGGTTTTGTTTTGTTTTTTTGGGTTGCAAATAATAACAAGAAAGTAAATAGCAGATAAATTAAAGTGATAGTTTGGGAGTGTGAACGGTACTCTAGGTTCAGGGAGTTGTTTCACTAGCTAGGTTCTGCATATTCTACTGCTTAAGTGGAGACTTGGATCGGCTTGTAATTCTCAATTATCTATTCTGTATTAAGTCTTAATTCCAGATAGCTCATCTAGACAGGGCATGTAGTTCTAGTCTAGACCTAGCAAGTATATCTAGATGGTTTTATGCACAGAATTACTAGTCTGGTTTAATCCGGACTAAAGCTCCTAGTGACTAAAGTAATCTATCCGATTGCAATTATCACAGGTAACAGGTTAATAGGACCGTCAATGCTAATCACCTTATCTGATCATAACATGATTCGAGGGCTTATAATAAATTCATGACGTTTATTAAAAGCACTTAAAAGCATTAACCTGAACAATCCAAATTGTCTCAAAAGCAGCAAAATAATGCAGAGTTTAACTAATTACAACATCCCTTCCCCTAGAGTAAATCCTCTTAGCTAGACATAGCGATTATAATAATAAATGAGAGAGAGTTAGAAGAAATCATCTGTTACGAAGATCTTCTTGCTCGCTCCGTCCTTTGTCCTTGCGCTATCCTGGCTTGAAGGTTGATTGATTGGTGATAATGGAGTGAATTGGGTGAAATGGGGCGAAAATGGAAGTTTTGGTGAGTTTTGTGAGGTGTCCGGATCAACAGGGTCGGACGCGATCCGGACAAGTGTAAAATAGGTGTGTCCGGCTAAACCGGGTCGGACGCGATCCGGACAAGGGTCGGACACGATCCGGACAAGGGTCGGACACGGTAAATTCTGTGAAAAAGATGCGGAATGTGTTTGTGGGTGAGCGCGAGTGATTAGGGGGGATTTTAGCGAGGATGAAGATGAACTGGGCTGAATCGTGAATGAGATGTGCAGAGTATGGAGAGGTTTTATGAATGGAGAGATGGATGTATGTGAGTGAACGATGCAGTTTGTGAGGAAGCTGATGAATGGAGATGGAAGGGGGGGGGGGTTGGTAAGTAAGTAGAGAGGAGAGGAGGCAGGAGATGGTTTATATAGGAATAGGATTCAGACATGTATTGGAAGTTTGGTAAACAGGGTGAGTGGGTAACTGATTGACGCCTTGATTTGAGGATGGAGCGTAGTTAATAAATGTGCCGCTCGCCTGTCTTGTTAATGCGCCGTCTAATAATTCGCCGAAAGTGTGACGTCCGGATCGTGTCCGGATCCGGACGTGACACAGAGTTTTAGATCTGAAACGCGAACTCTCGGATCTGGAATTTTAGTCATGTCCGGATTGCGTCCGGCCCAATCAGATCCGGACAAGAGATGTCCGGCTTTGTGTCCGGCCAAACTGATCCGGACAAGACCAGTTTTGTCTCTTCTCTCTCCTGATTTGTTCCCCGTTTGTTGTGTTGTAATCCTTATGATGTATAATCTTTATTTCCTGGATTTTTCCTGCATTTAACATATATAACACATCAGTTCTTATCAAAACATCAATCTTAGGAAAAACACATAATAAGTGGGAAACATTGCCTGAATTGTTACAAATTATAAGGTATTTAAACCCTAAAAAGCCTGTATGTTTCACACTTATCAACAGTACAACTCCTTTGACTAAGTTCCTCAACACTTACCATCCACCGGCAACACCTCAAGACTACCGCACACGTTCCCTGAGACCAAGCTCCACAAAACTCACCACCCTTCACCTATACTGCCGTTTGAACTCCATTCCCACCTGCTAAGTCTTTGCCCAACATAGTCGTCCACTAAACATGGGTGAAACCAACACAGTGTTCATTAACAATCTTATTGAAAGTACCAGACTTGGTACCTTACGACGAGTATTCCTACTGTTTGGCAACATTGATAGCACCCACTACCCATTCAAGAGGCGTATCGTAACGAACACTAGATACACTTTTATAGAGTATGAGAGTGTGTCACAAGCAAAGAACGCAATCTTTGGAACAAGTGGAGTCGTGATCGATGGGAACCGAATTAGTACTCAATTTGCCAGACATTTAAGGAAGGTAAGGCCAGAATTTAGAGGTCCTACCACCAGTAGAAGTCACACAGCCCCGGCCTCGCCTCCCCCCTACCGGTGAATCCATAGCAACCAAGTATCCCCACGGTGGGCCTTCAGGATGAGGGGATGATGTCGAAGGTATCAAATGACAGATCACAAAACCCAATTATTTTGGCACTGTCTAGTCTCTTGATTCCCATACTGGACAAGAGCGTTATTATCATATCCAAAGGCACGCTAACGACTGAACAAATATAGATGACAGTTCTACCAAATGAAATGGTAGAACATGTGATACGCATATCCTCACGAGAAGCAATCCTTGTGTTCTGTAACAAGGATGAAAGGCACACATTTCTATCTAAAGGAACATGGAACCCTCAAGAGTAGGAGGTGGAGGAATGGGATGAAGAGGCTGATAAGTGAGAAATACATAGATTTTTAGGGCTTTAATTCTTTCTATTTTCATAATAATTAATGTCATATTTCCCACTTATCATATGTTTTTCCATGAGTTTGTGTATTAATATGAACGGATACATTTTATGTGTCTAATGCAGGAAAATTACAATACACCAATATATATATAATATCATATACCGTTTTGCAATGACGTGAGATTTGATTTGGCTCCTCATCATCTCCATAACATTATCATCATTCGCTGTTACAATATAGACATACATACAAGAGGTGTCCGCGTAGGACAAGAAGTTGTCCGAATTCACGTCCGCTAAACAAAGATCGGACAAACATAACTTGTCCGCCCAAAGAAAGGCGGACACAAAGGAGGACAGACAGAGATGTCCGCGTGTGCTTAGGCGGACAGAGGCGAGGAGACGTCCGCGTAGGTCTGGGCGGACAGAGGCGAGGACAGCAAGCGGACGTGTGTATCGTCCGCATAACCCTGGGCGGACAACAAGGCGGACGTGTGTGACATCCGCATAACCAGGGGCAGACAAGGAGGCGGATGTGACTAAATTAGACGCGAACAGTTTTCTTCTTCCTTCTTCGTTGCGGCGCCTACAGACAACAAGATAAGGCGCAGCCGACAGTCCTGAAAATCCTCACGCGTTCTGCAGCCCCAATCCATCTGCCTCCCTTATCTTGTTAATCCACTAGCACGCATGCTCCAGCTCTTCTTCTGTTTTCTTCTTCTTCCTCTCCTCTATATAAACACTACCACTTCATCAGAAAAACCTGCGCATAATTGCCCGAAGTAACTCTCTGTAATACTCACGCTCTCTCCCAAATCACACTTCCTCCACAAAATTCCATACAGTGCGTACGAATGCAGAGAGCTCTTTCTTTTCTTTAACTGTACTTTGTTTTAATGGCTGTCGTGCTTACGACGACTGTTTGTATAATTATGTCTGAGTAAAAACCTTAGCTCCCGGGTTGAGAAGCAAGCTTATTTTACTAAACTGTGTTACGTAGACTTTCTAATATAATTTGTTCAAGCAATATTTTGATTCTCCTCCTTAATGCGCTTTAATATTTAGGCCATTTATTAAAGTGATAATTGTAGTTTCTTGTCAAAATGCAGTGCTGAGACAAGATTCTAGACAAGAGAAGTCAAAACAGGTTAACGACTAGAAGTGAGTTTTCACCTATAGGCTAACCATTCTCCAATAGGAATTATTAATAATGCGATTAATTTATTAATAACTTGAGCAAGATTTGCGCTTGTTGTTTAAGTTAATCAGGGTTTATTAGACAGGAAACGGTCAATAAACTAATTAAGATTCTTGAGTTTATTGCTAAAGTGGGGAAGTCTACAATAATATAATTGAGTAAAATAGGTGAGCAGAACAACCCGGGGTGCTTCCTTAAAAACAAAGAGTTTTATAACTGCTATTATTAATCTGTTTTAATTAATTGTTCTTTTTACTGTTTTGTTTACACTAAGTTCTAAACCATAATTTCTCTAAAAAAAATGATAAGTTTCTGTTCAGTAGTCTAATTAGAATTCTCAATTAATTTCACTAGTACAGAAATGGTCTATCGCAGCGCCCCTACCGCAGCGGTTGTAAAACAACCGCTGAGATAGGCCGATTTTAAAAAACCCGCACACCTATCTCAGCGGTTGTATTTAATAACCGTTGCGCTAGGGTCGTTAAAAAAAAACAACTCTATCGCCGGTTCCTACTAAACCTCTGCGATAGGTCTTTTTTACAGACCTATCTCAGCGGTTCTTAGTAGGAACCGCTACGATAGAGTTGTTTTATTTCCCCCAAATCGACTCCACTTCGTCTTCTCCCTCTTCATTCTCTTCTGTAATATTTCGAGAACGAAGAAGGCGACGGCGATTCCTCTCGCGACGCCTGCGACTCCGCCACCACCACCGCCACCTTCTCCTTCCACGCGCGCCTCCGTCGTCCGCCGCTGCCTTGCCGTCGCCGTCGCAACAAGAGAACCGGTCGCAGGCGTCAATCGTCGGTTCTAGCGGGAACCCTAGGTTCGAATTCGATTTGTAACTTCGAAATATGTTAATTATTGTCTTGTTGATTGAATAACTAGTTGTAATATAGTTATTGATTGTTAGTTTAGTGTGGTGCATATTGAATATAGTAGATTATTGAACAAGTATAAATAGTTGTGCATATAAGGTGTTCGATAAAATGCCTGAGTTGATATTGTTGCTGTTTGTGCCCTCTGTATACAACCCAAAGTTGTAAAAAACGGTATGGGAGTTGTTATATAAATATGCGATACGGAAGTACGGATACGGATAAACGGGGTTAATGATACGGATGATAAATTTAATTATATAAATATAGAACTATTATAAACATGACTATGAAACTATGAAAGATATTAAAAAATAAAAATTGCAAATCAATATACAAATAATGCTTATAAACATCTACTATATAAAATAACTTAGTGCAAGTATTATACCATTTATAATTATTTTTTTTTCCACACTATAAGTTTTAACTTTTCATTATATAGATGCAATAAACAAGTTTGTAATTCAAAACAAGTTTTAATAGATTTATTGTATATGAATTTTGTTACTAAAACTAATTAGATCTAAACGTTATATGTTGAATTCATTACATAATGATACATGATACCAATGTCATAAACCATATATAAGTCATTTGTTGACATGAAAAAGTTTTGAGAATTCATATGTATATGTTGTTGACTATTATAATTTTACATAATTCCTGCAAAAAATAGACTATTAATTAAAAAATCCTGTAAAAAACTAGCTTAATATGTTGTTTTCGACAAATTTAATACGACTAATTTGGTGCTGAAATTAAAGTAATACTTGTAAATAAACTACTATGAAAGAAATTTTAATTTAAATTCATATTGATTGAAATTGTAAATAAAACTACTACGAAAAGAAAATGAATAACTACAACATTTTGTTCTTAATTCTCAAACTATTTAAAAAATTAACTTCAAGTTTCACATTAATAAAGTGGTAAGATCTATAACTTTATAACATCTATGTTCTCCCATTACATTGCAGTATATACGTGCTTATATGATAATGCTTGTAGTAATGTGTTTCTTGCCCCCTAATATTATTACCTTGCTTCACCGCTGTCTGCATAATTGGGTGGTCTCTAGGTCTCTTTCTTCCTCATTGCTTCTGTTGTGCAGCATGAGCTGAAAGGTAATAATATCATCTATTGGATGTTATCTTTTTTATTTTCTTAATATGATAATGCTTAATAATGGATTTTCTGCCCCCCTAATATTATTTCCTTGCTTCCCCGCTGTCTGCAGTAATTGGGGTGGTCTCTACTTCTTCTTCCTCATTTCTTCTACTGTGAAGTAAGAGTGAAAAGGTAACATCTTCATCTATGTTTTCTCTTTGTTTGTTAATTAATTATTGCAAAAAAGTGGTTGTGGTTAATATTGAGTGATTGCGAATGGTTGCTGCCAATTGTGGAATTTATTTGTCGTGGTAAATAAGATGTTGGTGAATGCTTAATGATAAGCATGGGATTAACACGATTACGCAAAGGTCATGCCGAATTTTTTCTAGAATCGTATAGTCTTATTAATTAATTTTATTTGTTATTTGTGTATAAGAATCTTTACTTTTCTTTGTCAGGTCTTCTGAATCTGCTATTGGATTTGTACCAGTACTTTCCCAGCCCATCACCAAAGCAGTCTCCTAGCTTCCCCCTCTGTACAACCTTAAAACAAGTAAGTAATTTATACTTGTTAAATTAAATTGTTAGAATTGTTAGAATAAGGCTAGATTAGTTACGTTGGAACGTTAGAGTACTTAGGCTACTTAGTTAGGTGTAACAATAGAGTAGTGCTGAGTTTGGTTGCAACCGTACATCCAGTAGAAACATGCTCCATCTACAATGCAGACGAAACTGAAAGACAATCAATCTAAACATTGTTTTGTTTTCACATATAGAATGGAGCGTGACTGGATGTACGGTGATCGAGGGGTCACTATTTTGATGAGAGCTGAAAGAGTTTCTCAAAGCGGCAGTGCAACACAAGGACATAACAAAGGCGGACAATATTTTATGTCCTTGTGTTGACTGTGGGGTTGTAAGGAAATATGAACATTGAGGAAATTAGATTTCATCTTAAGTCCCGTGGATTCATGCCACATTACAAAAGATGGAATTTTCATGGAGAAACTGTTGCAGCTAGTGCTTCAACATCATCAAGTGCTCATGATCCACGTTATGCAAGTACGCCCACACCTTCAATACCATCAATGATCGGTACCGTTAAGTGATTCAGGATTCGATGACAGCGAGACCACTCACCATGATGAGCAAATGGATGAAATGTTAGAAAATGTTGCGGATACTTTTGTCGATAAGCCGGAAGAGTATCAAATTGTTGGACGCATCAAAGACACCTTTGTACCCTTCGTGCGTTAAATACACAAAATTGACTGCTGTACTTAATTTGTTCAACTTAAAGGGGAAATATGGAGTTGGTGACAAGTGTTTCACGTCATTTCTAGAGCTGATACATGATATGCTTCCTGATGAGAATGGTCTACATCCACCTACGAGGCAAAGAAATGGATGTGTCCAATGGGAGTTGAATATAAAAAGATTCATGCTTGCCCAAATAACTGTGTGCTTTATATGGGAATACGAACATCTACAAGGTCCTAAATGTTTGTGTCCGGTACAAGGAAAAGGATGAGGATTCCTCCTCAGAAAAAATCGTCCAGTGAAATTATTGTGGTACTTGCCGATAATTCCTAGATTCAAACGGTTGTTTGCCAACCCAAAAGATGCGAAGAACTTACGATGGCACGCGGATGGTAGAAAAATCGATGAAAAATTAAGACATCCTGCAGACGGACCTCAGTGGAGAAATATCAACAGAAAATTCAAACATCATTTTGGGGATGAGGATAGGAATCTGAGACTTGGATTGTGTACCGATGGGATGAACCCGTATGGCACGTTGAGCAGTCAGCACAGCACTTGGCCGGTGCTACTAGTGATCTACAATTTACCGTCATGGTTGTGCATGAAACGAAAATACATTATGTTATCACTCCTAATTTCTGGTCCAAAGCAACCTGGTCATAACATTGACGTATATCTTGCACCACTGATCGACGATCTGAACTTGTTGTGGAATGAAGGGACAGTGGTATATGATGCTCATGCGAAAGAAAATTTCACACTGAAGGCGATGTTGTTCTGTACTGTTAACGACTTTCCTGCCTATGGGAACTTGTCAGGATACTCGGTGAAAGGATGAAAGGATTCAAGCGTGTCCGGTATGTGAGGATGACACATGTTCAGATCGTCTGAAGCACTGCGGCAAAAATGTTTATATGTGTCATCGACGGTTTCTTCCAGTAGACCATCCTTACCGTTCGAGAAAGCGAAAGTTGTTCAACAATGAGCCCGAGACTCGTGTGGCTCGTCTGCCTTTGAATTCAGAGGAAGTGTATGCAAAGGTAAAAGACATTGAAAATGTATTTGGAAACACATCCAAGCCGCCGAAGAACATTTGGAAAAAACGTTCCATTTTTTGGGATCTACCGTATTGGCGGCATCTGCCTGTTCGACATTGTTTGGATATCATGCACATTGTGAAGAACGTCGGTGAGGCAGTGTGTGGTACTTTGCTCAACATACCCGGCAAGACGAAAGACGGATTGAAGGTGAGGAGAGATATGCAAGAGTTGCGCATACGGAAAGAACTACACCCAATAGAGGATGAGAAGCGAACATATCTACCTCCTGCGTGTTATACCCTCTCTAAGAGTGAAAAATTAAGTTTTTGCAAGTGTTTGCACACATTGAAGGTACCATCTGGGTACTCTTCAAACTGGAAGAACCTAGTTTCTATGAAGGATTTGAAACTGTTAGGCATGAAATCTCATGATTATCATGTGTTAATGTTGCATCTTCTTCCAGTTGCAATACGAGGGATATTACCAGAAAATGTCAGAAATGCTCTAACTCGATTATGTTTCTTCTTCAACGCTGTCTGCTGCAAGGCAATTGACTCAGACACCCTCGATGATCTGCAACATGAAATTGTTGTGACATATGCCAGCTTGAGATTTATTTCCCACCATCTTTCTTCGACATAATGGTGCATTTAGTAGTGCATATTGTCCGAGAGATCAAATATTGTGGTCCGGTTTACTTACGTTACATGTATCCTTTCGAACGATATATGGGGATTCTGAAGGGTAGAATGAAAAACAGATATAGACCGGAAGGCAGTATCATCGAAGCAACAGTGACTGAGGAAGTCACAGAATTCGTAACAAGTTATTTGAACGATGCAGAGTCAATTGGTATTCCCAAACCACGTCACCATGGTAGATTTGAGGGTAAAGGAGTTATTGGCAAAAAGGTTGTTCGTATCTCTCGTGATCTTATTAATCAGGCACATTTGTTTGTACTGCAACACCTTGAGGTTGTTGAACCCTACTTCGATATTCACATTGCTGAGTTGAGTCGACAAAACCCTACCAAAAACCGTATCTGGCTTAAAAAAGAACAAAATCGAGTATTCGTCCAATGGTTTAAGGAATATGTGTTTGAGCAAGCTTCATTGAACCCCGAAGATGTCAGTGAAGAAATCAGATGTCTAGCTGTTGGTTCTGGAACAGATGTGTATCGTTGAAGGGTATGACATTAATGGATGCACATACTACACTGCACGCCAAGATGCTAAATCAATACATCAGAACAGTGGGGTAAAAATTGAAGCATCGGTGACTGAATATGGTCTAGGTAACCAGGTAACCAGGTTCAACCAATGAGCAGTAGTAGTTGGTATTATGGTGTGATAGAGGACATATGGGAACTAAACTATCACATTGATTCGTTTCTATTGTTCCGTGCAATTGGGTGGACAACCGACATGGACTCCAAAATGATAAAGGACTTATTTTGGTTGATCTTTCACGTGTTACAACTAATAAGGAAGATCAGTTTGTGTTGGGTAAAGACTGTGACCAGGTGTTTTATGTTGAAGACCCAAAAGCTAGTAGATGGCATGTTGTTCTTCCAGGGAGAAGACCGGTTTTGTTTGAGGATGAAAACAACGACGATGATGATAATGAGATGATAGATGAAACTGTATCGTTGCATACAGGGTTGCATGATTCAACTGATGATTTACAAAATGATGATGTTCAGACCATCTACGCTCGATCAGACCATAATGAGGGGGTTTGGGTAGAAAACAGATCATGATATATGTTACTATGTCTAGGTAACACCATTGGTTGAAATTACATTATATAATTCGTATTATTGTTGTTACAATGTTATCAGAATTAATTATTTATGTTTATTTTTGCAATTATACATCGTTCCATGAATATTGATCTAATGTGTGTGTTTTTTTCCTCAGTGGATGATGATCCTATTGATGATCCTATAGGACAGCTGCTCCTGACTGGGGATAGTAGACCGGCAAAACGCACCACACGAGGTGGTAAAAAGAAATCAAAGAAAGCAGACGTAGAGACCACCCCACAGCAGACCGAGACAGCAGGGCCTTCACAGGAAGGACAAGAGATACAAGTTGCTCCTCCGCCTCTCAAGAAACCCAAAAAACGAGGGGCAACCCGTGGGCTGAAAGCAAATAGAGGCCCCCCGACAAAGCCTTTGGAGTTCAATGAATTTAATCAGCCCACGGGTACCTGGAAAAATGATTTCACTGCTCTAGCCAGGCATTTGGTGAGTACATATTTCAATATAAACCACAATTGGAAGCAAGTGCCTCAGGCGTTGAAGGAGCAGATATTTGAACGTCTCAAGGTATTTGTTACACTTAATAGTTTGTTTTAAGATTTATATAGTTACTTTTTTACACTAATCCTTTTTTTTGTGCATATAGGACCGATTCTGTATAGATCCTTCTCTGAAGGATGATGTGATGAAGGGGATTGCCACACAATTCAAAGACTTCAGATCTCTGCTCACGAGGCAGTACATTTACTGTGAGGAGCCCGCAGAGATAGAGGAGGCAGAAGGTGAAGATGTGGATGATCGGAGACCACCGTGGCAAAAATATGATGGTATTACTGAAGAGCAGTGGAATGAGTTTGTTGCGAAGCGTCTGACCCCTGAGTTCAAGGTGAGTTTCACACTAGTAGTTGTTCTTTTGTATGATAAATGTTTAAAGTGTCCTTACAGTTCATTTGGTTAATTCGTCTTTTTCATATTATTTGCATAATTTGTCTTTTCATACATATATGTAGGCTATACGTGAGAAACAACAACAAAATGCAAAAAAAAATCGTTACCCCCATCACATGGGGAGTACAAGTATTGCTCAGCGTGTGCCGCAGTGGGAGAAAGAGGGGTTGCTGCCAGCTGGCTCGAATGTCAGCGAACGAAGGATGAAGGTTTGGGACTTAAGTCGACGGAAGAAACCTTCAAATCCGGCGGCACCTGCTGAGTATGATGACGCCACGAGAGAGGTCATCAACCAAATGGTAAGTGATTTTTAGTTTAAAAAATGTTTATTATATTTATAGAGTAACAATAGCAGTTAAATAAACCGAAGATCCTTATTGACTTATTAAACTCCATAACAGGAAGAGTTAAGCTCCCAGATCACCCAGGGCACTTGGCAGCCCGTTAGGCAGGATGATCCACTTTCCCGCGCTCTCGGGAAGAAGGATCATCCGGGTCGTGCAGTAGGCTTTGGTGGTCATGTCGGTATACGCCAAGCCTTCGGTAATCCTGGGTCGAGACACTGTCCTGCAGGGAGCATTACATATGAGGAGCACTTACGCCAGAATGCGGAGCTCGAGCAGCGACTACGAAATGAATTTCGACAGTCAATCGCTGAAGCTATGGAGATGATGCGCTCTGAGAGGATGAGTCAGGAGGTTTCTAGACCGCCAGATCAGGCACAAGCATCAGAGCCCGCAGCAGTGCCTCCCAGTAGTGTTCACTCCGTCAACCCATTTCCATATTCATCTCTCAAGGTTAGAACAACATGTTAACTACAAATACAAAAAAAAAACAAATTATACACTTGTTTATGTGCATCTAAAATCTTTAATTTTGAAAATTTAGCAACCAATTGACTGCACATTGTTCCAAGTGATTGGCGTTGACGAAGTCGAAGTAGGGTGGGGAAAACTTTTCAAGTCTTGTGCTGGAGACACCGTGAGGAATACAGCGCTCCGAGAGTACCATGCCGGGGTTGTTGAAGGTTACGCGCCTGCTTACGCGGATTGTCAGATACCGGTGCCCAGTGCAGACATATCCACCCTTCGTCAAGCTGAATCCAATGCAGTACAGTGGCCCTGTAGATTGATTAGGCTTGGGGAGCAGCAGGTAACCCCATGAAAAAACTTCTTTAACATATCCTAGAGTAGAAACATATACTTATTAAATTAATATATTAGGAACACATTCAATCAAATTCTGATAAGGCAAAAGGAAAGAGAGTTGTTGTTGCACCAGCTAATCCTTCGATGGCATCCGCGACTAGAGTTGTGATGAGATCGAATTTGCTACAACCGGCGGTTCTGAATGCCTTACCCCCCATGCTGAAACTGTTGCACTCCACACTATTGATGACGCCGCCAGGAAGAGATTCGGTTACAATGGAACCAAGACCGGATCTTTTTCACTATAGAGGCGCTCAGAGTTTTGAAATCTATCTTACTGATTTTGTGGAGTTGTTCACGAAGGATTGGTTGAGTGCGTCGATTCTCAAATCGGCTTGCATGTGAGTAATTAGCATACGTTGTACACATTTTACTCTGTATATTTGAAAATTAAATTCATAATATTTGTTTCTTTATATTGTGCAGGTTTATTGATGACAAGGCGGTCCAAGTACATGAGAATAGTAGTTTCGGGTTCCTATGCCCTGACTACTGTTCCGAAGCTAATATGGGATCTGACCCCGAAGCGTTGGTCCAGTATTTGTCGAATGTGATACATGCGTGTGCAGTTGCAGATAAATCTTACATAATGCTGCCTCTTCATCAAGGGTAAGAATTTTATCTAATGTTAAGTTAGTTTAAAAATTATGATATTTGTATTATGTAATTGATTGAATTAAGTTATGCCTGTATTGTAATCTATGAACAGCCGACACTGGTCTTTGCTCGTTCTATGTATAAAAAGCCCAAGAGTCCTGCAGCTTGACTCAGCATCTCTGCGTCCCAAGAGGCCACTTATATATAACATGTTGATGAGGTGATGAATTTACTTAACTTGATTAATTATCAATTTTTAGTTATTTCTTAATCATCCGGTTGATAACTTTTACTTTATCTGTGCGTATGAATTCTAGTGCCTTTGTATCTGTAATGACGCAAGTCCGAGAGAGAGAGATAAGAAGATTCCGTGGAATGTAGTCAAGGTATTTTTGTAGTCCTTATTCAAATTTTGTAATATGTTCATTAGTTTTAAAATAGGAACAGTATTATAATTTATGTGTTAAATCGATTTTGAATATGTACGTATATACATGTGCAGTGTCCACAGCAGCCGGGAGGTTCGGAATGTGGCTACTATGTCATTCGGTTTATGAGTGACTTGATAGCGGGACCGAGACTCTTGCCAGAGAAGTCTCTAGACCTGGTAAGTAGCATTCTCGAAATATTTTGGTTTTGTAGATAATTTTTAACATTGATTCTTAAACTCAAAGTATTATTAGCAACTAATCATATTTCTTTTTGTGTTAATTCCAAGGCTTTTGAAGAGTTGGTAGACGGTTACAACGAAGGACATATAACCGAGGTGCTCGAAGAATGGGCAGAATTCATGAGCGTTAATGTAGGTTGCTTCTAGGGTTTGGTAGGATTGAGTAGGATGATTTTGAAATTCTCATGAAACAATTGTCGTTTTGTAAAGATTTTGTAGATGTTTGATTAATTTGCTCAAATTTGTAAATGTAAGTGGATTATTGCCCGTAATAGGTTTGGTGGCTATTTAAATGGTGAAATGGTTGATCTAATGCCCCACTGTGGTGGCATTTTAATTGCTATATCTTAACAGGTTTGATTGATTTTGGGTGTGTGTGGTAGAATTGTAGGGTGGAATGGAAAAAAAAAAAAACCTATTGCAGCGGTTCTTTAAGAACCGCTGCGATAGGTTTTTTTTTAAAAAAAAAAGGTCTATCGCAGCGGTTCTAAGAACCGCTGCGATAGGTCGCTTTTTTTTTTAAAAAAAAAGGTCTACGCAGCGGTTCTTAAGAACCGCTGCGTTAGACTACCTACCGCAGCGGTTCTACAACCGCTGCGTTAGGTGTTTCACCTACCGCAGCGGCACCCATCGCAGCGGTTTTCAACCGCTGCCATAGGTACCAAACAACCGCTGGTAGGGTCTTTTTCTACTAGTGTTTGCACTATCAGTTAAACCACAGCAAGGTCCCCAAGAGTTCGACACCCCACAATTCCACTATTCCGCAAAACGATTAGGTACACTGCCTAGGTTGAAGAAGTAGTCACATATTTCTCCAATAAGTTTTTGGCGCCGTTGCGGGGACCTCCGGCACGGTTAACTGACAGTTTTTAATTTTATTGAGTTTTCTGTTTAACAATCTAACTATGGACTTCGGACATCTAACTACGGACATCGGACTTCGGACATCTAATTTCTAACATCTAATTACTAACTCTTTATTTTACTGTCATTTATTTTTCAGTCATTTAATTTCCATTGTCCTTAACATTTAATTTCCATTGTCATTTAAATTCCATTGTCCTTAACATTAAATTTCTGTCAGTTTATTTCTGTAAACTAATTCCTAACTTATAATTTCTGTCCTTAACTACTAACTTATAATTTCTGTCATTTAAAGTTTCTGTCATTTAATTTCAGTAACTAACTTCAAATTCCAGTAAAACTACTAACTTCAAATTTCCAGTAACTAACTCCTAACATTAACACTTTAGTTATTTCTATATGCGTCGTACTCGATCTGCAGGTAGTCCTCAAAACGATTTTGAACCTGAGATTGAAAGATTTCTCCACAGAGAAAGACAACAACAACGTGTAGAGATGGCAACTCGACAAACTCTCTGCCAATACCAGCAACCGTCAGTTGAAGGGAGGCATTCTGCTATTGTCCTTCCTCAGGTCACTCAGGCTGAACTAGATGCCTAGCAATTCAAAACCAGTTTCATTACCACACTCTACCACCAGGGCCAATACAGCGGGCTAGATTCAGATGATGCTCCACACCATATATCTGCATTTCTTGATTTTGTAACACTTATAACAAAACAGGAAATCTGAACGAACATCCGTCTGCAATTGTTCCCCTATTCATTGAAGATGGCGCCTCCAGGTGGCTGAGAAGTTTACAACCCAGCAGCATCCACAGTTGGGCTGAGTTAGCAAACAAATTTCTGGCGAAAACTATATCTATCCCCGTCCAAAACAAGAGAGAGAAAATTGCTGAGATCAAAACTTCTGTCAAGAACCAGGTGAATCTCTCTATGATTCGTGGGATAGATTCAAAGAATTACAGATATTATGCCCACATCACGGTATGAGTAGCCAGGAGCTTTTCTATCATTTTTAGAGGCTTAAATGATTCTAAAATTGTTGCTAAGTTCCTCATCTGGAGGAAATTTTATGAAAATGACGGAGAAGAAGTAGTTGATCTACACAGATGACCGCCAGCACCAGACAGTTGTGTAAAAATAAGGGGAGAGGTAGAGTGAAGTAAAGAAAGAAACCGGTATCTACAGTATTCCCCCGCAGGATCATGTGTCTGCTCAACTAGCTGCACTCACAAAAGTTGTGGAGAAACTTACTCTTAGTCAACCACAACAAAAAGCTGTGAAAACAGTAGCCACTTCCCCATATCTGACTCCCTGTTGCAAAAACTGTGGAGGAGCTCATGAAACCACAGACTGTGATGGCTCAGGTTGCAACAGGACCCTTGAGGAGGTAAGTCTGATCAACAAACATACCACCAAATCCTTATCCGAACTCCTACAACCAAAACAATTGGAGGAGCAATCAACAACCATGGAGGAATTATGACCCACAGTCGAGCAACCAAGGTTTTAACCAAAATCGACAACCGCAGTACAACCGGCAACAGGAACAGCCAACCAACTCACAAGGAGACATGGGCGAATTAAAAGGCATGATGAATCAGCTTCTGAAACAAGGTCAGGCGATAAATTCAAAATTTTCTGAGATAGAAGCCAAAGTTGTGATCAGGCTACCATAACCACGAATTTAGAAAGACAGATAGGTCAGATTTCCCAACAGTTGGCTCAAAGACCAGCAGGATCACTCCCGAGCCAAACGGATCCAAATCCCAGGGAGCATGCAAAATCAATAACCCTAAGGAGTGGGAAAAAGCTGGTACCCGATGCCCCTGAAACTGAGGAGAAATCTAATGAACAAAAATCGACAAAGAAGACGTAACAATTTCCAAGGAGAAGGAGTCTCCTGCATCCCTTACTATTAAACCGTCACAGGTTTCATATGATATTCCAATCCAATTTCCTGACAGATTAAAGAAAAAGAATTTGGACGACCAATTTGGAAAATTTCTTAACATTTTTAAGAAATTAACTATTAATATTCCTTTTTCTGATGCCTTAACACAAATGCCTATTTATGCAAAATTTATGAAAGATATCTTGTCTAACAGGCGATCTTACAGGAAAATGACACGGTGAAACTAACCGAAAGAGTTTTGCAGTACTCTTGAAGAAGCTACCACCGAAGTTGGGAGATCCAGGTCTCCCTATCATTCCTTGCGCAATGAAGACATAAATTATGGTAACGGGTTATGCGATTTAGGCGCAAGTATTAACTTAATGCCTTTATCTCTATTCAAGAAATTGGGCATAGGTCAATGCTCTCCTACTCCTGTTCAGCTCCAACTAGCTGATCGTTCCATAATTCACCCCGAAGGAAAAATTGAAGATTTAGTGGTTTCTGTTGGCAAGTTTATTTTCCCCGCTGATTTCATTGTTATAGACATTGAGGAAGATAAAGATGTCCCACTAATCTTAGGTAGACCTTTTATGAGAACTGCGAGAACTTTAATTGATGTTGAAGGAGGAAAAATAATTTTAAGACTTCATAATGAGCAGGTAGTTTTCGACATGACCCGAAACATGAAGCATCCTTCTGATACACAAATTTGTTTTTCTATTGACACTATTGACTCTTTAGTACAGGAGACGTTCCTCAGCAGAGATGAAGAAACAATTTTGGAAAGATGTCTTATGGCATCTTGTGAAGCCGAGAACGAAAATCCCGATATTGCTCTCATGGCTGAAGAGTTAAACAAGCATAAGTCATACTTCCCTTCCTACCAACAAAGATTCGAGCCAGTAGAACGAAACGCAGACAGACCCAAGCCATCCATCGAAAAAGCACCTACAGTCGAAATGAAACCTCTTCCTCCTCATTTAAAATACGCTTTTCTAAAAAAGCCATCTGATCTACCAGTTATTATTTCTTCTAAATTGACAGATGTGTAGGAGGAGGAACTTTTAGGGGTGCTATGCCGTCATAAAACCACTATCGGTTGGTCAATAGCGGATATCAAAGGAATAAGCCCATCTCTGTGCTCTCATCGAATTTACATGGAAGATGATTTCAGGGCATTAGCACAACCACAGAGGCGTCTCAACCCCGTTCTTAAAGAGGTGGTCAAGAAAGAGGTAATAAAACTACTTGATGCTGGCATTATCTATCCAATTTCAGACAGCAAATGGGTAAGCCCAGTGCAGGTGGTACCCAAGAAGGGCGGAATAACTGTAGTTCCCAACGAGAAAGGTGAGTTGATTCCTCAACGCACCACTACCGGTTGGAGAGTTTGTATAGACTACAGGAAATTGAATACTGCCACACGTAAGGATCACTTTCCCTTACCTTTTATTGACCAAATGCTGGAAAGGTTAGCAGGTCAGGACTATTATTGTTTCTAGATGGCTATTCAGGATACTTTCAGATCCCAATTGCTCCAGAAGATCAGGATAAAACTACTTTTACCTGTCCTTATGGAACATACGCCTATAAAAGAATGCCGTTTGGATTATGTAATGCACCAGCTACTTTTCAACGGTGCATGATGGCTATTTTCTCTGATTACATTGAAAAATGTATAGAAGTCTTTATGGATGACTTCTCTGTCTTTGGTTCGACGTTTGATACTTGCCTGGAGAATCTTGATCTTATTTTGGCCAGGTGTGAAGACACAAATCTAGTCCTCAACTGGGAGAAATGTCACTTCATGGTTCGAGAAGGGATCGTGCTAGGACATAACGTGTCTTCCAAAGGTATTGAGGTGGACCGCGCTAAAATTGAGGTAATAGAAAAACTTCCCCCTCCTACTACTGTCAGAGGTATCCGAAGTTTTTTTGGACATGCTGGTTTTTACAGATGATTCATTAAAAACTTTTCCAAGATTTCTAAGCCTCTATGCACTTTATTGACAAAAGATGCTAAATTTCATTTTTCTGATGAATGTTTAGCAGCTTTTAATTTGTTGAAAGAAAAACTTGTCTCTGCTCCTATTGTTGTATCACCCGACTGGTCACAACCTTTTGAAATCATGTGTGACGCCAGTGATTATGCGGTGGGCGCTGTTTTGTGCCAGAAATTGGATAAGGTTCTGAGAGTAATTTATTATGCAAGCCGCACGTTAAATGATGCTCAGAAAAATTATGCCACCACCGAAAAAGAATTACTGGCAGTCGTTTTCGCTTTGGATAAATTCCGTTCATATTTATTGGGTAGTAAGGTCATTATTCATACTGATCATTCTGCACTCAAGTATTTATTTGCCAAAGCAGATGCAAAACCAAGATTGATAAGATGGATACTTCTCCTACAAGAATTCGACATCGAGATAAGGGATAAGAGAGGTATCCAGAATGTCGTGGCTGACCACTTATCAAGAATGGAGGGACCAGAGGACGAGAAACCCATCAATGAATTTTTCCCGGACGAGGCAGTTTTCACAATTCAAACGGCAAGAGACCTTTGGTTTGCCGATATTGCAAATTATCTGGCTACAAAGATCATCCCAGCTGATAGACTTATCAGCAGAGAAAAAGGTTCTTTTCTATTGTCAAACATTATTTATGGGATGATCCATTTCTTTTCAAAATCTGTGCAGATGGTATTATCAGAAGATGTGTCCAGAGACGGAGATCAGAAATATTCTTCTCCATTGCCATTCTAGAGAAACCGGCGGACATCACGGGCAACCCGTACAGCTGCAAAGGTACTTGAATCCGGTTTCTATTGGAACACCCTTCACAAGGACTGTCATGCCTTGTATCTACTTGTGATCGGTGTCAAAGGCAAGGTAATATTTCTCGCCGTAATGAACTACCCTTGAACAATATGCTAGAAGTCGAATTGTTTGATGTTTGGGGGATTGATTTTATGGGACCCTTCCCAAATTCTTTTGGAAATTTGTACATCTTAGTAGCAGTAGATTATGTTTCTAAATGGGCGGAAGCCCTTGCTTGCTCTACTAATGATGGTAAAGTTGTGATGAAGTTCATCAAGAAATACATTTTCTCTCGATTCGGTGTTCCAAGAGCAATCATCAGCGATGGAGGATCTCACTTCTGCAATCGCCAATTTGATGCTCTCCTGAAAAAATATGGAGTCCGACATAAGGTTGCTCTACCTTACCATCCTCAGACGAATGGTCAGGCAGAGATAACGAATAGAGAGCTAAAATGGATTCTACAGAAGACGGTGAGCTCTTCTCGAAAGGATTGGTCCATTAAATTGGATGATGCGCTCTGGGCGTACCGTACCGCCTTCAAAACACCTATCGGCGTGTCTCCCTACAAACTAGTTTTTGGGAAGGCATGTCACCTGCCTGTGGAATTAGAGCATAAATCTTATTGGGCTCTAAAGGTGTTGAACTTTGATCTACAACAAGCCGGTGAAAAAAGAAAATTCCAATTGACAGAACTGGAAGAACTAAGGTACAACTCATATGAAAATGCAGTGATTTATAAGGAGAAGACCAAGCGTTGGCACGATAAGATGATTGCCAAGCGAGACTTCAAAGTGGGAGATTATGTCCTCCTTTATAATTCCAGACTAAAGTTCTTCCCAGGTAAATTAAAATCCTTCTGGTCTGGACCATTTAAAATAATATCTACCTCTCCTTATGGAGTGGTAGAATTGGAAGATAAGAAAGGAGGATCATTTAAAGTCAATGGAGCTCGTATCAAGTTATATATGGGAAACACGTTAGACAACGAAGAAGCTTCTGCGCTTTTTCTCAAAGAACCAGTTACAACTTAAATCACTGAGGTACGGTCTAGCCAAAGACCTTAAAGATGGGCAGCTTGGTAGGAGGCACCCTATCTATCTTTTTAATCTGTATTGTGTTTATATTCTGTATTTTATTTATGCCAAAAAAAAGAGTGAAATAAAAAGAAAGAAGAGAGAACGAGGAGAATTGACTTGAGTTCTTCTGGCTGTTTAGAATAATTATTACAGGAACATCTTGCACATTCCGACAGCTGAACTCAAGTGTGGGGGAGCAACACTACATATTCTGCATTCTAGGGAGTACACTATCCATACCTTGCTCTTTAAATTTAAATATCTCTTATTACCATGCTTTTTTATCATTACCCAGGTAGTTTGCATGCCCTGTTATTTAAATATTTTCTATGCAATGAGGGCATTGCTTTGGTTCAAGTGTGGGGGAGAGATAATAATCAAAAGCTTGCTCTTAAGTTTTTTTTTGACACTGTGTTTAAATTTGTTAAGTGATTAATAATCAAAGAAGGAGCCATAGAGGGAGTAATGTCGGTAAACAGGTTTTAAGGGTACATACAAAAAAAAAAACCACGCTGCTCCTTACAAAAAAATCTGAGGAAATTATCATTTGAATTTTTTTTGATTTTGAGCCTGGATTTGAATTGGAATGAAATGGTGGAAAAAGAACAAGGCAAGGTACTCCTCTGATCCAAACAGGCAATATTCTGATCCTAAACAGGCCTCGTCCACTCGGTTATTAAGTCTTAGGGGTGCTTCATCACCCGGCTACCTAAGGTACTCGGATCTGGGACAGTAGACCCAAAAAACGCTACAAGGGTGGAGAGAAAAGTCTGAGGTGAAAGAAAAATGAACTTCAAAATTGAAGTATTGTGCATTCGGTACCAAAAATGAAAAAATGAAAAAATCGTCATTATGGATCATGAGTATGTGGCATTGAAAGGTATAATGGAATAAGATTTTACTTCATGCCCCTTGTCGTTCAAAGAAATGTGAAAGAAAATGGTGGATTGGCTCAGGGTTAAAAGCAGAATTCTCATGGTATGCTCCTTTTCTTTTGTAGGATTTCAGAGTATTCTCAGAAATAGAGAAATATATCTAATAAAATTAATTTTTTATTAGTACCAATTTTAAAATCTGAAAAGATTGGCAATTACCTGCGCTTCCTTACTTGAGGTCTGAAACTTGTTTAAAGATTATGTCAGAAAGATTTGCTTGAGGACAAGCAAAAGATAAGGGGGGGAGGGGGGATAAGGGAGAAATACATAGATTTTAGGGCTGTAATTCTTCTATTTTCTAATAATTAATGTCATATTTCCCACTATCATATGTTTTTCCATGAATTTGTGTATTAATATGAACGGATACATTTAGTGTCTAATGCAGGGAAAATTAAATACACCAATATATATAATCTAACATATACCTTTTGCAATGCGTGAGATTTGATTGGCTCCTCTAATCTCCATAACATTATCATCATTCGCTGTTACAATATAGACATACATACAAGAGGGTCCGCGTAGGACAAGAAATTGTCCGAATTCACGTCCGCTAAACAAAGATGGAAAACATAACTGTCGCCCAAAGAAAGGCGGACACAAAGGAGGACAGACAGGAGATGTCCGCGTGTGCTTAGGCGGACAGAGGCGAGGACAGACAGAGACGTCCGCGTAGGTCTGGGCGAACAGAGGCGAGGACAGCAAGCGGACGGTGTATCGTCCGCATAACCATGGGCGGACAACAAGGCGGAGTGTGTGACATCCGCATAACCAGGGGCGGACAAGGAGGCGGATGTGACTAAATTAGACGCGAACAGTTTTCTTCTTCCTTCTTCGTTGCGGCGCCTACAGACAACAAGATAAGGCGCAGCCGACAGTCCTGAAAATCCTCACGCGTTCTGCAGCCCCAATCCATCTGCCTCCCTTATCTTATTAATCCACTAGCACGCATGCTCCGGCTCTTCTTCTGTTTTCTTCTTCTTCCTCTCCTCTATATAAACACTACCACTTCATCAGAAAACCTGCGCACAATTGCCCGAAGTAACTCTCTGTAATACTCACGTTCTCTCCCAAATCACACTTCCTCCACAAAATTCCATACAGTGCGTACGAATGCAGAGAGCTCTTTCTTTTCTTTAACTGTACTTTGTTTTAATGGCTGTCGTGCTTACGACGACTGTTTGTATAATTATGTCTGAGTAAAAACCTTAGCTCCCGGGTTGAGAAGCAAGCTTATTTTACTAAACTATGTTACGTAGACTTTCTAATATAATTTGTTCAAGCAATATTTTGATTCTCCTCCTTAATGCGCTTTAATATTTAGGCCATTTATTAAAGTAATAATTGTAGTTTCTTGTCAAAATGCAGTGCTGAGACAAGATTCTAGACAAGAGAAGTCAAAACCGGTTAACGACTAGAAGTGAGTTTTCACCTATAGGTTAACCAGTCTCCAATAGGAATTATTAATAATGCGATTAATTTATTAATAACTTGAGCAAGATTTGCGCTTGTTGTTTAAGTTAATCAGGGTTTATTAGACAAGAAACGGTCAATAAACTAATTAAGATTGAGTTTATTGCTAAAGTGGGGAAGTCTACAATAATATAATTGAGTAAAATAGGTGAGCAGAACAACCCGGGGTGCTTCCTTAAAAACAAAAGAGTTTTATAACTGCTATTATTAATCTGTTTTAATTAATTGTTCTTTTTACTGTTTTGTTTACACTAAGTTCTAAACCACAATTTCTCTCTCAAAAAAATGATAAGTTTCTGTTCAGTAGTCTAATTAGAATTCTCAATTAATTTGCACTATCAGTTAAACCACAGCAAGGTCCCCAAGAGTTCGACACCCCACAATTCCACTATTCCGCAAAACGATTAGGTACACTGCCTAGGTTGAAGAAGTAGTCACATATTTCTCCAACAGAGGCATGTAGAACCAGTAGCATAACTACAGTGGCCATCCACGGTATTCCCCTGCAGGCCTAGGATGAAGCATTAGTAAGGGCCATTCTTGGGAATCTTGGGAGAATAGTTGAGTTTTAAACCGACATGAGTGTGATGCAGTGTGACCTATAGATTTTTGTGTCCTTGGAGACCCACATGCACAAAATTATACACGAAGAGATTGATGAGGTGTTCGATAACTTAAAAACTAAGGTTGGGTGGTAGAACTATGAAGTGAAGAACTAGTGGAGAAAGCTGCGGCAGCCCAACAGGCGAAGGATAGTGGTAGGATCAGGACGCCAGAACAGATACCGCGGTCCCAGCCATGGACGAAAGATGAAGACACACAGGCCAACACGTCAGTAGGTGCAATTATGCCATATGCATTTGGCATCTTTGAGGATAATGCTAAGTTGGAATCAAGGAGGGACAAGGAAAGAACTGAAGTGGCGGTTGTCCTTCCCAAGAAAATTGAAGGAATCCTAAGCTAGGAAGGTGTGGGGATGATGATTGTTCACATGAAAGACATACAATACATAAGGTTTCCCACAAGAAACATGGTTTGGAATGAGCTTGTTATGATGGATGGGAGCCTGTGGGACTGCATCTGGTTGGAAATTAACAAAAGGTAGGAAAATTGGACTAATGAAAGGAAGTCTGCGGGCCAGTAAATTAGCCCAAGAAGAGATAACGAGATAGGAGGTAGTTTACGAGGAGTTAGGGGAGGCTACACCGAATGACAATAATAGCTTGGTCTCCCTCTGAAAACGTATAATTAGTCTCTCGCAATGAATAGAACAGTAATTTGTCTCTCACATCTCACGAATGAATAGAACACCGAGGATTATAGTGGTTCAGCCAAAATCTGGCCTACATCCACTTCTAGACAATTTCTTTATTCATTTCTTTAGCGTTACAGTACTAGAGAGCTTTTCTAGAGGTTTCTCTCTCTTCTGATGTTGCGTCCCCCTCAAATGAGTTCCTTTATCTCTATTTATAGACTTTTTCTAGGGTTCCTAGGCTTGCCAACCTGTTATATCTTGCCAGGCTGTCACTATAAATATCTTATCCTGATTTCTACATCTTCGTCCCTAGCTATTCGACCGGGCACAAGCGCCCGGTCACTATCTACATCTTTTTCTTAGTTACTTGACCGGTCGTCTACGACCGGTCACCATCTGGGCCTACTTTATAGTTTCAACGACCGGTCACAGGCGATCGGTCGTTTCCTTACACTTGCTTTATACCTTGCGACCGGTCGGCCATGACCGGTCGCTGCACGCTCTTTCTTCACTCCCTCTTCTGGGTGTGGACTTCTGATGTTACCTTAGCCTCTTCACGCCTTTTAGTACTTGTCCATATTTTCTCCTCTTCAGCGCCCGGTCATAGAATGCCTGGCCGCAGAGCATGAGGCGCGGGATGTGACGCCCAGTCTATGAGGTTTAGATCCCGATCCCAGGGGTCGGGCAGGGGCCCGGACTTGATGCTTGACGCCAAACTATAGTCTGAACATGATTTTGAAGGAAGCCCGGGGTCTTGGCCGGGGCCTGGGATCTAGGCCGTCTTGGTTCTTCTGTCTCGTCATATTTTACCCTCTTCATCAGTCCCACAAGTTCTACTTTTTGGCACTTAAAAAAGTGGAACTTACAAAAAGAAGATAAAAAATTGCATGCCTTCTACCTTTCCCTTCTCCTATCTCCTATCTCCTAGTCCCACAAGTTCTTTTTCTTTAGTTTTTACAAAGGAAAATGAACTTACAAAAAGTTGGTACAATCTGGTACAATCAAAAGTCCCACAAGTGCCTTTTCTGCTGAATCGGGCAAATTGGAAATTCTGGGGCATAAATCTTCGAGATAATATATCTTGATGGATGAACCCCTCAATATCTTGATGGATGAATCCCCTGATGTTCTGATATACAATACGTAAGAATGCCAGAAGTCCGGAAGTCCCTGATTAGATCTTCATGCGGAAGACCAACCATTCTCTTTTTGAAATGTAAGATAATATAACGATCCATCCTTGCTCATACTAGCCAGAGGATGATAATTTCCTGAAAGGGAGAGAGAGATAATATATTTTCCCATCTTTGCTCATGTTAGCCAAAGAATGGTACTTCCTTTTAATATATATTTCCCAACTTTGCTTGTGGTAGCCAAAGGATGGTACTTATGATCATACCCTTCTAAAGTGTTTCTTTTAGAAGGTATTGGATCGAGGTACGGTGTGGCGTCCCACACCTAATAATTCACCCATTACAGGCGACCAGAGCTCCTGATGGAGCCAGAGATGGGTTTCTTTTTTTTCACTCTTGACCGGGTGCGACAACCCAAGCCAAGGTGTTTCAGGGCATTGCATCCTGCGGACATAGCCCAGGTGTTTCTTTCTACGGGACATAGCCCGGGTGTTTCTTTCTACGGGACATAGCCCGGGTGGTTTCTTTTATCATAAGGCCTATGAAAGCGCCATGGATTTTCGTCTTCTATGAGACGACCAGAGGGCCTGTGAAAGCGCCATGGATTTTCGTCTTCTATGAGACGACCAGAGGGCCTGTGAAAGCGCCATGGATTTTCGTCTTCTATGAGACGACCAGAGGGCCTGTGAAAGCGCCATGGATTTTCGTCTTCTATGAGACGACCAGAGGGCCTGTGAAAGCGCCATGGATTTTCGTCTTCTATGAGACGACCAGAGGGCCTGTGAAAGCGCCATGGATTTTCGTCTTCTATGAGACGACCAGAGGGCCTGTGAAAGCGCCATGGATTTTGATAATACTTTTGAATTTTTGCTGACATTGGAAACATTCCAAGAAGTGGCTTAGTGATAAAATTTCATCCGGTCTCGTGTCATTATGTCGCCCGGTCGTTGTTGTAATGTCCTTGCCCGGAGTAGATTCGAGGTACCATTCCTCGCTCATTTGATGGATGTCAAACCAGCCCAGCTTTTTAGAATTTGATACCGGCCATCTTGGTTGGGACTTTTCTCCTACCATACTTGAATTCTTCATGTGAAGAGCTGTGGGCGAACGTGAAGGTGATTTCCGCAACGTTAGGTGTTGGGCTTAGTTAGAATACCCTTCTTTGTATTCTCAAAACATATGTCGGGTGGTGATATTCTTCAAAATCAATAATCCCGTGCCATTGTAGGCCATCACCGTGAGAATTTTGGTCCTTCGAGGAGGGCGAGAGCTGTCATCCAGGGCCTAGCTCCTTTGTCTTGGTAGCTTCTTTGAGGAGATGATGATTTATTGATTATATTTAGAGCACTTTTCCTTCCCCACTGTTGCGGGCATAGGCTGTATTCCGCTGTCCAATCCAGTATTTCAGCCACCCCAATAAGTCTTTTATAACCGTTGAATCATCATGCTTCTCTGCTTTATTTGGCAGGTTGGATACAAGCTGCCTCAGCTGACTCGGGTCTCTAACGTGTTGATCCCATTTACAGCTTTTTGTCGAGGGCCGCCAAGTTGGTTCCTCAGGCTTGTTCTTTTGAACTCATCGAAGTCGAGTTCTTGGTTTTTAGTACTACACTATTTGTAACATTCTTCCAGTAATACTCCACCATAAATGTTGGGGCTGTTACTGTCAAAGCTCCTGAAGCTGTTGCAGACGCTGCCTTGGGAGAGAAGGTCATCCATCCGCATCATAGTTCCTGGCCGGTTTTCTGATAACACGGTTAAACCTGCTCAAGGAATCTGCAATCAGATTGACGTCCATCGAATTATGGCTGGGCTGCTGTTTCTGTTTCTTCATTGCCATTTCCATCCCCGTTATCTCAGAGCAGCAGTAGTGGAGAATAATAAAAACAAACAGGAATGAGCATTAGTTCATAAGGCTAGATTGTTATAATCATAAAGTAAGATTGGAAATCGTTTAAACCCTTTATACTTCCTACTCAAAACAGGACTAAACGTAGTATATTAGCGAATAGATAATTATTATTTTAAACAGAGGCAAGGAATTGAAGCGATGATATCCATATCATTTTTCTAACAAGGATATTGCTGAACCCAAAAATGCATATATAAAGCAGCAATTTGTGGCAGAGTATTGGTTTGGATAGGCTATGCCAGAAATATATATATTTTTAGAAGCAATGCCATGGTTCAATTGTCTATCCCATCATTGTAAGCAATAGATTCCTGTAATGATCTATTTCCCCAATCCTTATAGAAAGAAGAAAGACTAAAGCAATGTTAAAAGGGATGTTGAAATATTGCAACTGTATTGTCTTAATTTGGAGACAAAAGCATAATTGCTAAAACAGTAGCGAGACTTTGTCTGAAATCAGATTAGAGTGTGAGATACATATGGGCCATCATGACATAGCAGAAGAATTTATCAATGAACTATTTTGTGGCAACAAGACCAAGTAGTAACGTAGAATATCAGAAACATGATGTAGACTACCATAGGATAAAACTGTGGCGGGAAGCCATCTAAAAACGACAGAGGCGAAAACGCTTGACAAATCTATTCCTAAGTGCACTGCAGTTTTGTTAATAGAAGTTTATCCATCAAAATAACAGCGTAAACCTTGATTTGATTACGCCAACTGTATGAATACAAATACAGTAAATACTGGAATAAGACTTACTGAACCGTCTTCTATCTAATTTGCACAGGTTGAAGGTAACAACAAAATATAGTGTGCAGCCCTCTATACCCTTAGTTTAATAGTAATTTACAGAGTGGGCTCAAAAAGGTTAAACTCGAAAAAGGTTACTTTTGTCAGAAGGGGATCTCATAGGAAGCTTTTTTAACAGCTCAAGGGCAGTAACTGAGTGATTTTGTAACTACCAGGATAAAAACTTTGGCAAGAGTGACAGTCCCTGCTAATATGTAATCATATATCTTTTCGAATGGGAAGTATTTAAGGAGGAAATTGATCTTGTACTGATCTGAAATCTCCTTTTCGGATTTAAATTTGGACGATCCATAGTTGAGTGCCTTAAAGGATCAACAATCTGCCAAAATAGTTTTACCAATGGGGTAATATTTAACACCTAAAAGGAACAGGAAATAGCGGCCGTGAAGTCATGTAATAGTTTGGAACTAAATCACCGGCAGAGTAAAACAAGGACAGGGGTTCACATTGGGGTTCACATTTTCTTCGGTAATTCAGTCAAGGCATAAGAGGAGGTTAAATAAAAAATAATGTTGCCTACTTGGAGAAAATAAAACAAAGCCGCTGAGGTTTGACTATCAGGTTAGTAGAACAAGAAAGGTCATAATTTAGGAATAATAAGCTGCTGGAAAACCCATTGAAGCGAAATCAGGAACGAGAATGTGTGTAAATAGTTCATGAAGTAGGCTGTTAGTATAGAGAAGTGATAATCACAGTGGTATCGAAGGCCAAACCGAAGTATTCAAAAGAGAGACACAGAGTGAGCATTTGTTTGTAAGTCTAGATTGGGCTGTACGAGCTAGAGTGACATGACTAAGATTTAAACGAGGAACAGGCATACACCTCTTTGTAAAAGTAAAAAATGAAACCTATCTTAATAACGGCTCACAGTTATCAGCTTTGTTTAGCAATGCAGTAATGCTTTTGTAATACCCCAACCCGAAATCCAATAAACTGAACGGCGATCACTCCCAAATAAAATATGATTGCAGCGGAAATAAATACAACAAACGGGCGGTATTACAATGCCATTGGCCACCCTTGTGACCAACAAGGCTAAGTCCAAATACAATCCTCAAATGTCACAGTCTGGAATACAGATACAACCCGAGATACTAGGAATCAAACTCAAAGAAAATACTGAAATAAAATAATTAACTAATAGTAGACTCCCAAAGCTTGGTCTACCCCACCTACACTCAGTGTGGTGATCTTCTTAAACTTCAGGTACCTGAAAAATGGGGGTGCCCCAAAGGGGCTCAGCAAACAATGCTGGTATGGAAAACGTGCAGCCCATCGTCTACCGGGCCACACCAACTACTTTGTCGAACACATGCAGTTCATTTTTATAAAGCTGTAAACAAGCATAGTCTGATAAACAAGTATCCATACAAGGACAATATGTCACATAGAACAAGACACAGAAGGTCGAGTTAGCTGAACTGAAATTCTTTACTGATAGTCGGTCCACACAATGGGACTGACAGTTATAATGAATATCTGAAATAGTGGAGGTATAGTGACCTCGTTATAAAGAAAGGTTGGGTATAAAAACCCCAGGAGATGACGTAGTCAAACCCTGAACTGAATGGCGTGGGAAATAAGAACCCACTAGAGGAATAAAGTCTTCCTCGAACTGAAGGGCATTTGAATCCGGAAGGAAATAAAGTCTTCCTCCCAACTGAATGTTCCGTCGCGAACGTAGTAGGAGACGACCTGAGACAGGTACAACTCCCGTAGCATGCATGGCCAGATCCAACTGGGCTCCTCAATCTCGAAGTATATAATTGTTAAGTGTCATATAAAGACGTAAACAAGAGCACAATGTGCATTGTCAATTATCACGTTTAGGATAATGAGTATGTTATAAAGTGAAGTTAGTGAGAGACTTGAGTACAAGTCCTCGGTATACTGAAACGCAGGTATTTAATCCATGGTATAGTAGTGTTTGTATGCGTGGGACATACACGTTGTAGTCAGCAACAATCACGCACATAAAATAATACCACAGTGTGCAAGAGTAAAACATCAGTTTACAATTATCTTGGTCGTTATTTCAAACAACAGATAGCACACAAGCCGGTGTAATCCGTTAGAAAACAGGTTGCAAGAATCCCATACCGTTCACCGTAGACTGTACTTGTAAATTCCCGGTCAACGTCTGGTCAAACAAAGTCCTAGAATAGGATTAACTGAGAGGGTTAATTTATGTTACCCTTATATAATAATTCTATTGGATTTTTAACAAATTTCATATTGTATTTCATGTGAGGTTTATTTCTTTTAATCACCTCATGATTTAATGTATAACTTATTTGTATCCCCTTTGATTTATTTAAACCCTTTAATGCACATATATGTGTTTATTGCATTTGTGTTTATTTTATTTGTCTAGGTGACATAACAAACTTATAATCTCTTAACTATATTTATATGTCATACATAGACATAAAATTCTTATAGTTTTATTATTCTCCTTTTAACCATAAATAATTATTTATTGTTTATCTTTTAATTCCTTATAACCATGTAAGCCATAGTTCCAATTCCATAATTCCTTTAATCAAAATTCTTTCTTCAAATCTCAAATATCCATATAGGACCTATATTTATTTTAATCTAAATTCTTACCCTTGTATTCGGTTATTTACAAAACAACCACATAAAATCAAAACCTTATATTAAATTCTAATCTCATTATATTATAGAGTTTTAATTTCTTATTTAGCTAAATTACAAGCCACCCCTAATATTTTGGTATATAGCTTTTAAATATTATAACTCTCAAAAATTACAACTTAGCCCCTTAAATTTCGGCCAACATATATTTATTCCTTATAATTACAATCTAACCACCAAATCTATAACTTTTACATAATGACATGTAAACTATAGTTTTAATTTAATTCTCCATAAATGCCGAATATTATATATTTAAATTCTTAAATTACCAAACTAACCCCAAAACAATTCGGCTTTGTCATTGAACTTTCCATTAATTACATTTTCACCCCAAAACTTAGTAATAGATATTTAATAACTTATAAACTATAGTTTAAGTATTAATTTCTAAAATTCAAAAGCGCACCTAATAATTTCCTTAATTATGAATTCGCCCCATTTATATTCTAAACTTTCATAACAACTTTTATAAATTACATAATAGCCAAAACTTTTATAAAAAGTTATTTTCAAGCTGTTTAAATTATCTAAAATTCTTAAACTTAATTCCTAACCTTATATTATATTTAATTACACCAAAACAGCCCCTTAGCTCACGGTTTTATATTAAGCACACTAAACTTTGTAAAAATCACATTAATCCACATAATTTAATTAATTAGTCATTTAGACACTAATAGAAATATGACTCACCCAAACTTTTATGATATAAATTTATATACCTAGTAGCTCATTAAAAACTTATTATCAAGTAGAACATTCGGCCATAATTTAAATGAGACCTATGTTATATAAAAGTGGATTTATATGTCTAAGTAATTATAAATAAATTCATAGGAGTCATATAACTCATGTATAAATTTATTGTAATGTCTTATATGAATTCTTAGCTCAAAATGGAGTACTTTTGCTCTTGAACTTTCGGCCTTAATTTATTTGTAACATAAATAAACTTTGTGACACAAAAATGTGTCTTAAGGTAAATATTTTCCTTATATGTTATAGGTTATATTTTGGCAAATAAACCATATAGCTTCGGATATATTAACCTAAGAGGTGTACATAATTTTTTGTACAATTTTAGGAGTTTAACAAGCTTATAATATAAGGATTTACTTAGTAAACTTATTCTTAACAAAGGTGGTTAAGTGCGTGAACTTTCTGAATCTCCAAAGTTCCTCCTAGGTAAACTTGATGTCCTCTTCGGTTTTATGCAAGAGGTGAAGTTGTTTAGGAGTTAGATCTTGAATAAAGATCTTAAGTAGATTTGGAAGTAGTTTTATAAGACTTTACCTTAGACTTTGCTCCTTATAATTTCGGCACTCCTAAGGTAGGTGAAGAACAAGTTTTCCCTTCATCAAAATGAAGAAGAAAAGAGACTTAGAAGAGGTAGAACTTGGTTACACATAAAAATGTGCTTTAAGGATTTTCAAGCTTTAAAACCTACCTTGAGATGCTCCTTGGTTTAATGTTGGTTTGGACAATCTCCTTGGAGAACTAAGTGAAGCCGAACACACCTTGTTATGCTAGGAAGAGTTTTGTTTCAAGACTTGCCAAGAAATGCAAGGAATTTACCTTAAAGATGAAGATAGAAGTTAAATCTCCATTAATGGACTTAAGAGCTTCAAAGGGAAGATGAAGCTAGAAGAGAGAGGAGAGAGCTTACCTAAACCGTGGATGAAGAGGGCAAGGAAGGAAGTGAGACTTAGCTCACGTAAATGCAATAGGCATTTGGAAATTGATTTTGTTTTGTCAAATTTTTAATGTCATGTGACAATACTTTTTCTTAGTTTATTTCATGGTTGATTGGCTCAATAAATGACCCCTTTTCCAGCTTGAAAACCGGCCATGTGGTGTGTGACAAGGCAAGAGAATGTGGAAGGAATAATGTGAACTAGAAGACAAGGAAATTTAGGTAAGGTATCTTCTTTTGATTTTTCTAAGTTTGTGTTGTCTTCTTCCTCATGTAGAGTCACGAATTCAAGGCTTGAATGGAGCTCAAAAACCGGCCATGAAGAGCCAAGGAAGAACAAGGAAGGTCACATGTGGAAGAAGGAATCAAATAAAGTAGATCTTAGATCTACTTTTTACTTTTTCCATTTGTTTTTGTTCTAGCTCACATGGCCTTATTCCATGGCCTAATTTCGACAGCTTGCTGGTCAAATGAGACCTACATACTTAGACATTAAGTAATATAACACATGGGAAGGTGAGTCACCATGTTCTATGTTTTTTATAAACTTTTAATGCAATTTTTATACTAGTTTTTCCCTTAAAATCGGCCCCTATAGAGAGCCTTGTTGACTAGTCACACCAACTGATTTAGAAGGTCATTTTAACCCTTTTTAAGATTACCAATTCGTGGCATGTCAAAAACTACAAGGTAATTGCGTAAAACGCATTTTCGTGACACCCGAAGGTGTGTTTTTGTGCTCTAAGGAAATTTTGGGAAACCAATTGTTCTTATGAGTTCCAAGTGTTTTAAACACTTATTATAGTAAATAAACATATACTAAGATGTTACATTGAGTTATATGGGGTTATATCAACCCGTGACATAATTTACGGGCCATCGGGACACTCCCGGGCCAAAAAGGAGCGCTAAGAAATCCTCCTTTGGTTTTTGCTGAATTTTGAGAAACCACTTCGTGGGTTCTCTTTAGAATGATAAATAATGATGTTAGGAACTCTAGGAATTAATTTATAGGAGTTCGTGCCACCTCGGCACTCCTCCGGACTTTTCGTGCTTTAAGGAGCGGGTGTGAGCACTCCCGAGCATTTTGTGTATTTGACTGAATATAGCTTAGGGAATATATTTGTATATTCATATAATAATTGTATGACCATTTAGTTTGAATATTAGAGGGTCATACAAGGTCATGTTTGACCATATGATTCTAAGGCGTTTTAGCGTTTATGGTGAAACGACTGTTTTTACGTAACGTTTTCATGCATGGGTTTGCATGCGTACGTGAAATGATTTATATTTGGATTATATTCCAATAAATAATGATTAAATAATATTATTTAGATTTGGGGTATTTCAGCTTTGAATCTTGAAAGACAAACGGTAGCTTCCGCGATTTAAAATCGGATAATGTTTAAAGCTGAGATACTTGCAGATGATAGCAGCTTCCTTGAGATAATCAAATTGAAAGCTATGAAGCAGCAGTAGACAGATGAAGAATAGAGCAAATGTTTTGAACTGCTGGAAGATTCGTTACTCTAATCTGCCTATCAGAAGGCGTTTCTCTCTATTGAGAAAAGATCAGAACCAGGCTCTTAACGTATACTTACCGGTATGAAGATAGAATAGGGGTGAATCAGTCTGAGCTGAGCAGGAATATTTATATTAAAATCCTATTTCAGATTCTAGGAAAAACCATAAAACTCCTTATGTAGGAAATAAGATATATGCTTAGAGAGATTACCTTGAATCCGCGACTGTTGTAAGCTTGCCTTAATTTTGAATTCATACCTTTTTCTTTGGGAAGAAAACTTACGACAACTCCCTGCTATGTCTGTGTTGAATTAAGTCCGACTTGGGCATACTGTGCGAGGGTTTGTTCCCTGCCTTTTGCTCTTCCAGAGGGAAATAATTTGGTGGAGCATTTCTCCAATCGAAGTCAGCTTTCTCATGCCAGGCTTTATTCACGTTGTCTTTGCTCTTTGAAGTCGGTGTTGGTCAAGAAAATACCTGGTGTGACGTCCGGGCTTTCTTCTATCGTTGGTTGCCTGATATGCTTGGGTCTGAATCTGGAGGTAGAGCCAGGGCCTGAACAGCGATGATGCTCGGGCCTCCCTGCTGCTCAATAAATCGCACTTATCGTCAATCCAATCTTCGACTTTACCTCAGACCTTTTGTTGATCATCAGCGCTTGTACTATGATCTTTGCTTTAAGAGTTTCGCTCCAGGCTTGAATTTGAGGACCATTGGGGTTTGAATGATGATGCCGACTTCACGCCCGGTTCTCAGGCCAGGTTGTACCCGGTCGTTGCTGAAGATTGCGCCCGGTCACAACAAGCTCTCGGTCTCCTCAAACTCCCGGTCGTCGAAGGAGAATACCGCCTGGTCATGAAATGAACACCGCCCGGTCGAGGATATCGCTCCCGGTCAAGAGTGCCGCCGGCCGGTCGCATGAAGGACATCGTCCGGTCGCCTGAAGGACACCGGTCAGTTATCTTGTCACCGCCCGGTCGCTCCATAGAGCCATGCTTGCTTCCCGGTCGCTTGATGGGGAATGACGCTCGGTCTCAATGGTCTCCCAGTCGCCTGATTTGAAGGAGAATGACGCCCGGTCAACATGCTCAACGCCCGGCCAGAGGGATGCTTGGGGGTCCCGCCCGATTAACGTGCACAATGCCTGGTCGGAGGAAGGGAGGCGTCTTTTGGCTTCGAGTCGTGGATACCATCTGGTTGTACCAAGGTTGCTGCTATGCCCAGTCGATCTTGTCATATCCAACTTGTTTTCCTCATTGCTTTCTGTGAATCGGTTTACTTAGGTATGACAGAAGAAATCGATACTAATGGATGAATTAAGATTATCCTTTGTGAATCTGAAAATAGATTAGAGATCGTATTCAGAATACTCCCTTAAAATTTTGCAGCTACGGAGATGGGATGTAGCTGATTCACGCTTCTAATTTCTTCCGATCACTGCTTGCTCTTTCCGATTTTTGATTTCGAGATCGGGATCCTCTCCCAATCGCTCCTTCTCGTATGTTCAGAATCAACTCTCCGAAATCTCTTGTTATCTTCCTTTCCACAGGTCCGATTGTCTTCTACTGATTTCTCTTTCTACCACCGTAAATGACGGTTCCGCGCTGCTCAGTTATCTGGAAATCGCCTCCCGGTCCAAAATCGAGGTGCCTATTTTCTGACTTGCTTCTGCGTCATTCTTTGGTTGTCTTCGTCTGTGATTTAGCTTGCTTCAATCGCCATCGGCCTGTGGGAGAAGCTTTTCCTGAGGATCGTCGACTTCCCCTTTTTTTGTTGATTGCCTCTCTTGTCCCTCTGATGGGGCTTGGCTGAAAATCAGGATTTGTCGGTCGACTGTTGTTATTGATACCCGTCGCCTGGTCTTCGAAGTCCATCGTCCGGTCGTTAAATTGAGGGTGATCGTCCCGGTCACAGCAAGCTCCCGGTCACCACAAACTCCTGGTCACAATACAGACCCTGTGCCTGGTGGCGACTTGTGACTCCGCCCGGTCAAGGAACGCTACGCCCGATCATGGAGATTTGAACATAAAGCTGTCCGGTCGATCCTAGTGTAAATGACCGTCATGCCTGGAATGGGATGTCGCCCGGGAAGCAGAGTTGGAGCCCTTTGCTCCGCTCATAAGACGCAGACAATTTAACCTTGTTATGGAACTTCATTGCCCGCGCTGCGAACGATGATAGCAAGAAGCGGCATCTCGTGAGGGCCTGTTCATCCACCAATTCTTCCTCCATGAGTGATACCTAAGGCCTGACAATCGATTTTGCAGCAGGAAATAGGCGGAATCAGACTCAACTAGTAATGATATAATTAATAAGATTAGAATTACGAATTCCTTTTTTTTATAAGTAGCGACGAAATCGTCTTCTGGCAAGCGATCCCCGTAATTTTCTTTCCGCTGTTCTTCGGTGAAGATCCTTCGATTTCTTGTTGCTAGAGGCTTCGTGGTTCCATCTTGTGGAAGTGGTTGAGATTTCCTTGACGACGATCTTTGTACGCCTTTTTGTTACCATCGGGCTGGATTTCTCGATGTGGATTTTCGTAGTCGCTCTTTAGCTGCTCTTCTGTTCTTTTGACACAAGTGATTTCCATTTCTAACGCGATTGGTCGAGTATTACGCCAGGGAATTACTCCTCTTCCATCGTCCTCTACCAAACGATTGCTCGATGATTTGCTCAGTTGTAATCCCTCCTTCCGCGCACTTCTTCGATTTTTGTCGATCCTTTTCTTTTTTGGCTTCTCATCTTCGAATCTTCCATAGCCTTCGTTACTTCCGTCTGACAATTGATTTCGTTGAATCGTCAATCCCGAATTGAGGCGAGCTTCAGTCTCATCTACCGTGGGTTGATCGAATCGTGGTTGCTGGTTAGGCTGTTCAATTTCCCACAGACGGCGCCAAATGAAAACGTATAATTAGTCTCTCGCAATGAATAGAACAGTAATTTGTCTCTCACATCTCACGAATGAATAGAACACCGAGGATTATAGTGGTTCAGCCAATAATCTGGCCTACATCCACTTCTAGACAATTTCTTTATTCATTTCTTTAGCGTTACAGTACTAGAGAGCTTTTCTAGAGGTTTCTCTCTCTTCTGATGTTGCGTCCCCCTCAAATGAGTTCCTTTATCTCTATTTATAGACTTTTTCTAGGGTTCCTAGGCTTGCCAACCTGTTATATCTTGCCAGGCTGTCACTATAAATATCTTATCCTGATTTCTACATCTTCGTCCCTAGCTATTCGACCGGGCACAAGCGCCCGGTCACTATCTACATCTTTTTCTTAGTTACTTGACCGGTCGTCTACGACCGGTCACCATCTGGGCCTACTTTATAGTTTCAACGACCGGTCACAGGCGATCGGTCGTTTCCTTACACTTGCTTTATACCTTGCGACCGGTCGGCCATGACCGGTCGCTGCACGCTCTTTCTTCACTCCCTCTTCTGGGTGTGGACTTCTGATGTTACCTTAGCCTCTTCACGCCTTTTTAGTACTTGTCCATTTTTCTCCTCTTCAGCGCCCGGTCATAGAATGCCCGGCCGCAGAGCATGAGGCGCGGGATGTGACGCCCGGTCTATGAGGTTTAGATCCCGATCCCAGGGGTCGGGCAGGGGCCCGGACTTGATGCTTGACGCTAAACTATAGTCTGAACATGATTTTGAAGGAAGCCCGGGGTCTTGGCCGGGGCCTGGGATCTAGGCCGTCTTGGTTCTTCTGTCTCGTCATATTTTGCCCTCTTCACCCTCGTACGAGAAACAAAGTCCCTGGTAGTTAATGAAATAACCACTCCCGAGCATCATGTTTCAGCGGGATACACAGACATTCTAAATACCGGTTCACCCTCACCAGTTATAGCCAACTCTCTACAGGAAATTGCTCTTGAAATTAACATATCCCCCAATCCTATAACAGATCGCAAGGCACATTAAAGAGCGAAAACACAAGAAAAAGAATAAAGGGTTCTCCACCCATCAGAAGAAGCCCGTCAATGCTTCAGGTATGGTCAAAGGTTGAGAATTAACACTTTGTTCCCTTATAAATCATTAGCAAACCTTGATAGATTGCTAAGAAGGGGGTGAAAGATCACCGCAATAGCAAAGATGGGAACAGTAACTACATTTTAAAGTTTTCAAGGCTCAAGAAGAACAAAGATGTAAACCATGATAGAAAGGAAATCCAGGAAATAGAGATAAGGATGGCATGTCTCATGGAGACACATCATTCCAAACCTTATAACAAGAAGAGAAGTCTATGGGGACCAGACAAGAGCATATAATGGATAGAAGTATTTACAGAAGGTCATGTTGGAGGGTTGTTAGTAGCTTGGTCCCAGATGCATATCTCGGTTAAAGAGATATGCCAAAAGCAAAAAATGGATCACAGTAGATGTAGACTTTAGTCCCAAGAGGATCACACAGAGAGACCAGACGTCTGGGTAGTAGAAGCATAAAGGAAGTGCAAAGTGGAGGTGACGTAGTGCAGTTGAGAACTCTATAAAGAAGACAATAGTGTACAAGATTGTATCTAAAGAGCGGAGGTGGTAAGCAGCCCCACTAGAAGCAACGCTGGGATCCTAACTACATCTTGGATCCACGGAGCAGTACCCAAGAGAGGCATATGAACCAATGACGTCTAAATTTTCTCTATCCCTCTGTTTTATTTTGGTGTAATTTATTGGGCTTATTCCCTGACTAGGATCCATCCTATGCTATAATAACCATCCTCTAATTGAATATTGCTACTCATGTAGCCCCTAATAAAAATAATAAAATAGTGAAAGTACTATTTTGTGTAATATTTGTTATATAAGTAATGTATAAGTTTTATAGGTGTAATGTACATGTAATGTAGCTATCTTTGGTTGTGGTGTAGCCAAGACATGTATATTTGGAGTCAAATAGGACTCAGTTCGACACCTATACTTACTCCTATAATATGGATCAGTGTAACTAAAGAAGAAATGAATGCAATAGCTCTATCAGCTAGATATGACATTTGAAGCACTCAAAATAGATTTTCTAGTATTCTCTCTCAATTGTGATTTCTTATCTATCTTAATATTCCCTACATGTTACAATGAAAACAAAACTGCTTAAATAATGTGGGAAATCAGAATAACGACTCCTAAAATGTCTCAATAACGTCTTAGTTGGTTATGCGGGTTGCATTTCTAGACTTGTACCGGAAATTTTCACACCTAACATTTACCCAAGTAAAACTCCGCTAGTAAGGCCCCGTTCGGTGAGGACGAATCGTGGGTTGCAGCACAAAAGTTGAGATTAATGTGGTTATAAAGCCAAATCGGCCCACTCAAAACGCCAGCATTAATGTTGACGATTTATCTTTTTTTTACTTTATCCAAACGCCTGTATTACCTGCGTTTACATTGGATAAAACTGTGTCTGCAACTTTTATTACTGACACATTACAATTTTACCCTCAAGTACTCACTCTCTTTTTTTTACACAGTTTCTCTTTCTCCACTACCTCATCCTCACGGTTTCTCTTTCTCCACACTACCTCCTTACAGACACTTTCTAGCATACCCTGTCTTTATCCCTACCAATCCAATCTAATTTGCTTATCAAAATAATCAGTTCCAACCCCATTATTTTCACTATTTTCTTTATCCAAATCGGATTGAGGCAAGTGGTGGGAATTCTTTGTCTTCTTGCTCCAGCACCACTATCCTTAGAATTGCCATGGTACTGCTCAAGGTCAAAGGTTGAAGACGTTGAAGGTTGAAGACGTTGAAGGTTGAATACACGTAAAAAAGATATCTATAAACAAATCTGATGGCATAATAGTAATCTCGCATTAGAAATATGTAGAATCGTAAATGTCCCAGGCGAACACCTACTTTTATCTGAGTTGGATAATGTGGATGATTCATGGCTATTCTAGAACAGATTAATCTGCACCTTAATTTACCCCATTTTTTAAAGTGGTCAACGAACGACACCTAAGTAGATTGTCTTCCAGTTCCCTTATATTTCAAAGTTGGTTACTTGTGGATGCGATTTTCGACCGTTTGTGAGATTTTCTTAACGTATTATCTTCACTACACGCCTTTCCTCACTGCTACTTCAATCGGTCAGACTTTTCTTTTCAATAGGACTTGTAATGATTCGCCATATATTTATTTCATTATCATTCTCACATCCAGACTTACCTTGATGCACTTACACATCCAACATAATAATACACTATAATGAGAAGGTTTTGAGTTCAGATATCTGATGTCACTTCACTTTACTAGAGACGACTTGACTTCCTTTTTTTAAAGCGACTTGACTTCCTAATTTTAAAATACAGTAGACAATTACGAAAAAACCGGGCTAATTAATTAACTAAGGTCACCGGTCACGCGCCACGGGTCACGGGCCAGATGCATGTGCGTACATGAATTAGTATCTACGTTGCCTTATGAGAAACGCGAATTCGTAGATGGCGCAAGCGCTATGCTGTAGGGTGGCGATGGCCATTTTGGTCTTTTACCATCTTTTTTGTCCTTTTGTGCTGGTGTATAGTTTGGCACATATTAATACTCTATTGCAGATCAAATAAAGAAAAAAAACAGAATAAGATGAAACAATAGACGCGCGTACAGGAGGGGAGTATGTGAGGAGGAGAGAGAAAATACTTTTTTTTTCAAAATGTCATAACTTATAAAATATAAGTGCAAAAATAAAACAAATTATACCATTGTTCATTTTTCGTGCTCTTCAAATAAGACCAAACATGAATATGTTTTGATAAATTTTAAATTTTTTATTTTTCGTATGTACATATTTTTCAAGATTCATTGTGAATCTTCAGTTTAAGAAAAGTGAATCAAAGGGTGTTACAAAGTGAATCAAAGGTTGTTAAAAAGTGAATCAGATAGTTGCTTAAAAGTAAAAAAGATGTTTAAAAAGCGAATCTCATAAACGAGATTGTTTGACTAGTGTGAATCAGAGTTTTTATAAAAGTGAATCAAAGGTTGTTAAAAGTGAATCACAAGTTGTTACAAAGTGAATCAGAGTAATAAGAGTGAATCTCGTAAGCATAGATTAAGAGGTTTATGAAATGTGAATCAAAGGTTTTTATAAAGTGAATCATGCGTTTAAGCAAAGTGCATCAAATGTTTAAGAAAACTGATTCTCGTAAATAGAGATTGTTTTAACTAAAGTGAAGAAGGGTTTAAGAAAAGTGAATCAGAGGTTTAAAAAAAGTGAATCAAACGTCTTTTAAAGGTGCATCAAAGGTTTAAGAAAAGTGAATATTTTATTTAATACTAGTAAAAGTTAATCATACCACAAACTTATGCAAGGGTGGTTTTTAGGGTGTTTTGGGGGAGGTAGGGTAATCTTTTGGCATTAGTTCTACACTTTATATTGTCGTCACTACTCGACAGTTTTTTAGGGTTTGTGGTTTAGGGTTTAGGGTCGTGACCCTAAACCCTGCACTACAAACCATAAAAACGCCTTCGACGTTTTTAGCATTCCTAGGGTGGTTTTGAGGGTGTTTGGGGGTAGGGTAATCTTTTTGGCATTAGTTCTACACTTTATATTGTCGTCACTGACTCGACACTTTTTTAGGATTTGTGGTTTAGGCTACAAACCATAAAAATGCCTTCGACGTTTTTAACTTTACTATGGTGGTTTTTAGAGTGTTTGGGGTAAGATTCATTTTGTTAATGAATAAGGTTCATTTTATTATTAAGGAAGATTCATTTTGCTAATGAATAAGATTCACTTTAAAAATACCTAATATATACTCATTCTAAAAATATAAAATTTTATGTTTACCAAAACATATCCATGATACATCTTGTTTTGAAGAGCACTAAAAATGATGAATAATGATATAATTTTTTTTATTTTTGCACTTATATTTTGTGAGTTATATCATTTTGAAAAAAAAAAAATTTCTCTCCCCAACACTCCCCCTTGCACGCGTGCGTCTACGCACATCTTTTCCATTTTTTCATTCTTTTTTTTTTCTGGAACACATCATTATACCAAGAATTTCTGTTTATTTTTTTCCACCCAACTACTATGCACGGATGCTCGGTTCTATTTTTTCCATTTTTTTCTCCCTACCATATGCTTACACGTGGATCGACGCCACCTTCTACCATGGCTCCTTCGCCAGGGTCTCCGTTCCGATGAGAAATTAATAGAAATGAGTTACCATCGACGTACGAACTTGAATGTGTTTGTTACCCATGAGATCTAGATCAATGTACCAGATCGACTGAGATTAATTTGGTCAGTATTTACTCATCACGCAGACCCATGCCCTACGTATTCACTGTTATATGTATACATGCATGTTTGTTTTGCTAGGTACAATTTGCATGTATAGTACCTCCAGAATTTAGGGTCATGATCTTCTAGATTTAGACTCTACTCTTTTTTAGCGTACAGTGATGTCATTTATCTATACTGAAAAAAAAAAGAAAAACATGAAAGAAATAAAAAATGAATATAATTATATATATAGAGAGAGAATGTAATTTAATAAAATAAACTTATCCTATGATCCTCAAATGGTTTGTGAAGCTAAAATAATACGCATATGTAAAAAAAAAGTCAATATCACAATTATTTTGTGTCTGTAAAGGTAAGATAAACTTGTTTTCTATTTTTTACCGATAATGAGTACATCTTTTAAAATGCCGATAATTAACCATTTTTAGGACGATAGAGGGTGGAACTCAGACCGAGAGATGATAAGAAAAAATAAGGGAAATTTCATCAAGCACTCAATTCACCATATATTACTCTTTTTTTTAATTACCTTGAATAATATTAATTCTTTTACTTATTTTATCTCATTACTCAGTTCGTTAATATTTCTAACAAAAGATTTAACAATCTCTGTAATTAATTAATTGTCTAATAGAAATTTACCGTATTGAAAATTTTCATAAAATATCCCTTTCGTTTAACTAATTGTAGGTAGTTTAGTCCTTTTTTTTTCAAGAATATTAATAAAGTAGTTAACGAAATATGTGACAAGATGTTATCTTGTAAAATAAATAAAAACTTGATGTTATCATCTTTAATTTTGAAAACATAGTAGTGTAGTGTGAATTAACCAAAAATTTATGAAGTATTTGATGAAATAAAAAAATAAATAAAAAAGAGCTAACATGTTCAACAATTAGCTATCCAAAAATGGTGTAATGTTGCTGGTGATGGAAGATTAGTTATAGCACGGGAAAGAAAACTGAAGAAATTGACTGTTGCTAGAGAACGTGCCCATGCGCTCTCCCCCCTGGCGATTTCTTCCCCGGCTTTCGTTTCTCCGCGCCGTTCCTCTGTGTCTCCCCCAGGTTGCCGCCGGTATTGAGCTCCGCCTGGTGCCCCTCCTCACCGCCGGGCCCCCGCCTGGAGGCGCCGGAACCACCAGCTGGGTGCTTCCCCTCTGTTGTTCTCCTTCTGCTAGCCCCCCTTCTGGCCATGGGCAAGCGGCGCCCCGTTACGAGAGCATCCCCAGCCCTGTCTCCTCCGACTTCCAAGGCGACTATCTCCCCTCAAGGCGGCTCCGGCGTCCCTCCTGCTCCCCCCCAGACTGAGCCTCCAGTGCCAGGAAAGCCCTTCTCTTCTCAGGCAGGCGCTCCTCGTTCTTTTTTGGTTCCAGCTCTGCCTCCTCTGGTTTCCAAGGCGACTTTTTCTTTGAAATACCCAAAGTTTCTAAAGGATGATTTACTTTGCTAATTAGGTCCTAATGAGCTATTAAGCATATTTAAATCCTAATATTGGCATAAGTACACATTAGGACCAGAAAAGTCCTTAATAGCACTTCTTTGTTTTAAAAGTAGCTAGCTAGAATGCTCCAATAACATTGTGACAACCAAGCTAGTAGGTGATGTAGCAGCTAGCTTATGTAGTAAACACACAAGTAGGTGATGCAGCTGCTTGGGAAGCTAGCAAGCAAGTAGGTGACTCATCAAGATAGCAAGCAAGTAGGTGACTCATCAAGCTAGCAAGCAAGTAGGTGACTCATAAAGCTAGTAAGCAAGTAGGTGACTCAGCAAGCTAGCACGCTAGTAGGACGTCTTAAGTACGACCAAGCTAGTAGGCAAGTAGGACGTCTTTAAGCACGAGGTGGCATGAGTTGGCACCTACTTAAACACTTGACACATACTAACCAATAGGAGCTTGACACCTAAGTAGGCTGGTAGGAGGTGGCAACATCCCATTGGAGAGTGACATGGCTTAGAAATCAGCCACACACACCTTTCCTTCACCTTAAGTAACCTAAACCGTCCCCTTGCTTATATAAACCGTCCCCCACCTCCATTCAGCCATTTAGCACGTTAGAAGAGAAAAGAAAGAGAGGAAAGCTTACCACCACCACCTGGCCGAGAGCAAAGAGAAGGAGGAGAGCTACTATCTTCATCTTCTTCCAATCTAGAGGTAAGGACGTTCTGGTGTGTTCTTCATCCTTTCCTAGTCTATTCTCAACCGAAAACCAGAGGAAACCAAGGGAACTCACTCCATTTCCATGTCCATTCTAGGAGCTTAAAGTGTCTTAGGGTGTTCTAACTTCTAGCAAGCTTTCCAAGGATTTAAGGAAGGTTTTCTTCAGCAATCTGCAAGGTAACTTCATGGTTACCATCCCTTAATAAATCTGTATGTTTACAGGAGTATTACCCCTATATTATCTAATTAAAATTCGTAGGTATTTATTAGCCTAAAGCTAGAAGAGTTAGAAAAGTGTTTTAAGGAAGAAAAGGATGTGTTTACACCTACCTTTGATTACTGATTGCTTAAGAGCTTGTTTATGGTGTTTTGCTGCTGTTTAGTAAGTGGGAATACCTAGAGGTAATTATGATTGTTCTGGATGATCTTTAGTCTAATCTGGTGTTGTTATAATCTAGGATAAATGGTGTCTTAAAGAGTTTTGTTTAATCACCAGATTTGTGGGTGGAATTCTAGAGCATTAATCAAGTGTTTTAGGTGCTTAACTAACCTAGAACCTATCTGATTATTATGGCAGTAACATAGGTGAAAGTATAGAATTGTTTAAGATGTAAGTGTGATTACTAGAAGAGCTAATCTGGTGAATTAGATGTCTAGTACAACCGCTTTCAGTTGGAAGTTAATTAGTGTAAACTAGATGTGTCCTAGGGCTAAAAACATGATTGTTGGTTCTGGTCATTAGTAACCTATTATGGCAGAATTGGCCATGAACTATTAAAGAGATGTATAGCATGATTTTAGGATGAATGATAGTTTAAACTAAGCTAGGACTTAAGGTCTTAAAGTCTAATATGTTAGGAACTTATATGTACTGTCTTAGAAGGTTGTTTATGGTTGGATTAACTCCTAAGCTAATCTGGTTAATATTGTGTTGTTATGACCGAAAATGTTAGGAACCAATTATGGTTTGATTCAGGTTGTAATCTATAGTTAAATTATGTCTTAAGCTATCTAGATGAGATAGTTAATAATAGAACTGAAATGGATATGATTTGTTTGTTTGATCAAGACTTGGTCTTAAGGTATGATTTATGGTTGTTTGAATTGTTAAGCTGAGATATTTGATGTGTGATCTGGCCGAAGGTGCCATGTAAGATTATGTGATCATAGCCTTTCCTTAAGTGCTGTTTGATTATTGTTATGTCCCTTGTGTTTGAAATTATGAAATGGGCTTTGTTAAGTGACTTGACTATTGATTCTTGTTATACTTTAAATTGTTATATTCTGATTAATGAGGATTCAATGAGTAACTCATTGGAATGGATTGTTGAGATATATGGCCATATGTGGAACTTGAGCAGTAACTGCCTTCTTATGAATTATTGGACTCATGGTATGCCTTGGGCTCCATGAGATGCTTCATGGTTTCCTACACTATAGTTTAAAGGTACTATAGGGGGTGTGCACATCTTTTAGGGCCTGGAGTGCGTTTGGGAAAGGTTGGATCGCCTCAATGATCGGGATTCGTCCCTTGAACTGATTTGTGTGGAATGGAGAAATTGATGACTAAGGAAAATATGTGAATTGATTAACATGTACTTGTGCAGGTTTGGATGCCTTATTGTTAATGCTTGAACTCTTGGTTGAGCAAAGTTTTGTATATACCATCAAGTACTTTACTAAGTTATTTCTGATGGTAGCTTTGATTTTACTCAGCTTGCTGATTTTGGCTTTATGCCCTGTGGTCTTTCTTTGTGATTGTATGAATGACCACAGATGCAGGAAATGAAGAAGCTTCTCCTTAGTTGTGGAGACATTCGAGAGTGTGGGCTTTTGGGGCTAGAAGACCATCATTTTATTTCTCTTGGTTTCTAGACTAATGTATTAGGTTGTTCTATAACCTATGTAATACAAGTTAGTTTGGTTGTAAGTTAAGCCTAAGCATTCACATGGTTGTGAGTGTGGCGGTAACGTCCTATAAGACTTATGCTTCCGCTTTATTAATCTGAGCAAGTTTATTATCATATTATGGTTAGTAATTTAGGGGCGTTACAAAGTGGTATCAGAGCATGGTTGCTCGTGATAGGATTAAAAATGAAATTAGGATGGGATATGGGGCTGTGAGAGTAAGGCACGTGTTTGCTCCTGTTGTGTTAACTAATGCAGGAATATGGAGTATAATACTCTTATCTGCTTGATTGTTATTAATGTTTGAGGGAATGTGTATGTGTTAGTAACCCTTTTGTTGCCAAGATTAGATGGCAGCTAATATCCAAGAGATGGCTCAAGCAATGGCTGCAGCAATGGCACAGCTAGAAGCAAACAGGAATAATGTTATGCGTCAGATAACTGCGATAAACCTGAGAGTTTCCATGGGCAGGAAGATCCTCAGATTCTAGAGGGATGGCTACGAGAATTTGATAAAGTCTTTGAGGCAGTGGGCTGCCCCGAAGATAGAAGGTAGGATGTGCTGCCTATTACTTCAAAGATGAAGCAGACCTATGGTGGGGAGCTGTAAAAGAGGGCTGTCTTCAACAACCTGGTTTTGGATGGATGGAATTGAAAACATTGATGAGGACTCGCTTTTACCCGGATCATCTAAAAGAGAAGAAGCAACAAGAATTTCTAAACCTGCAACAACGATCTATGTCGGTAGCTGAGTACCGGACCAGATTTCTGGAACTAGCTAGGTTCGCTCCAAACCTAGTCCCTGATGAAGAATCTAAGGCAAGAAAATTTAGACTTGGGCTGAATTTTCGAATTCGGGAGTTCATGGCGGGATCAACTTATGAAACATTACAAGAAGCTTATGAGAAGGCTGCCAGCATTGAGATGGTACAGCATGAAAGAAGGGAGTTCCATGAAGGGAAGAAAAAGAGGCCCTTTGGTGGACCAGCTGAGGGGTCGGATGTAAAGAAGCCCAATCTCAATCAAAAGACAAGATTCAGTGGAGGTATCCAGAGCAAGGGTAAGGAGACATCTTCCACAGCACCAAGTGGAAGAACTTATAACTGTAGGAGATGTCAGAAGAATCATCCTGGAAAAGATTGTGAAGGGAGGTTCGTGACTTGTAACCACTGTGGAAAGCTGGGGCATCGGGCCTATGAATGTTTCCGAAACCCTGAGTCAAGAAGCTTCAGGAAAGGCATGCCACCGGTTAGCCAGACAAACTCTAATACCTTTAAAGCAGCTTCTGGGTTGGTGGTGGACAAAGTAGCAGTAAAGGGGCTGAAAAGAATGAGAACAAGTACAAGAAGTCTGGAGCCCTGAATGTGATGAATGAATCAGAGGCTAGAGCTCAGGGAAATGTCATTACAGGTATTTTCCCTGTTCATGGATTAGAAGCACATGTTTTATTCGACTCCGGTGCCACATACTCTTTTGCTTCTACTGCTTTCATGAGGAAATTGAAGTTGTCCAGTATTTCTTGTGTGAATATTTGTGTGACAATACCATCGGGGGAAAAGATAAAATGCTCTGAGATTATAGAGAACGTGAATATTCTTGTTAAAGGAGTAGGTTTCCCAGCTGACTTGGTAGTATTTGAAGGCTTGGAATTTGATATTATATTGGGGATGGATTGGCTGCAACGGTACAAAGGGCGGTTAGATTGTTACGAACAGCGGATTTTGTTAAAGAGTCCTTCAGGGCAACGGGTATCATACAGGAAGATAGTAAGGCAGCCAAAGGTGAGATCATTTCTGCCATCTCCATGGCAGCAGAAGTAAGAAAAGGAAAACAAGTGTACTTGTGTTATGTACGAGATCTAAATGAAAAGAGAAATCAGCTTTCTGAAATTCCTATTGTTGCTGAGTACCCAGACGTGTTCCCAGAAGAGATTCCTGGAATGCCACCCAAAAGAGAAGTTGAATTTTGCATTGACTTAGTGCCAGGAACCGGACCAATAGCAAAAGCACCTTATCGAATGGCACCAGTGGAGATGAAGGAATTAAAAGCTCAGTTAGAGGAGTTATTGGAGAAAGGGTATATAAAACCTAGTGTATCACCCTGGGGTGCTCCAGTTCTGTTTGTAAAGAAGAAGGATGGGGGCCTTCGACTCTGCATTGACTACAGGGAGCTAAACAAAGTAACCATTAAGAACAAGTATCCACTACCTCGAATTGATGATTTGTTTGACAATTAAGGGAGCTAGTGTGTTCTCCAAAATTGATTTAAGATCGGGCTACCACCAGATAAGGGTAGCTGAACAAGATATTCAAAGACAGCATTTCGAACGAGGTATGGCCATTAAATTTACGGTAATGCCGTTTGGCCTAACTAATGCTCCTGCGGTGTTTATGGATCTGATGAACCGGGTCTTCACTCAATATTTGGATAGTTTTGTTGTGGTGTTTATTGATGATATCTTGATTTACTCCAAGAACCAGGAAGATCATGCCGAGCATTTAAGAAAGGTGTTAGAATTACTACAAGTGCATAAGTTATATGCAAAGCTGTCTAAATGTGATTTTTGGTTGAAAGAAGTGGCTTTCTTGGGCCATATTATCTCAAGTGAAGGTATAGTGATCCTTCAAAGATTGAAGCTGTTAAGGAATGGCCTCGTCCTACCAATGTTACAGAGGTTAGAAGTTTTCTGGGGCTTGCGGGCTATTATAGGAGATTTGTCAAGGATTTCTCCAAAATTGCTAGGCCATTGACGAATTTGATGAAGAAATCTGTTGGATTTGAGTGGAGTGACCAATGTGAGCAGTCATTCCAGCAACTAAAGACTAGATTAACTACTGCTCCAGTGTTAACATTACCAGAAGGAGTGGATGGCCTGGAGGTCTACTGTGATGCCTCGAAGTTTGGTCTGGGTTGTGTTCTAATGCAAAATAGGCGAGTGATAGCCTATGCTTCTAGGCAATTGAAGAAACATGAAGAAAATTACCCCACTCACGACCTTGAGCTTGCAGCAGTAGTATTTGATCTGAAAATCTGGAGACATTATTTATATGGAGTCACTTGCAAAATCTTCACCGACCATAAGAGCTTAAAATATATATTCACTCAAAAGGAGCTGAATATGAGGCAGAGAAGATGGTTAGAGTTTGTCAAAGATTATGATCTAGATATTCAATCCCACGAAGGCAGAGCAAACCTTGTAGCTGATGCTTTAAGCAGAAAAAGAAGTCATTCAACAGCAGCCATGTGGATTCTCCCAGATAAGTTGTAGGAAGATATTCATAGGCATGACATGGAGTTAGTAGTTAGTGGAGAAGAAGCAAAATCAAGTAGTCTACACCAAATGTCCATTTCTCTGGATATATTTGCTAAACGGAAAATTGTAGGGATAAAACTATATACAAAAGAATAAACAAATAACTAAACCTACAACTCTACTACGGGTAGCAAAATAAAACCCGGTCAGAGTATAGTGTAAATATATTACGACCGAGAGTATCGTACCCAAGGGACTTATAGAAAACTAGTCCTAATCCGGTAATAACCTATTCTAAGACAAGGGGGGAAATTGAAATGTTTTCTAATCCTAATCAAAACTAACTAAACTAAGTGGTAATTACAATGAAATTATCCTTGATCCAGGGTGTGAAACCATCTAAGCATCAATATGAACTCTCAACATAAACACAAGCCTTCGAATTAACCAATAACTGAACACGCCGGGTGTCCTGCCGGATACCACTTGCACGGCATATTCAAAGACATTGAATATGCCGGACATTGGCCACCCGGCAGTGCATCCGGCATAGTCATAATGCATATTCTTTCTCCAGTTTCCGAGTAGAAAATAGAAGACTCATCCCTATTAACAAATCGAGCATATATCATGCCGCGAAATGAACAAAGAAATGGAGGAAAATGGATTAATTCTCACTCTTACCACTAACCCTTAATTCATAAGAAGAGAGTAGGAAGACCATTAAGAGAGTCTAACCTATCTTACTTGGGACTTGTCTTCCACAAGTAAGAATTGCATGAAGAGAAAAAGAGATCAACCTATTCTCTTTCAATAAGAACCTTACTCTTAATAAACTTGAAAATTATATTAAAGAAATCATATTGTTTACAAGAAGGAATTCATCCCTAACCAAGAATAAGCAAGGAGTTCTACATCTCCATCCACACAACTACAAGAAGGGAATACAAAGGGGAGAAGGGAATGGTCATAGCCTTAACCCGACAGGATCTTCTTCTTCTTCTTCGCGTGGATGGAACTGTAGAAACTTCCTTGGACACCAACAATGGAGTGGGGCGAAATTGGAGTTGTGAGTGGAGTGTATAGGGGTTGAAGTGTGTCAAATTGTAGCCTGCCTCGGCCTATTTATAGGCATCAAAATGTCTCTTGCCGGGCGTCGTGCCGGATCACCAATAGCCGGCACACGTGATAAATGCGCCCAACTATTAACGGTTGAAACCGTCAATTCCGCGCGAAACAGTGCCAATGCCGGGTAGGATATACCCGGCATCACACCCGCAGCATCCTTTTCACAACGGTCAATAACGGCCATCGTCTGGTCAACCGTGGCGACTCTTCACTTATGCCGGATGGGATCTACCCGGCATTTGGTCCGGCAAGGCCTCTTTTCTGTTCTGTGCTTATGTCGTGCAGAAACTACCCGGCATGGAATCTGGCTTCAACTGAACTTTTGCCTAGAAAATCATTCCTTGCACAGAAAACTCATAAAAACATAAATCTGTGCAAATAATATATTTTAACACATAATAAGCATAAATAACATAAATATAACTTTATTTAGATAAATATAATACTAAATCTAGTGCATAAAATATGATAAGTCTGCGGCTTATCAAGGCCCTACACTTACCTTTTGCTAGTCCTCGAGCAAAACAAGATTAGAAAAGAGTAATTACTTATGCACAAAACAGATAAACTCTAGAATGAAATGTAGATAAATATTCTCAACTCTATGACTCTAATTCATAAGTATCACTTAATCTACCTTATTCTATCAAAACATACTAATGGGTATAAAACAAAGAATTTTCAAAACCGATCAAAAGCTTTTGGGCTATTTTGCATAAGGGATTTTTGTATCTCCCTTTTTCCGGTTTCCATCATTCAGCTCTATTTTTCAAGAGTTTCTGAATGTGGCCAAGACTCTCATCAATGGTTTTATGAATCAGCCCTATGTTGCAAGAGTTTCTGAATCAACCATGATTTTTTTGCATTGAAGAACGGGGAATTTAGGAGAAAAATAAAAGGAAAAACTCTCTTTTCTTGCTTTTATTCTGAAGCATTTTTGCAACCTCAAGGAATATAATGCTTTTCCTTTGGAAGAAGATTTTTTTCTTTCTTTTTTCTTTTTCTTCTTCTTTCTTTTGCACAAAAACCCTTTTTAAGATTTTCACCCAAATTTTTTCACATTTGGAAAGAAAAAATAACACCCATAAGTACATAAAGGAAAGAATTAGGAGAAAGATCATGTACTCATGTTAATAAAGAGAATCAAAAAGTTAAAAACAGGAATCTATAAGTCATTAGAGAGCTTACCTCTTGAGAGAACAAGCTTTTAGTCATTCCTAATCTCATCTTAGTCGAAAACATGCAAAAAGTTTAGTAAAACATCGATAAAACTCACAACTTATTATATCAAATGTACTAGTGATTTATTTTTTATAAAATATATAAATTTAAAAATAAAATATATTTTTTAAGGGGGGACCCTGCCCTACACTTGGCAGGAACACTGTCCCCAGTGTTCAAAAGAAATATAAAGAAATAAGGAAAGGAAGTGACTCCCCTGCGGTGAAAGAAGACCAGATGCGTGGGGCTGCCCTACACTTAGCCTTTGGCTACTTGGCCGAGTGATCAGAGATCTCGATAGAAACGAAGATCGATCTCGCATACTCCCTTTGGTCAATTTAGTGTTGGAGACGGGAGTTGACCAAGTGGTCATAGTTGAGCAAAAAGTTGCTGCATTTGCAACTGCATCGACTTATGCTCCATGCGAATGGTCCAGATCTTTTGCATTTCCAATCTCTCGGGCGTTGTAAAATCTTAGAATTCGGTGCTCTAGGTGTGTGGTCGTGCACTAACCACATTTGCCTGCTGAGGAATAGAGTTCTTGCCATTCGCCGGTGGTTTTTGATTCCATTTGTGCAGGGAGTGCGTTTGTTGGTTTCGTCGTTGCCTTAAGGAACGAAGAAATGGCTTCTTTGTCTCCTGATCGCGGTCAGATAAATCTTCATGAAGATTATGTGATCGGAGATGCATTCACCTTATTTCCTTAGGAGGAGCAACAGAAAACGTTATAATATTCGTAATAATAAAAGAAATAATATAATGACATAATTAAAATTATGAAAATACAAGGAAAAATAAAGTTTTGGTTCTGCCGGACATAGTGCCGGGTGACTCTTACCCGGCAATGGACTTCCTCCAAAGATTGCCGGGTGTATACAAACCGGCTAGTTGCCCGGCGGGACCAAAATCGAATATAACTTAGTTAAAAGACATAGAAAGGTAAAGGATAATAAAAAAATAAATGTAAGAGTAAATAAGGGATTGTAGGAGATTACTCTAATTGTCCCTACAATTAGCGACAAAAATATTGAGAGAAATTGAGCATGCCGGGTGACATGCCGGATAAACCCCGTCCGGCATAGGACTTCCTCCGACATGCCGGGTGACAGATGCCCGGCACTTCGCACGGCACATTCAAATCTGCAAAACTAAGTGCGAAAATAAATTAAAGAATCAAGGAATCAAAGAATAAAGAATAGGGCGTTTTACCGAATTTAGGACTTGGACTAATTCCAAGTCCCCGGCAACGGCGCCAATTTGCTAAACGGAAAATTGTAGGGATAAAACTATATACAAAAGAATAAACAAATAACTAAACCTACAACTCTACTACGGGTAGCAAAATAAAACCCGGTCGGAGTATAGTGTAAATATATTACGACCGAGTATCGTACCCAAGGGACTTATAGAAAACTAGTCCTAATCCGGTAATAACCTATTCTAAGACAAGGGGGGAAATTGAAATGTTTTCTAATCCTAATCAAAACTAACTAAACTAAGTGGTAATTACAATGAAATTATCCTTGATCCAGGGTGTGAAACCATCTAAGCATCAATATGAACTCTCAACATAAACACAAGCCTTCGAATTAACCAATAACTGAACACGCCGGGTGTCCTGCCGGATACCACTTGCACGGCATATTCAAAGACATTGAATATGCCGGACATTGGCCACCCGGCAGTGCATCCGGCATAGTCATAATGCATATTCTTTCTCCTTTAGTTTCGAGTAAAAAACAGAAGACTCATCCCTATTAACAAATCGAGCATATATCATGCCGCGAAATGAACAAAGAAATGGAGGAAAATGGATTAATTCTCACTCTTACCACTAACCTTAATTCATAAGAAGAGAGTAGGAAGACCATTAAGAGAGTCTAACCTATCTTACTTGGGACTTGTCTTCCACAAGTAAGAATTGCATGAAGAGAAAAAGAGATCAACCTTTCTTTCAGTAAGAACCTTACTCTTAATAAACTTGAAAATTATATTAAAGAAATCATATTGTTTACAAGAAGGAATTCATCCCTAACCAAGAATAAGCAAGGAGTTCTATCTCCATCCACAACTACAAGAAGGGAATACAAAGGGGAGAAGGGAATGGTCATAGCCTTAACCGACAGGATCTTCTTCTTCTTCTTCGCGTGGATGGAACTGTAGAAACTGCCTTGGACACCAACAATGGAGTGGGGCGAAATTGGAGTTGTGAGTGGAGTGTATAGGGGTGTTGAAGTGTGTCAAATTGTAGCCTGCCTCGGCTTATTTATAGGCATCAAAATGTCTCTTGCCGGGCGTCGTGCCGGATCACCAATAGCCGGCACACGTGATAAATGCGCCCAACTATTAACGGTCGAAACCGTCAATTCTGCGCGAAACAGTGCCAATGCCGGGTAGGATATACCCGGCATCACACCCGGCAGCATCCTTTTCACCAACGGTCAATAACGGCCATCGTCTGGTCAACCGTGGCGACTCTTCACTTATGCCGGATGGGATCTACCCGGCATTTGGTCCGGCAAGGCCTCTTTTCTGTTCTGTGCTTATGCCGTGCAGAAACTACCCAGCATGGAATCCGGCTTCAACTGAACTTTTGCCTAGAAAATCATTCCTTGCACAGAAAACTCATAAAAACATAAATCTGTGCAAATAATATATTTTAACACATAATAAGCATAAATAACATAAATATAACTTTATTTAGATAAATATAATACTAAATCTAGTGCATAAAATATGATAAGTCTGCGGCTTATCAATATTCGAAGAGATCCGGAAAGACCAGTCAGGGGATGAGAAACTTGAACAAATCAAGAGGAAAATTATAGAAGGAAAAGCTACAGATTTTAAGGTCCATAAAGACGAAAGTTTAAGGTTCAAAGGTCGGTGGTGCATTCCTAAGAGCTGTGGGGAGATCAAGAACAAGTTGATGCAAGAAGCCCATCAATCACCCTACTCCATACATCCAGGAGGTAATAAGTTGTACAAAGATTTAAAGAAACAAATTTGGTGGCCAGGAATGAAACGTGAAGTTGCTGAGTTTGTAGCAAGATGTTTAACTTGCCAAAAAGTAAAGTTTGAGCATAGTCGAGCAGGAGGCTTAGTGCAACCATTAGAAGTACCAGCTTGGAAATGGGATTCCATATCTATGGATTTTATAGTGGGACTACCTTTAACTAGGTCAGGAATGAATCAAATTTGGGTTGTTGTGGATCGACTCACCAAAACAGCCAGATTTATTCTAATGCGAGATACTTGGACAATGGATAAGTTAGTTGCTACTTACATCAAGGAAATTGTCAGATATCATGGAGTTCCTACAAGTATAGTATCTGATAGGGATTCTAGGTTTCAAAGTCGTTTCTGGCATAGCTTTCAGAAAGCTATAGGTTCTCAATTAAAGTTCAGTACTGCCTTTCACCCCGCAACAGATGGACAAATAGAAAGAACAATTCAAACATTAGAAGATATGTTGAGAGCTTATATTACGGACTACCAAGGTAGTTGGACTGATCATCTCCATTTGATAGAATTTTCATACAACAACAGTTACCTTAGTAGCATTGGAATGGCTCCATATGAAGCTTTATATGGAAGAAAGTGTAGAACTCCACTATGTTGGGATGACATCTCAGAAACAGTTTTGTTAGGACCAGAAATGATTGAAAACATGATTCAGCAAGTGAAACTCATCTAGCAAAGGATGAAAGCTGCACAGGATCGACAGAAGTCTTATGCTGATAAAAGAGAAAGTTTTTAGAATTTACAGCGGGAGAGAAAGTATTCTTGAAGGTATCTCCAACCAAGGGAGTCATGAGATTTGGGAAGAAAGGGAAGCTTAGCCCTAAATACATTGGCCCATATGAAATTTTAGAACGAGTGGGAACTTTGGCATACCGATTAGCATTACCAACCGAATTAGACAAGGTACACAATGTTTTCCATGTTTCTCAGTTGAAGAAGTACATACACGATCCATCACATGTCATTCAACATGAAAAAGTCCAGATTGACCCATCTTTGTCACATGAGGAGGTTCCAATACAAATATTGGACACAAAGATCAGAGAGACACGATCAAAGACTACAAAAATGGTGAAAGTCCTTTGGACCAACCATAAAGTTGAGGAAGCAACTTGGGAAACAGAGGATTTTATGAGAACAAGAAATCCAGAACTTTTTGATGAATCCTAGGTAACATTTATAGTTACGAGGTCATAACTTAAAATTTAGGGGGAGTGACTTTGATACTCTTATTCTTGATATCTTTGGTATGAATATGTTATGACCCTTTTTTCATGAATGTTCTTCCATTTATGCTTGAGTACATGGTGTGAATACTTAATTGTTTATTAGTTGAGTTATAGTTTTAATGTATGAATGTTCTTGGGAATAGTTGGAGCTTCGGGGTCGAAGCTTTTCTTAAGGGAGAGTGAATGAAATACCCAAAGTTTCTAAAGGATGATTTACTTTGCTAATTAGGTCCTAATGGGCTATTAAGCATATTTAAATCCTAATATTGGCATAAGTACACATTAGGACCAGAAAAGTCCTTAATAGCACTTCTTGTGTTGTTTTAAAAGTAGCTAGCTAGAATGCTCCAATAACATTATGACAACCAAGCTAGTAGGTGATGCAGCAGCTAGCTTATGTAGTAAACACACAAGTAGGAGATGCAGCTGCTTGGGGAAGCTAGCAAGCAAGTAGGTGACTCATCAAGCTAGCAAGCAAGTAGGTGACTCATCAAGCTAGCAAGCAAGTAGGTGACTCATAAAGCTAGTAAGCAAGTAGGTGACTCAGCAAGCTAGTAGGACATCTTAAACACGACCAAGCTAGTAGGCAAGTAGGACGTCTTTAAGCACGAGGTGGCACGATGAGCTGGCACCTACTAAACACTTGACACATACTATAACTAATAGGAGCTTGACACCTAAGTAGGCTGGTAGGAGGTGGCAACATCCCATTGGAGACGTGACATGGCTTAGAAATCAACCACACACACCTTTCCTTCACCTTAAGTAACTTAAACCGCCCCTTGCTTATATAAACCGTCCCCCACCTCCATTCAGCCCTTTAGCACGTTGAGAAGAGAAAGAAAGAGAGGAAAGCTTACCACCACCACCTGGCTAAGAGCAAAGAGAAGGAGGAGAGCTACTATCTTCATCTTCTTCCAATCCTAGAGGTAAGGACGTTCTGGGTGTGTTCTTCATCCTTTCCTAGTCTATTCTCAGTCGAAAATCAGAAGGGAAACCAAGGGAACTCACTCCATTTCCATGTCCATTCTAGGAGCTTAAAAGTTGTCTTAGGGTGTTCTAACTTCTAGCAAGCTTTCCAAGGATTTAAGGAAGGTTTTCTTCAGCAATCTGTAAGGTAACTTCATGGTTACCATCCCTTAATAAATCTGTATGTTTACAGGACTATTACCCCTATATTATCTAATTAAAATTGGTAGGTATTTATTTGCCTAAAGCTAGAAGAGTTTGAAAAGTGTTTTGAGGAAGAAAAGGATGTGTTTACAACCTACCTTTGATTCTGATTGCTTAAGAGCTTGTTTATGGTGTTTTACTGCTGTTTAGTGAGTGGGAATACCCTAGAGGTAATTATGATTGTTTTGGATGATCTTTAGTCTAATCTGGTGTTGTTATAATCTAGGATAAATGGTGTCTTGAAGAGTTTTGTTTAATCACCAGATTTGTGGGTGGAATTCTAGAGCATTAATCAAGTGTTTTAGGTGCTTAACTAACCTAGAACCTATCTGATTATTATGGCCGAGTAACATAGGTGAAAGTATAGAATTTGTTTAAGATGTTAAGTGTGATTACTAGAAGAGATAATATGGTGAATTAGATGTCTAGTACAACTGATTTCAGTTGGAAGCTAATTAGGGTAAGCTAGATGTGTTCTAGAGGCTAAAAACATGATTGTTGGTTGATCTGGTCATTAGTAACCTATTATGACAGAATTGACTATGAACTATTAAAGAGATGTATAGCATGATTTTTAGGATGAAGATGATAGTTTAAACTAAGCTAAGACTTAAGGTCTTAAAGTCTAATATGTAAGGAACTTATATGTACTGTCTTAGAAGGTTGTTTATGGTTGGATTAACTCCTAAGCTTATCTGGTTAATATTGTGTTGTTATGACCGAAAATGTTAGGAACCAATTATGGTTTGATTCAGGTTGTAATCTATAGTTAAATTATGTCTTAAGCTAATCTAGATGAGATAGTTAATAATATGACTGAAATGGATATGATTTGTTCGTTTGATCAAGACTTGGTCTTAAGGTATGCTTTATGTTTGTTTGAATTGCTAAGCTGAGATATTTGATGTTGTGTGATCTGGCCGAAGGTGCCATGTGAGATTATGTGATCATAGCCTTTCGTTCAGTGCTGTTTGATTGGTGTTATGTCCTTGTGTTTGAAATTATGAAATGGGCTATGTTAAGTGACTTGACTATTGATTCTTGTTATACTCTAAATTATTATATTCTGATTAATGAGGATTCAATGAGTAACTCATTGGAATGGATTGTTGAGATATATGGCCATATGTGGAACTTGAGCAGTAATTGCCTTCTTATGAATTATTGGACTCATGGTATGCCTTGGGCTCCATGAGATGCTTCATGGTTTCCTACGCTATAGTTTAAAGGTACTATAGGGGGTGTGCACATCTTTTAGGGCCTGTAGTGCGTTTGAGAAAGGTTGGATCGCCTCAATGATCGGGATTCGTCCCTTGAACTGATTTGTGTGGAATGGAGAAATTGATGACTAAGGAAAATATGTGAATTGATTAACATGTACTTGTGCAGGGTTGGATGCCTTATTATTAATGCTTGAACTCTTGGTTGAGTATAGTTTGTGTATATACCATCACTTACTTTACTAAGTTATTTCCTTGGTAGCTTTGATTTTACTCAGCCTTGCTGACCTTTTGGCTTTATGCCCTGTGGTCCTTTCTTTGTGATTGTATGAATGACCACAGATGCAGGAAATGAAGAAGCTCCTCCTTAGTTGTGGAGACATTCGAGAGTGTGGGCTTTTGGGGCTAGAAGACCATCATTTTAATCTCTTTTGGTTTCTAGATTAATGTGTTAGATTGTTCTATAACCTATGTAATACAAAGTCAGTTTGGTTGTAAGTTAAGCCTAAGCATTCACACGGTTGTGAGTGTGGCGGTAACGTCCTATAAGACTTATGCTTCCGCCTTATTAATCTGAGCAAGTTTATTATCATATTATGGTTAGTAATTTAGGGGCGCTACATTCTCCTCTGGGTGGCTCCGACGATTGTTCACCTCTTCCCCGGTCAGAGCCCCTTGCACTGGCCCTGCTGTTGCGCTCTACCCTCTGCCAATCCCTCCCCTTTCTTCGTCGACTGCTGCCCCGGTCCTCAGCTCCCCGCCCCAGCTTTCCAGAGCTAGCGCCCCTGCCCCCAGGGTCGGAGGTTCTGCGTCGGTGGTCCCCAGGCCAGGAGCAATCCTCTCTGCTTCTGTTTGCGGTGGCTCCCCCTCTGCTGGTGCCGGCCAGTCTTTGACTTCTGAGGCGAACGAGATTTCATTGGAAGTTGCTCTTCCTCCTCTCCTAGCCAACGTGGGTGTCAGGTCTGTTTAGAAGGATAGGTTCCCTCCCCTGCCGTCTTCCCGTAGCCAGGCCCCCTTCAATACCACTTCAGGTAAGGGAGCTCTCCCGATAGCCTCAGGAGGCTCTAAATCTCATAACTCTTCCTCTTTTCTTGACAAATTGCTCACCAAACATTACAATTATGCTGGGATTTCTTTGCGTGATGATGCTTGTACCGCTACTGAGAATAATTCTCCATTTGTTTCAATAGTGGAGGAGGACATGGAATCTGAAATATCTTATTGAGAAAACTCGCTTGTTAGGTATATTTAGGGGAAGAAGTTCGGGTATAATCTGGTTAGGGATTATGTGGCTAGGGCTTGGAACTTTATACCCCCCCCCCCCAAAGTCCTTCTTCATGAGGAAGGATGGTTCATATTCAGATTTGATAAGACAGAAGACCTCCAAGTTGTCTTGAACAAGGGGCCTTGGCTTCTAAACTCCTCCCCTCTTGTCCTAAAGAAATGGTCCCCATACTTCTTCTTTAATCCTAAGGACCTGAACCGTATTCCGGTTTGGATCCAACTTCCAAAAACTCCCCATCACTCTGTGGTCCCGTTCTAGTATATCCAAGAGTTGTGCCAAAATTGGAACCCCCTGCACACAGATCAATCCACAGCTGATAAATCCCGTATTTCCTTTGCGAGAGTCCTCGTGGAAGTCGATTTCAGCCATGATCTTGCGCGGGAGATAGATATTCGCTCCCCCGCGGCTCCTTTCTCCAGCCTGTTGTCTTTGAGTGGGAACCCATCACCTGTTCGTTCTGTAAGAAATTCGGGCATCCAGCTCATAGGTGCCCCTCTCCTCCTAAAATCAAAGCAGCCCCCCATCAAAAACCAGACAACGCCCTCCTCCCTCCTCAAATCTCCTTCCCCTCCTTCCCACCCCTCCTCCCCCTAAAGCAAACCCCCTCTCTTCCTCTAAGGCCCTTGATCTGCCTCCCAAATCCCATAAGCCCCCCATCCTCACCCCTGGTTCCCCCAAGCCCATGCTCCCCAGAACTGCCTCGTTCCCCTCCTTATCCTCCATGTCTCCTTCTCTACACCTTGTTCTGAACACTCCCCGACAAAACTTCTGGCAGACTATTCACCCTCCAAGAAGTCCCCACCTCACCTCCTCCCCCTAGTGACGGATTTGCCCTTCTTACATCCAATTCTTTCTCCTCCTTTGGCCGTGACTCTAAGGCCCCCCCCCCCTCCTCCCTCCCCAACCCTCTCATGATCATTGATGTATGGAACGTTAGGGGTTGCAATGACCCCTGTAAGATTTGAGAAATTCTACAATTTGCTAGAACTAATAATGTCTGTGTTCTTGGCTTACTTGAAACCCGTGTCTCTCCCCCCAACTCCAGCTCTATTCTACATCGACATTTCTCTTCCTGAAGCATTCTTGACAACTACTCGGCCCACCCTAATGGGCGCATGTGGATTCTCTTTGACTCCTCTTCCATAAACCTCTCCCCCCACCACATCTCAGCCCAAATGCTCTCCTGTGATGCCTCTCCTAGGGGCTATAACCGTTTCACTCTATCTATTGTTTATGGGAGTAGCAACCCAAGTCTTCGTTCCCAGCTATGAAACGATATTAAGGGGCTTAGCAACATTACGACGGGACCATGGGTTGTCGCTGGGGACTTTAACAATATTCTCTATACAGAAGACCACCTTAGCTGTCGATCCTCCTCCCCTAGAGACTGTGAAGGTTTTGGGGACTGCGTGATCCATGCAGAGATTAATGACCTTCGCTATTATGGTCGTTTCTACACTTGGTGGAACAACCAGCTTGATCACGATCTTGTCGTGGGGTAAATCGACAGAGTTCTCGTCAGTGAAGATTGGATCGGCCACTTCCCCCTTAGCTCGGCTACTTTCCTCCCCCCTCTCATCTCATACCACAGCCCCATGCTTATCTCCATCTACAGGCCCTCCCACACTTTCAAATCCTTTAAATTCCTCAATATCTGGGCCAAAGATCCTGCCTTTCTCCCCCTTGTACGTCATGCTTGGAAGGAGTCGATTCCTGGAGGTAGAATGTTCTCCTTCATCAAGCGCCTTAGGCTTCTTAAAACCAAGCTTTCTTCTCTGCACAAAGTTGAATACAACTCTCTTTTCCTGAAATCCCAATCCATCAGAGATGAGTTAATGATAGCCCAACAACAGCTTGACCTCGACCCTTGGAATCCCTCCCTCATCCATAAGGAAAAATCCCTTCGGCACGACCTTCGGGTGCGAAACCACCAAGAACAGCTCATCCTGCGTAAGCTAGCTAAGACCCGCTGGCTTAAGCTTGCTGACTCTAATAACGCTTTCTTCCATAGAGCCATCAAAACAAGACGTAACAAAAACTCAATTGTTAAGTTACAGAACGAGCTCGGGGTCGACCTGACTTCTCCTAACGATATTGCTGATTGTCTCATTTCCCATTTCCAACGCACCGTTGGCACCTCTTCCCCTCCACCCAGTTCTCTCTCTGATCTGCACCTAGATAATTCTAGGACCCTTGACCATTCTTCTTGGCCCTCCCTTCTCCGCCCGGTGAGTAACCTAGATATAAAATCTGTTGTCTTCTCTATCGGTAATGACAAAGCCCATGGCCCGGATGGCTACTTCGCTTGCTTCTTCAAAACCACCTGGCCTATAATTGGCGAGGATATATGTCTTGCCATCAAAAGCTTCTTTCACCACGGAAGACTTCTGAGAGAGATTAACACCACCCTAATCACCTTGATTCCTAAATCCGATGTGGCTTCCACCCCTACAGACTATAGACCGATCTCCTGTTATAACACTATCTTTAAAATTATTAGTAAGATCTTGGCTGATAGGATCAAGGGCGTCCTCCCAGATTTAATTAAGAACGGTCAGGGTGCTTTCGTCAAAGGGCACCTAATCTCTGACAACATTCAACTCTGCTCGTGCCTCATGAAACATTATCAAAGGGCTCACATCTCGCCCCGTTGTATGATGAAGATGGATATTCGTAAAGCCTTCGACACGGTTGATTGGTCCTTCCTAGGCGATACTCTCAAATTCTTAAATCCCCCCCCCCCCATGTTTACCAACTGGATCATGCAATGTGTTACCACCACTTCCTTTTCCATCAACCTCAACGGGGCTCCTAGGGGTTTCTTCAAAGGTAAGAGAGGCCTCAGACAAGGTGACCCCATCTCCCCCTACCTTTTTGTTCTGGTCATGGACTTGCTTTCTTGTCTCCTTGACAAGCTCCCCAAAATCCTAATTTTCACTTCCATCCCTCATGCGCAGCCCTTCATCTCTCCCACCTGTTTTTTGCAGATGACACCCTCCTTTTCTGCAGGGGGGGGATCAAATCTCTATCTCCCTTATGCTCAACTCGGTCCACCTCTTTTCGGAGGCTTCCGGGCTCAAGCTCAACCCATGTAAATCCGACATCTTCCGTGGAGGGATCTCCCCCTCGCTAACTAACTCCATCCTTGCAGCCACCGGCTTCAATCTGGGTGCATTCCCCTTTCACTATCTTGGTATCCCTATTTCTACAAGAAAACCCCGTAAATCTGATTTTGCTCCCTTGATTGATAACATCTATAAGGCCATCACTTCCTAGGTAGGTAAACACCTCTCCTTTGCTGGGCGTCTCACCCTTATCCAAAGCTGCATGTACGACATCATTGGGTTTTGGGCCTCCTGCGTTTCAATCCCAAAAAACGTCATTCAAAATATTGTCAAAAAGCTGCGCTCGTTCCTCTGGTCTGGTGACGGCAAGAGCTGCCCCACCCCCTGTAGCTTGGAGCACTATTTGCCACCAGAAAATCCATGGAGGGCTTGGCCTTAAAGATATCTATAAATGGAACATGTGTCTCCTGACCAAAATCATTATGGTTATCTCTAACAATTTCAAGAGAATCTGGATCCAATGGATCCATAGTGTTTTCCTAAGGGGATTAGCTTCTGGACTAAAGCCCCTAAAGGGGACGATCCTTGGATCTGGAAATCCATTTTCCATGCTCGGGACTGGTGGATCACACAATGTGGCTCCACCTCAGATGCCACATCTCTCCTCCTCTCCTATCCTCTTAGGTCCAGGGTCAACTCCCTTTATCATGATACCCTGGGCACTAGGCACCCCTTCATCTGGTTTAATATTTGTTGGAAATCTTGGGCTCTGCCTAAAGCCAAGTTCATCCTTTGGGTTACGCTCAGGGGTAGGCTCAAGACTTGTGACAAATTGCAATCCTGGGGTATTAATCTTACTAACAGATGTTGGCTCTGTGAGCGGGCTCCAGAGACCAGTACCCATCTTTTATTTTTTTGCAATGTTTTCCGCAGGATTTGGTGGAGTGTATGCGATTGGCTACAGATAGGCACCAACGGAACCAGTCTCTCTAGCTGCTCCATTTGGCTCTCTAGCTACTGTAAAAGGAGAAGACCTAAAGACCTTGTGAGACGAGCTACCATCGCCAATACAGTATACTTCGTGTGGATTGAAAGATGCAAGATAGCTATGGCTAACCAATCAAGAGATCCCTCCCACGTTGTTGCGGAAATCAAGCGTGCAACCAAAGCGAGCATCTGGATGAAGTCCCCAACCTACCGTGACTCAGACTGGCTTGATAGGGTCCTATCCTCCTAGCTTTAGGGGGCCCCTCTGAGATGTATAGTTGGCTACCCTAGTTCCTTAGGGTTTTTGTTCACTGGATGGCCTGATGCATCCCTTTTGTATTTTGATGTCACTTGCACATATGTATATCCCTGGCAATCTGATATATATAGGTCCACTATATATCACCTTTTGTAAAAAGTTCATCATTATTTATGCTATTTACCTTATTCCAAAAAAAAAAACTTATTGAACAAATCAACCGAAAAAACATGCTACCAGTGCGACCCTCATAAACAGCGAGAGTCGGGAGAAAATTATATATATATCCGTCAACCGTCAACCATATAAATCATCAAGACATAAAAAAATTATAAAAATTATATTTATGTCAACATGGTAGGTGCTCAATCAAATTTGGAGCCATGGTGCTCTGATCATATTCAAAAGTATCGTGCTAAAAAGTAAAATGTTTTACGTCTTCTCGTTGTGATGGGGAAGGATCATAAAGACATCCCTCGAGGTCATATCTAGGGCCGGAACACTCCAAAGAAGATATCAGGTTATAGGGATTAGGATTGAGCTCTAAGAACTCGTCAAAGAGGTCTATTTTTGTTGAGAATAACAGAGATTGATCAATGGGTCACCCCGTTGGAAGGGGTGGGTATCATCTTTTTTTTCTATCAGCGGGCTACAAATATAGCAATTAACCAAAAACGGGTTTATACAATTAGGATTTCTCCCAGCCAGGAGGACATTTAACTCAAAAACAAAAATACAACAATTCAAAGAATTGACATAACAAGGCAATAAACTCGGTCGCACTATTCTTGAAGCCTATGCACTTTGGCTGATCTAGCATTCCTTCCAAATCTTCTTAGCAAGACTGATCTTTGCATGTTGCTCACTATCTCTAATTTGTCAAAATATTGCCTCCTTTTTTGACGTTCTTCAAGTTTTCGACTACAACCTTACACTTTAGATAGTTTACTCTTCATTCGGTTCGCTTTCAATTCTTGTTTGTTCTTCTAGCCTTACCACATTGCCTCAGTATACGATCAATGTTGGCAAGAGACTTGTTTGGATATGGATAGTTGATCTGTAGGTGTTGGCCATATTTAAAGCATTGTCTTGCTTTAGCTGATGGTCTGACACAGGTGTGTTTGCTCTTCCTTACACGTTGCTTGTTGTGTTTGACGTTCTGTGAATCTGTTTTATTTGGTGAAATATCGACTTGTAAATCAATTCCTGGAAGGGTTCTCGAATAAATTGAGGTGGCTGCCCCTTATTTGGGCTAATAACCAGACCAATGCTACTTGACTGATTCTCTTTTTGATCTTGAACAGTCGACAAAAAATCTGAAGCGTTATACTCATGGGTTACCTGTGGTACCACTTGCCAATTATGGTTTTGTTCTATGAGAGGTGTCAGTTCATATTCATCTTCCATATTTGATGAACTATCTGAGTTGGAGTCTTCTTGTATGCGGCTTCCTATATTATTATTATAATTATTTGCACAAGGAAGAGAAATGGGCGATTGGGTATGTCTTTCGGCCGCCTCCTCTTGATCTTTGTACCTTGTGGAAATATTATAATAATTATCAGATAGATGGAACTTTAATCGGCAACTCAAGCTCCTCACCACACGTAATAAAGTAGTTTTCATTTCCTGACAAAATCCTTTCCTTGCCGGTCGTATCATCTGCAACAAAAAGATAAGAGATATGAAATGTCATCCTGGAATAGTGGAAGCGGAAGCTGAGGCACGAGAAGATCTCTGTAACAACTATAAAGAGGTAAGGAGGTAGTGAATCACTTTGACAAAACCCTCGCTTACCCTTAAAGCATCTAAATTGTTGATATTAATTAAGTGAGAATGAGGTAGTACTAGTGACTCTGTATAATCCACTCAACAAATATGGGGAAAACTATGTCACCTGCACGAAGTCTCAATCAACCGAGTGCAGGCCTTTAGGATAGCAATTGTCATGAGTATTTTTCCAAAAATAAAATTTTTCGCTTGGAAGCCAGGTCCAGCAGTATGCATAGCACACATTTCACACGCAAGCACATGCATCAATCGACAAGGAACAACATCTAGGCAACCAAACAAGTAACACTCATGATCGGCGTCGGGCCAAGGCCTGACCAGCCTAACCGAGCCAACCCTTGTGCCACAAGCATGACTAAGGGTGGTTTTGAACCGCCCCACGGTGATGGATGTGCGGGGCACTCCACCGAATGAACACCTTCCCTAGTGGAGCAGCCCCAGTGCCAAGCACCTTCAGTAGGGACGTACCAGCGGGGCAACGCTGTGCACTCACCACCACCCGGACCATCTTGGCCATGCCGGACACAAGTCCCAACGTAGTGCGTCGCCTCTCGCACTCCCGCACTTGCCCATGTGCGGAACCAGTCATACGACAAGCGCACGCTGGCACAACTTAACATTAGGGACACCGGCAGGTGGGGCAAGGCCCCACAGCCGTTGGAGCCCACTACCCGAGCTAGAGGTAGTGGGACATGCCAATAGGCATGTTCTAGGCACTCATGTGTCTAGCCGGGTGCTCTCCAGGCAGCCCGGGGTGACCCACGACTAGTTCACCTAGCCGCCGGTGTGGCCCCATGGGCTCAACACCGCCAAGGAGTCCAAGTGTCCCGACATCCCCATTCATGGGTAAAATATAGCCTTTGAGGCCTTCGGGCACTTAGGTGCCCAGCCGGGACACAGCCGTGTAGGCTGCCTGGGGGCAGGCCAGGCAGAGACTAACCAGCCCCCTAAAGAGGTTAATGTACCTTTCAGGCCAGACCATACCCAGACATGCCCCTTTGCAGCCAAATCCCAGCATAGTCATGGGACACTTCAAAAATTCACTAAAATCAGATGCAAGCTCCAATTGCCACGAAACTTTGCCAACATCTCTTATTAGTCAAGGGTGACCTTCGGCTTTCTTAGGTGCTCAGCAAAGTTGTCAAGATCCCACACGTTTTGAGCCACATATCGGCTGCATCACGGTGCCTGTGGCAGTGCCCGGGGTTCCTGCGGCAGTGCCCAGGGTGCCTGCGGCAGTGCCCAGGGTTCCCGCGGTAGTGCCCAGACGGACACTGGGTGCCTGCAGCTGTTCCCAGGCACTGACTTCCTGCAGCATCAGGCACGGGGTGCCCCAGACAAAGTCTGGGTGCCTGTGACACCCAGTTGTGCTCACAAGGCACACACAAGGTTCACGCGGCATCGGCTGCGCAACAAGGGTCGTGTGTCCTCGGCATCACGCCTCTAGGCCTGACCCTCGGGCCAACCCCAAAGGGTTGGGCCATGTCCGTGGCACTTGCACAAGGCATACCAATTTAATTTTCCATCACATGCATCTAGACAAGGCCAACGACAAGGCATACCATAGCTGTCAAGCTGCTTGCCCAAAAATATTCATGACAAACCCTTCCCCGTTAAAGTATTTGCCGTCCTCGGCAAAGTTCTCTTGGGAGTAGTGGTTGTCTTGCTTGGTTCCCTGTTTTAGTTCAATCGGCATCAACTGCCACAAGTCGCACCAACTTGTGCGGACTGCACTGACCAACCTGGTCTTGTGCAAGAATTGGGCAACCGGTGCCTTTGCACATCCCGTGTCGGTCGCATCAGCCCACCTGGCTGTGACACTTAATCACTGGCACACTGCCCTCTCACGCAACCCAGCGTGACCAACGCCGACCCTACTCGGTCGCGTATGAAAGTATGGCAACCTAAGCCATTTCCGCACACATGCGTGACCAGCGTCAACTCCACTCGTTGCACGCTGAGAGCCCAACACCACGTATTGGTTCACGTACTCATGTGCTGAAATACCCCTAATCTTTAAAATATAATTAAATGATCTATTAATGATCTAAGATGATTATTAAACATCTAAATATTATTGGGAACAGTCTAAAAGATCTCAACAAGGCAAAACACGCCTTAAGATCGGTAAAGCCAAAAAGGTGCTTTAAGACACCATAAAGATTGTATGACCTCAAATAAGATCCAAAGTGGATTTCTAGGTATTATAATGAAGCAAGGAACACAATAAAACCATTCTCAAGGAAAACTAAGCTCAGGAAACACCCTGTGACACAAAAATGTGCGCAAACACCTTAAAGCACATTTTTGTGAGATTGCCTTCTAAATTGATTTTTAATAGACCTAAAAATTATAATTACCCTTAACATGATATTTTATCATATATCATGTTAGAAATTAATTCCAGAAATTTACGAATTTTTACAAATTTAATATTAAAATATTAATAAAACCCTAAAGTGGGGCCCGCATGAGTCAATATGACCAAGCATGGTCAATGGTCAATTAATTGACTCATTTGGACCATGGAGATCGGCTGCAATAAGAGAGGAGACAGCATACAATGATTTTGGGGACAAATTACTACCTAATCTCCAATTTAGAATAGTAACCTTTACTTTTTACATTATTTCCTACCTTTCCCACCTTCTCCTTCCTTCCGTGTCCGATTCTCTTTTGCCCAGCCGAGCTCTCCCCTTCATTTGAAGCTCTCAGGCTTGTTCTTGAGTATGGAAGGCAAACCTAGCTCCTAAGTTCTTAAGGTAAGTGTTTTAATGTCATTTTTAGCCCTTTTTCTTCATCTCTTCACTACCAACACCTAGATTTCGTGGCTCATCAATTCCTATGGCTTATTCTCAGTGTTCTAAGGTTAGAAAAAGAGCTAAACTCGGTTGAGACCAGTAGGGAGACCAAGGTTGTTCAAATCTACATTTTAAGGTAAAAACATACCTTAAGCTTCTCAATCTTCCATGCGGTTTTCTTCCTTCAATTTTTATGAGTTTATACACTCATAATCTTCATATTTACATATTCATTCAGTTGTTTAGCCATTTGGAGCAAGGGTGACCAAGATCCAAGAGAAATACTCTCTTTTAAGGCATTTTTCCAAGGTAAAACCTAATAAAAGAGAGTTTGTTTAGATCTAGTATTTCCTATGTCAATATGGTAGATCTAACACCTTGTGGTGTGTTGGTTCAGGCCGAAAACACTAGAACTTCCCTTGCATTTTTAAGGTATTTTTGCCTTAAATCTTACATTAATTATTCCTTATGGTTAAGCTCAAGCTTGGAGTGTAACCATATCTTGTTTTTGTGTATTAAACATGTCTAAATCATGTGGTGATTTTTCCTACAAGTGGCTGGGAGCATACAAGGATAAATCAAGGTATAAACACCTTAAACTTATGATTTTTATAATTTTTAAGCATATATATATATATGCAGGGGGAGAGTGAAACTTCATATATAGGTCATATTGACCTAAAAATGGAAAAAAATGGCTAAGATAAATTAAGCTAGTCATTTAAGAGATTTAATTAACATAATGGTCAAATTATGACATTATGTGGAAAAATATTAACCATGGTGAGGCCGAATATATAAGCTATATTTTGAGACATTTATTGTGTAATTTATTTTGCAAGTTTCAAGGTTGTAATAAGGCCATGTCATTAGGCCATTTTAATTTAAGTTTATAAGCTTATTTAGTTTTATTTATGCTTATAATTAAAATTGGGGCCAATTCATAATTACTAGGAATTAGAAAGCTGTGGGCTTAATTTAGAACAATTTAGGGTTTTTAAATGAATTTAATAAACATTATAACATCTTATAAAGTTTTTGGGTCAAAATTGTAAAAATAGAAAAGTATAGGTTATAATTAGGATTACCGAAAAATTGGTTCCCATTTGGTATTAGGAGTCAAAGTTGACTATATAGGAGACTTTGACCAGTTTGGAAAATTTAAGAAATTAAAATACTACCTTATAATAAGACACTTATTAAATTGTAAAAAGATTTATAGATTTGGGGTAGTAATGTAATTACCGAGATTTAGAGGAAAAATAAGGTTAAGAATAATGTTTATAACCTTTTGGTATAGTTTGGTAATTTTTGGAGTTATATATAAGGTTTTATTAAGAAATGTGTATAATATATAGTTTTAATGGAATTAGAAAACTATGTATTATAAATTGGAATTGAATGGTGATTTTATAGAAGTTTAGTGGTTATAATAAAAGCTGAAAATATAAGGGGCTAATTGGTAATTTATAAACAAAATATAACTATAAGTTATAATTGTTTAATGACTTAAATGTCATAAGATATGTTATATAACTATAATATGACATTATATTAATTAAGTGGTGGATTTTGTAAATATTTAAGAACATAGGTGCTGTTCGAAAATATTAACATTTTTAAATGGAATTTATAATATGGTTTTAATGTTATAAGAATTATAACATTTATAGTATAAGAGATATTCATTAAAAAGAATGAATATAAATTATAAGACTTACCATATAATAAATAGTTCCATAACACACATATATAAATAAATATATGTAATGGTGTAGAAAAATGTAACATGGCTCAATAATTATAAATTATCATAATTAAAATGATAATAGATAAGGAGAAAAGAATTATAAACCTTAGATATGGAAATCCTAATGTTAAGAGTGAACATGTGATAATAAGAATTCATGTAATTAAAAGTATAGTTTACAAATGAATTATACCACATTGAATTTAAAAAAAAAAGAGACAAACCTTAGAAAAATAAATACTAAGGTGAGATGTATAGTGCATGACAAAGAATCATACATGCAATAAAGAAACAAACTATACGATCTACAAATATACATTAGTCTACATGCGATAACAAAGCCCAACAATAAGTCTATCAATATACAAGATAAGACTACGCATGTAATGTAACACTTTTCCAATCTCGAGTTAAACCTAAAACCCGACAAACATTGATAGTTAATAACGGGGGGTTAACCGGGAGTTATTAGTGACGGTACGGGGTACCGTAGGATTGTGTTGTTATACGGTATGCTAATCAGTAGCATTTATATTGTTTAGACTGTTAGAGACTACCCAAGGAGCATAGGATCTTGCTGATTCATACTCCACCGTAATACATCAGGGTGAACGGTATGTTGTTATGTGTCTCTGATTGTCTCTGAGGGCTTCCTCAGTTCAGACTTCTGTGTGATCTGTGATAAGATTGTTTGTCTGAATGTTTAATTAAATATGCATGAACTGTATATTTATAGCTGCTCATTATTACTGTTGTTGAGTTAACAGTACCGGTTCGTATATATGAACCAATATATATAAAACGAACTAGCGGCTATGGTGCTATCTTATATGAAATATAAGGATCGTCAGAAAAACGTTGTAGCACTAGGATAATAAGATATACATATTATCCGAGACTTTTATACGGAGCATTGGCCTTTCTATACGCCACTCTCGTATCTAACACTGGATCCCGAGTTTACAGACTCCGGATTGGACTAATGACCTTAGTCTGCTGTGTTAGGAAAATTTGGTAATGCGATGCGATGGAATAAATAATCAATTAAAGATGGAAAGTAAAGCCAAGAGGATGTGGCTCTTGGTGCGCGCTGTGATCACAAAAACGATACCAGGATGTCCGCGTACGGGTCCGCAAGTATCAAGAAAATTTCCCGTGAGCTAGAATGGCTCGTTAGTCGGAGACTCTACCGTTGGAGTGGCTACTGCCGTGGGTGACCCGCCATAATATAGGGTAACTAGAGACGTGTCGTTCTAATGAGACATTGTCACTAGGTATAACTGAGCAAATAATACAGTTGAGAATTATATAGTGGCGAACGATATTGGTTTCTATACCATGAACGAGAATTAATACTTGTTTATCATTCTCGTTGTTTCGCTTGGTTGTTCATTGGTTATACTTGTGGTTTAATTATATATGATGATGGTTGTGTTATTATATGGATGTTACTGTTAATTGTTTACAGTTTTGAATATTAAAACGGTATTGCATGTAATGAACCCCATGCTCTCGACCAAATAATTGAGGGGTCTTTGGGGGCATGACGGGGCATGTGATGACATACTCAGCAGGGGCTGATTCCATACCACAAACCATCTTTATTTCAGGTGAATAGCTGGTGGGTCGCAGCGAGGTGACCATTGTGATAGTACGGTTGGTTTAGACTTGGTACGGTGTGATATCAGGTGGTTTTGGACTCGGGTTGTTTAACCGAGGTGTATTTGATTTAGATGCTCACGGTCTGTAATAATTGTTGATGTTAGATTTGTTTTAAGTTGTTTAAGTTCTACTATCTATCTCTTGTGGTCACTGCGGGAATACGTTTCGCAAGTTGATTATCAGGTAATTCGTTATCACTCGTATGGGCGAGTGATAACAGTGACACCATTAGGGCGACAGTTATTATTTTACCGCTGCGAGATATTATTGTGCGCGACTTTCATAGGATTATTAGGAGCCGAATTAGTAGGGTGTTTCAAAAGTGGTATCAGAGCGGAGTACCGCTCTGATTACAAGAGATAGTAGTAAGTACCGTGAGCCTAGGTTATTCACACACCAATACCAAGTAGATAGTTGTAAATGATTTGAGTTAGGTTATGGTTGATAAGTACAGTACTTTTATCAGGAGCTGACCTCGATTCTGAATTCTTCAGATGTCTTCTGAGAGGCGATCAGCAGGCAGAGGGAGTGGTGGAAGAGGCGGCGGGCCTGGAGCAGGTCCTCCGGGGGTCCCAGCCGCGGGCGTGGCTGAGACGGTAGCTGCCGTCTTCGCTCAGCTAGCCCTGATGGGAGGTATCCACATAGGAGCACCACCTGCACCACCGGTAGTCCCACCCGTACCCGCACCTAGATTGCCGAATTGGCTAAAGAGCGTAGCTGACCGCGAGTACCTACCTATGATGGAGTTGCTGACCCCACTGTCCTCGAGAGATAAATCGTTGAGCACGAGAAGGCGTTCGATGCCATACATGTGCCTGCTGAGCACCGAGTCGATATAGCAGCCTTTCACCTGAAGGACACTGCCAGCACGTGGTGGAGGTCCGTGAAGGCACATTATCTTGCTGTAGAGGGTTTTAGATGGACTGGTTTCGTGGAGTTGTTGAGAGAGAAGTATTATCCTGCTCATCTGAAGCAGGGGAAGAGGAGGAGTTTGAGTCCCTGAGACAGGGTAGTATGACAGTAGATCAGTACTACTCTTTGTTTATTGGGCTCTTGGACTTCGTCCCAGGAGTGGTATATTCTGATGCTGTGAAAGTAGAGAAGTTTAGAGGCGGGTTGAGATATGCTATTAAGGCCTCCAGGGTGCTACCTTGTACCCTACGGTTCAGGTAAAACTAATTGACAGTTTGTACCTTATAACTCAGTTTGATTTGTTACAAGTTCGGGGAACTTATTGATGTATTACAGGAGTGTTATGACGCTGCTTCTCGGACTGAGATGATGGTGAACAGCCGGGAGGACGGCCAGGGGCAGAAGCGTAAGGCCCTAGAGAAAGAGGCAGAGACTGAGGCTGGAGGCGGAGGCAGTAAGGGCTGGAAGTAAGAACCACCATAAGTTATTTAATCATTTAAATTACTTACTTACTGCCTGCTTTATACCTGCTATTCCTGACACTTTGACGATCACAGGAAGAAAAAGTTCTCCTGGAGGGAGAGAGAAGAAGGAGCAGGCCAGCCAAAAGGGTAAAGACAAGGTCCCGATGCTGACCGGGCCTACCTACGATGTGCAGCCTCTTAGATCTGTACCCCTAAGGGTAAGCGATCTAACCTTGTGAATAAATTGTGTACTACACTACCCATTACCATTCTTGTGTTAACCTGAGTGTGATATGATAATAGGTTCTGCACCCCAGCGCCACTTTCACTGCAAGCGCTGTGGTAAAGACCACCCGGGTGTCGACTGCACCGGGCAAGCGGTGGACTGCCACCATTGTGGAAAGAAGGGCACAGGTCGTTCGAGTGCTTTACTAATCCTGATAGCCGAGCGTACCGCCCGCAGAAGAGGACTCAGAGCGCACCTACTGGAGGAGGTGGAGCTCGAGGTGGCCAGAGGGGGCCGGCGCCCCAAGCCCAGAGAGGGCAGCAGCAGCAGCAGTCGCAGCAGCAGAACCAGGGCCAGAGGAACCCGCCGGGCAACCGTATGCTGAATGCAGCGGGAGCTTCAGGCGCTGGCACTAGTACCCAGCGCGGTGAAGGTTAGCATTTGAAACCTTAACCATTGTATGAAAGCATGACTAAGTGTTAAACGTTTTACCTTGGCATGAATGAGTGTTTAAATTACCGTTTTAGATAAACAACTTACCTAGGAAACCTTTTACCTCTTAGGAGACTTCGATATCTGCTATCCCACACTTACAAGACAGAGATCACCTAGACCCGTGGAAGAAAGACGGGAGTACCCTAGTGAGTTGTGTCATGTAGTCAGACCGGGCATGATACTTCTCAGAGAGTTCCTAACCCTAGATGAGCAAATCACCATAGTGAATGAGTGTAGAGCTTTGGGTAAGGGCATAGGAGGTTTTTATACCCCTGTATTTACTAGTGGTTCTAGAATGAAACTGCACATGATGTGCTTAGGAAAAGATTGGGATCCACAAGCTAGGGTTTATCGAGAGGTGAGGATGGTAGGTGACGTATCTATACCTAGGATACCTGAGAGTTTCCTTACCTTGGTGAGAAATGCAATGGATATTGCTCAAGACTGTGAGGCTTATCCATTACCCGACATGACACCTGACGTTTGCATCATCAACTACTATGAACAGGGAGGAAAGCTTGGGATGCACAGGACCGTGATGAGACGACCGAGTCCATCACCAGAGGAGTACCAGTTGTGTCTTTTTCCATCGGCGATGATGCTGAGTTCATTTATGGAGACCAGAAGAGGATGGATCTAGCAAGCAAGATCATCCTCAAGTCTGGGGATGTGTTGGTATTTGGTGGAGAGTCGAGGCTTGTATATCATGGTATTAAGAGCATTAAGCTCAATACCGCACCACCAGCTCTAGTGAATGATACCCACATCCGACCTGGCCGTTTAAATTTGACTTTCAGACAGTATTGATGTAATAGCAGTAGTAAGTGTGTAACCTTGTAAAACAGTTGGATGAATGAAATAAGAGTTTCCTACTTCAAGTGTTGTGTTCAGTTTTGTTGATACCGATAATTCATAACTTCAGGCTATAGAATGGAAAGGAGGGTACCATCTGCATCCTAGACATGGCGCAAGCCAAGGAGTCTGGTAATGTCATCACAGGTATGACAATTACAAACAACAGTAAATTAGTGATTTATTGGGACTCGATGCTAATACGAGAGGTAATCTCAGGTACCTTTCCTATTGATGGTGTTAGTGCTTCCGTATTGTTCGACTCAGGGGCTTCGCATTCTTTTATTTCCTCGACGTTTGCTAAGAAGCTGGGGGCCACCCCCGAACAGCTTTCAGACTTTTCAGTCACCCTTCCTTCGAAGGAGAAAGTAGGTTGCACTAGACAGTATACAGGGTTAGAGATCAGCATTATGACTGAGACCTTCCCCATTGATCTGATTGAGTTCAAGAACTTGGGTTTTGACATCATAGTGGGCATGGATTGGCTACAGAAGCATAGGGGCCGCCTTCATTGCAGAGCATCGACTACTACTGAAGGGGCCGAGCGGCAAGACAGTGTCATACCGCAGTGTGAGGAGAGAGCCGACTGTCAAGATCGTGTCAGCATTGTCCCTGATGAAGGATGTTAGGAAGGGCCGACAAGCCTTCCTCTGTTATGTACAGGACACGAGACAGAGCGACGTGACGGACGTAGACATTCCAGTCGTGGTAGATTTTCCCGACTTATTTCCTGATGAGCTGCCAGGCATGCCGCCTGTGCGCGAGGTTGAGTTCGCCGTCGACTTGTTGCCAGGTACGGGCCCCATTGCTAAGGCACCCTACCGTATGGCACCGGCTGAGATGAGGGAGCTGAAGCTACAGCTGGAGGACCTCCTCGACAAGGGATTCATTCGACCTAGTGTTTCTCCTTGGGGTGCTCCAGTGCTGTTCGTCAAGAAAAAGGACGGCAGTATGCGACTCTGCATCGACTACCGCGAGCTTAATGCGGTTACAGTCAAGAACAAGTACCCATTACCACGGATAGATGATTTATTTGATCAGCTGAGAGGGCCAGTGTGTTCTCGAAGATAGACTCAGATCTGGCTACCATCAGATTAGGATTGCAGAGGGTGATATTGAGAAGACAGCTTTCAGGACACGGTATGGACACTACGAGTTCACCGTTATGCCATTCGGACTGACGAATGCGCCAGCCATATTCATGGACTTGATGAACCGACTTTTTAGAGAGCATCTTGATAGTTCAGTTGTAGTCTTCATCGACGATATTCTGATCTATTCAAAACCAAGGAAGATCATGAGTTCATTTGAGACAGGTGTTGAATATTATGAGAGAGAACCAGCTGTATGCCAAACTCTCTAAGTGTGAGTTCTGGTTAGACAGCGTGTCATTTCTAGGACACATTATATCAGCTAGCGGCATATCTGTAGATCCTGCGAAGATTGAGGCAGTGAAGAGTTGGCCAAGGCCGAAGACAGTCACAGACGTCCGTAGCTTTCTGGGTTTGGCAGGGTATTATCGAAGATTTGTGAAGGACTTCTCCAAGGAAGCCAAACCAATGACTAATCTAATGAAGAAGGAATCCCAGTTCTTATGGTCTGCAGAGTGTGAGCAGTCCTTTCAGACGCTGAAGGATCTCCTGACATCAGCGCCCGTTCTTACTATCCCTGAGGGCACTGATGGGTTCGAGGTATACTGTGATGCCTCTGGAACCGGTCTAGGCTGTGTGCTTATGCAGCACGGGAAGGTAGTTGCTTACGCATCCCGACAGCTGAAGAAGCATGAGGTGAATTACCCCACACATGACCTTGAGTTAGGCGCAGTAGTCTTCGCTTTGAAGATCTGGCGACATTATTTGTATGGTGTGACAGTCACTATCTACTCTGATCACAAGAGTCTACAGCATCTCTTCTCTCAGAAGGAGCTGAACATGCGACAGAGAAGATGGGTCGAGTTCTTGAAGGACTACGATATAGACCTGAGGTACAAAGAGGGCAAGGCGAATGTGGTAGCTGATGCCCTGAGCCGCAGAGCTCATTCATTGTTCACTTTATTAGCAAACAGCAGTATGATTGATGAGATACGAGCTGCACAGGAGAGTGATCACTATATGCAGAGTATCAGGCAGAAAATGATAGATGGTTGTTTTGAGAGGAAATATGACTTCGAACTGTGCGATGATGGCATGATTCGACTGAAGGCCGTTTGTGTATTCCGGAGTCGTCTCCTGATCTGAAGGAGAAGATACTCCAGGAGGCTCATTGCTCGTCCTTATCCGTCCACCCTGGTTCGTCGAAGATGTATAAGGATTTGAAGGTTCATTTCTGGTGGAGCGGGATGAAGAAGGATGTAGCTGAGTATGTGGCTAGATGCTTGACCTGTCAGAAGGTTAAGTTTGAGCATAGGAGACCCGGAGGTTTAGTGCAGTCTATGCCTATTCCTTGTTGGAAGTTCGAGGACATTCGATGGATTTCGTTGTCGGTCTCCCACCGACTAAGGGAGGACTGAACACGATTTGGGTCATTGTGGACCGTCTGACGAAGGTGGCAAAGTTTGTTGCTATGAAGGATACCTGGAACGTCCCGAAGTTAGCGGACTTGTTCCAGAAGGAGGTGATCCGGCACCATGGTGTGCCAAAGACTATTGTTTCTGATAGGGACCCTCGATTTTTGTCCAGATTCTGGGGACAGGTTCAGGAAGCCTTGGGTACAAAGTTGAAGCTTAGTACGGCGTTCCATCCACAGACCGACGGTCAGAGTGAGAGGACCATCCAGACACTGGAGGACATGCTGAGAGCATGTGCCTTAGATTTTCAGGGGAGTTGGTTAGAGCGTCTACACTTGATAGAGTTCGCCTACAACAACAGCTACCACTCCTCGATACAGATGCCACCATTTCAGGCACTTTATGGTAGACCGTGTAGGACTCCTTTATGCTGGGATGAGGCCAGCGAGACTACGCTTCTAGGACCGAGTACCTAGAGCAGATTAAGGAGGATGTCCTACAGATTCGCAAGAACATGAGGGCAGCTCAGGACCGGCAGAAAGCAAATGCAGACACCAAGAGGAGGGACATTGAGTTCACTACCGACGATATGGTATTCCTTAGAGTGTCACCCATGAAGGGGATATTCCGGTTTGGGCAGAAGGGCAAGTTGAGCCCAAAGTATGTTGGACCTTATGCGATTAGGGAGCGAGTGGGCCCGTTAGCCTACAGACTGGATTTACCAGCAGAGCTCGGGAGGGTGCACGAACACGTCTTTCACGTTTACAGTTGAAGAGGTATGTGCCCCATCCATCGCACGTTTTGCAGCCAGAGACTTTAGAGTTGGACCCTGCTCTACGATATGAGGAAGTACCACTCCGCATTCTCGATACGAAGACGAGGCAGACTAGGAACAAGACCGTTAGCATGGTCAAGGTTCTCTGGTCGAACCATGAGGTGGAGGAGGCTACATGGGAGTTAGAGGACTCCATGAGAGCGAAGTACCCAGCACTCTTCGAGTAGTAGCTGTGATACTTGTACGGGTTCGTGGTCAAACCCTTTTTAAGGGGGGTAGACACCACTTGGCTTGCGCACATGTTGTGCATTAGGTCTTGTTTTTGTGTTGTGCTTTGTTGGTATGCTGCGTCATACATGTGTTTGGATGATTGTATGTGTATGATACATTTTATGTATGTATGTGCCTTAGTGCACCTGGTTGAATATATATAGTACCGCTGAGTACTTTTGTTGATGAGTTGGATGTGCACCTTGTTTAGTGCTGTGATATGAATGAGTTATACCATGAGTTTGATTATTGAATATATATTGTATGCATAGACTAGGTCTGAACCTAGTGGGAGTTACTCCCTAGCAATGGACTGTTTGGTTACTTAGTGGAACTTGATTCCTTAGGTGAACTGTAGAGGATTAAGGACTTCGGGACGAAGCCTTTTTAAGGGGGGTAGACTGAAATACCCCTAATCTTTAAAATATAATTAAATGATCTATTAATGATCTAAGATGATTATTAAACATCTAAATACTATTGGGGAACAATCTAAAAGATCTCAACAAGGCAAAACACGCCTTAAGATCGGTAAAGCCAAAAATGTGCTTTAAGACACCATAAAGGTTGTATGACCCAAATAGGATCCAAAGTGGATTCCTAAGTATTATAATGAAGCAAGGAACACAATAAAACCATTCTCAAGGAGAACTAAGCTCAGGAACACCCTGTGACACAAAAATGTGCGCTAAAACCCTTAAAGCACGTTTTTGTGAGATTGCCTTTTAAATTGATTTTTAATGGGCTTAAAAATTATAATTACCTTAAATATGATATTTATCATATTATATCATATTAGGAATTTAATTCCAGAAATTTACGAATTTTTACAAATTTAATATTAAAATATTAATAAAACCCTAAAGTGGGGCCCGCATGAGTCAATATTGACCAAGCATGGTCAATGGTCAATTAATTGACCCATTTGGACCATGGAGATCGGCTGCAATAAGAGAGGAGACAGCATACAATGATTTTGGGACAAATATACCTAATTCTTTTAGAAAATAACTTACTTTTTACATTATTTCCTTACCTTTCCCACCTTCTCCTTCCTTCCTTGTCCGATCTCTCTCCCAGCCGAGCTCTCCCTTCCTTAAGCTCTCAAGCTTGTTCTTGAATGGAAGGCAAACCTAGCTCCTAAGCTTAAGGTAAGTGTTTTAATGTCATTTTTAGCCTTTTTCTTCATCTCTTCACTACCAACACCTAATTTCGTGGCTCATCAATTCCTATGGCTTATTCTCAGTGTTCTAAGGTTAGAACAAGAGCTAAACTCGGTTGAGACCAGTAGAGGGACCAAGGTTGTTCAAATCTACATTTTAAGGTAAAAATACCTTAAGCTTCTAATCTTCATGCGGTTTTTCTTCCTTCATTTTTATGAGTTTATACACTCATCTTCATATTTACATTTCATTCAGTTGGTTAGCCATTTGGAGCAAGGGTGACCAAGATCCAAGAGAAATACTCTCTTTTAAGGCATTTTTCCAAGGTAAAACCTAATAACAAGAGTTTGAGATCTAACTATTTCCTATGTCAATATGGTATCTAACACCTTGTGGTGTGTTTGGTTCAGGTCGAAACCACTAGAACTTCCCTTGCATTTTTAAGGTGATTTTTGCCTTAAATCTTACATTAATTATTCCTTATGGTTAAGCTCAAGCTTGGAGTGTAACCATATCTTGTTTTTGTGTATTAAACATGTCTAAATCAAGTGGTGATTTTTCCTACAAGTGACCGAGAGCATACAAGGATAATCAAGGTATAAACACCTTAAACTTATGATTTTTAATTTTAAGCATATATATATATATGGCCGAGAGTGAAATTCATATAGGTCATATTGACCTAAAAATGGAAAAAAAATGGCTAAGATAAATTAAGCTAGTCATTTAAGAGATTTAATTAACATAATGGTCAAATTATGACATTATGTGGAAAAATAATTAAACCATGTGAGGCCGAATATATGCTATATTTTGAGACATTTATTGTGTAATTTATTTTGCAAGTTCAAGGTTGTAATAAGGCCATGTCATTAGGCCATTTTAATTTAAGTTTATAAGCTTATTTAGTTTTATTTATGCTTATAATTAAAATTGGGGCCAATTCGTAATTACTAGGAATTAGAAAGCCGTGGGCTTAATTTAGAGCAATTTAGGGTTTTTAAATGAATTTAATAAAAATTATAACATTTTATAAAGTTTTGGGTCAAAATTGTAAAAATAGAAAAGTATAGGTTATTATTTGTTACAGAAAAATTGGTTCCCATTTGGTATTAGGAGTCAAAGTTGACTATATAGGAGACTTTGACCAAGTTTGGAAAATTTAAGAAATTAAATACTACCTTATAATAAGACACTTATTAAATTGTAAAAGATTTATAAGATTTGGGGTAGTAATGTAATTACCGAGATTTAGAGGAAAAATAAGGTTAGAATAATGTTTATACCTTTTGGTATAGTTTGGTAATTTTTGGAGTTATATATAAGGTTTTATTAAGAAATGTGTATAATATATAGTTTTAATGGAATTAGAAAACTATGTATTATAAATTGGAATTGAATGGTGATTTTATGAAGTTTAGTGGTTATAAAAAAGCCGAAAATAAAGGGGGCTAATTGGTATTTATAAACAAATATAACTATAGTTATAATTGTTTAATGACTTAAATGTCATAAGATATGTTATATAACTATAATATGACATTATATTAATTAAGTGGTGGATTTTGTAAATATTTAAGAACATAGGTGCTGTTCGAAAATATTAACATTTTTAAATGGAATTTATAATATGGTTTTAATGTTATAAGAATTATAACATTTATATATAAGGATATTCATTAAAAAGAATGAATATAATTATAAGACTTACCATATAATAAATAGTTCCAAACACACATATAAATAAATATATGTAATGGTGTAGAAAATGTAACATGGTTCAATAATTAAATTATCATAATTAAAATGATAATAGATAAGGAGAAAAGAATTATAAACATTAGATATGGAAATTCCTAATGTTAAGAGTGAACATGGATAAGAATTCATGTAATTAAAGTATAGTTTACAATGAATTATACCACATTGAATTAAAAAAAAAAAAGACAAACCTTAGAAAAATAAATACTAAGGTGAGATGTATAGTGCATGACAAAGAATCATACATGCAATAAAGAAACAAACTATACGATCTACAAATATACATTAGTTACATGCGATAACAAGCCCAACAATAGTCTATCAATATACAAGATAAGACTACGCATGTAATGTAACACTTTTCCAATCTCGAGTTAAACCTAAAACCCGACAAACATTGATAGTTAATAACGGGGGGTTAACCGGGAGTTATTAGTGACGGTACGGGTACCGTAGGATTGTGTTGTTATACGGTATGCTAATCAGTAGCATTATGTATTGTTTAGACTGTTAGAGACTACCAAGGAGCATAGGATCTTGCTGATTCATACTCCACCGTAATACATCAGGGTGAACGGTATGTTGTTATGTGTCTCTGATTGTCTCTGAGGGCTTCCTCAGTTCAGACTTCTGTGTGATCTGTGATAAGATTGTTTGTCTGAATGTTAATTAATATGCATGAACTGTATTTATAGCTGCTCATTATTACTGTTGTTGAGTTAACAGTACCGGTTCGTATATATGAACCAATATATATAAACGAACTAGCGGCTATGGTGCTATCTTATATGAAATATAAGGATCGTCAGAAAAACGTTGTAGCACTAGGATAATAAGATATACATATTATCCGAGACTTTTATACGGAGCATTGGCCTTTCTATACGCCGCTCTCGTATCTAACACTGGATCCCGAGTTTACAGACTCCGGATTGGACTAATGACCTTAGTCTGCTGTGTTAGGAAAATTTGGTAATGCGATGCGATGGAATAAATAATAATTAAAGATGGAAAGTAAAGCCAAGAGGATGTGGCTCTTGGTGCGCGCTGTGATCACAAAAACGATACCAGGATGTCCGCGTACGGGTCCGCAAGTATCAAGAAAATTTCCCGTGAGCTAGAATGGCTCGTTGGTCGGAGACTCTACCGTTGGAGTGGCTACTGCCGTGGGTGACCCGCCATAATATATGGGTAACTAGAGACTGTCGTTCTAATGAGACATTGTCACTAGGTATAACTGACAAATAATACAGTTGAGAATTATACAGTGGCGAACGATATTGGTTTCTATACCATGGACGAGAATTAATACTTGTTTATCATTCTCGTTGTTTCGCTTGGTTGTTCATTGGTTATACTTGTGGTTTTATTATAATGATGATGGTTGTGTTATTATATGGATGTTACTGTTAATTGTTTACAGTTTTAATATTAAAACGGTATTGCATGTAATGAACCCATGCTCTCGACCAAATAATTGAGGGGTCTTTGGGGGCATGACGGGGCATGTGATGACATACTCAGCAGGGGCTGATTCCATACCACAAACCATCTTTATTTCAGGTGAATAGCTGGTGGGTCGCAGCGAGGTGACCATTGTGATAGTACGGTTGGTTTAGACTTGGTACGGTGTGATACTCAGGTGGTTTTGGACTCGGGTTGTTTAACCGAGGTGTATTTGATTTAGATGCTCACGGTCTGTAATAATTGTTGATGTTAGATTTGTTTAAGTTGTTTAAGTTCTACTATCTATCTCTTGTGGTCACTGCGGGAATACGTTTCGCAAGTTGATTATCAGGTAATCGTTATCACCGTATGGGCGAGTGATAACAGTGACACCATTAGGGCGACAGTTATTATTTTACCGCTGCGAGATATTATTGTGCGCGACTTTCATAGGATTATTAGGAGCCGAATTAGTAGGGGTGTTACATGTGCGGACCAGCATCAGCTTATCCTGCTGCATGCTGAAACAACGGCACCCATTGCCGCCATACCCCTGGCCAGGGAGATCAACGTGAACCCACTCGGTTCCTCGTTGCAACTTGGCACCACGTGCCATCTTGCGCACCTCTAGCGCATCCAGCATCAGCACCCCCGCTGTATGCTGACAACCCGGCATCACATGCCGACTCACGCTCACCAGCGTGTTTGACGATAACCCACCCGGTTGTACGCCACCAATTCCGGCACTTGGAACGTCCTCGACAGCACAATCCGTGCCAGCTTACCGAATTATCCCATAGGAACCCGACGTCCCGTGCCAAGCCACGCATAACCAGCGAGGCCAGCGCCAATCTACCTGATTGCGCGCTACTAAAAATAGCACATCTTGTGATACCACCGTACAAGCACGGTCGACAAAACCTACCTGGCGTCAAGCTGGAAACCCAGCGTCACAAGACTACTCCCGTATTCATGTACCCATCATGGCCTAGCTTTCCCCATTTCCAGCTTGGGTCCAAGTACTTTTCTAAACATAACACAAAATTAGGGAAAAGTAATTAAGGATCCAAGAGAAAGTTCATCGGGGACGCCATCGGTCCATTGTAAATTTCCATTAACTTTGAAAAGTCATTACAATATTTCAACTATGTTACATGGGTCAATACACAAAAATGGGTACAGTACTTCCAGAGAGGATACAAGAGTTCGATATTAACAAAACATTGACCACCCAACATTACAAATCTTAAGTTTACACGGTGATCACAACAAAAGTACAAAATTTACATTCTAGTAAAAACAGTCCTCAACTCGGGGGTGCAGGACTGATTCCGGGAAGGTCGGGACATCTACTTTCTGGCGGAGTGGTTGCTTCCTCGAACCAACAAGGGTATTCACACCCGCATTTGCAACCTGGGGGCATTCTCGCATGAAGTGCGGACCACCGCATCTAAAGCAACTAATGCCCGACTTGGGTTTTGGGGACTTCTCCTTTGCTTCCGGGTTTGCATGATCTTGGGCATCATCCCGGTCATGAGTAAGGGCAAGTCCGAAATCCCTTTCTGGCCTTCCCCGCTTCCTGCCTTTTCTATTAGAACGGCTGTCTTTATTGGGATGCCTTTCCCAACCGAAGTCCACAAGACTTTCAACCGCGGTCATCGCCTGTTCGAGGGTGGAAGCATTCCTCCTTCGAACTTCTGAACGCGCCCAAGGTTTTAGACCTTTCATAAAGTTGTACACACGATCCCCATCGTGCATACTGGGCAAATCAGACATTATGGAGTTAAACTCCCCGATGTAATCTTGAACCGTGCCCGTCTGCTTTAGGTCATTCAAACGATCACGGGCTCTGTCATCGGCATCCTGGGGGAAGAATTGGGCCTTCAACGCCCTTTTAAACTCAACCCAACATCGGATAGGAGTTCGGCCACATGCGCGGTCACGTTCAACCTTGCACCGCCACCATTTCTTAGCATGGCCCTCCAAAAATGTAACCGCCGAGAAGACCTTTTGATCATCATCAGTATTGTATGCTTCGAAATGTTCCTCCATGTCGAAAAGGAAATTCTCAAGCTTCTCGGAGTCACGAGTTCCGTCGTACGGCATAGGGTCACGAAGTTTCAACTTCCTTTTCTTGCCTTGACCTAAACTCGGGGACACCGACTCTTGTAGAAGAGCCACTTTGGCACGGAGCTCACGTATTTCCGCATCACGAGGATCAGCTGAGTTATGCTGCTCCTCCAAATTCCCAACCGAGGGGCCAGCCCGAAGCTGGCGCACCTCATTGCACAGAGAGTTCACCAATGTTTCTAGCCGCTCAAGGCTACGGGGCATATTATGTTCCAGACCAAACTCCGAGGCATCTCGGTCAGTGAGGCCGAGTACCCTTTCTATTGTGTTCAGCCTATTTACAAGCTCAGCTCGGGACGTAGTCCTAGCAGCCATTCAGGAAACTTGGGTCTATTTCGCCAAAATAACCTCTAGCACGTACGAACTCTGGGTCACTTGAATGCCTTCGCAGCGTATCGTTTAGTGCTCAATCCTGCAAAGACATGGACAACCGACATGTTATGGCTCTGATACCACTTTTTTCATGAGTATTTTTCCAAAAATAAAATTTTTCGCTTGGAAGCCAGGTTCAGCAGTATGCATAGCACACATTTCACACGCAAGCACATGCATCAATCAACAAGGGACAACATCTAGGCAACCAAACAAGTAACACTCATGATCGGCGTCGGGCCAAGGCCCGACCAGCCTAACCGAGCCAACCCTTGTGCCACAAGCATGACTAAGGGTGGTCTTGAACCGCCCCACGGTGAGTTCCCTCATCCTCACACCCCTTTGCCCAAAGGCATGGATGTGCGGGGCACTCCACCGAATGAACACCTTCCCTAGTGGAGCAGCCCCAGTGCCAAGCACCTTCAGTAGGGACGCACCAGCGCGGGCAACGCTGTGCATCTCGGCCATGCTGGACACAAGTCCCAACTTAGTGCGTTGCCCCTCGCACTCCCGCACTTGCCCATGTGCGGAACCAGTCATACGACAAGCGCACGCTGGCACAACTTAACATTAGGGTCACCGGCAGGTGGGGCAAGACCCCACAGCCGTTGGAGCCCACTACCCGAGCTAGAGGTAGTGGGACATGCCAATAGGCATGTTCTAGGCACTCATGTGTCTAGCCGGGTGCTCTCCAGGCAGCCCGGGGTGACCCACGACTAGTTCACCTAGCCGCCGGTGTGGCCCCATGGGCTCAACACCGCCAAGGAGTCCAAGTGTCCCGACATCCCCATTCATGGGTAAAATATAGCCTTTGAGGCCTTCGGGCACTTAGGTGCCCAGCCGGGACACAACCGTGTAGGCTGCCTGGGGGCAGGCCAAACAGAGACTAACCAGCCCCTAAAAGGTTAATGTACCTTTCAGGCCAGACATGCCCCTTTGCAGCCAAATCCCAGCATAGTCATGAGACACTTCAAAAATTCACTAAAATCAGATGCAAGCTCCAATTTCCACGAAACTTTGCCAACATCTCTTATTAGTCAAGGGTGACCTTCGGCCTTCTTAGGTGCTCAGCAAAGTTGTCAAGATCCCACATGTTTTGAGCCACCTTCATATCGGCTGCATCACGGTGCCTGCGGCAGTGCCCGGGGTTCCTGCGGCAGTGCCCAGGGTGCCTGCGGCAGTGCCCAGGGTTCCCGCAGCAGTGCCCAGACGGACACTGGGTGCCTGCAGCTGTTCCCAGGCACCGACTTCCTGCAACATCAGGCACGGGGTGCCCCAGACAAAGTCTGGGTGCCTGCGACACCACCCAGTTGTGCTCACAAGGCACACGCAAGGTTCGCGCGGCATCGGCTGCGCACAGCAAGGGTCGTGTGTCCTCGGCATCACGCCCCTAGGCCTGACCCTCGGGCCAACCCCAAAGGGTTGGGCCATGTCCGTGGCACTTGCACAAGGCATACCAATTTAATTTTCCATCACATGCATCTAGACAAGGCCAACGACAAGGCATGCCACAGCTGTCAAGCTGCTTGCCCAAAATATTCGTGGCAGCAATCTTGATTGCACCTGAAGAAGATATGGGATCTCTAATAGTTTTTTTATAAGTGGCGCTGCAAATACAGCTTATATGAGGTGTTACATCATAAGATATAGCCTAAGAAGGCCAGCGTGAAGACAAAATTACATTCGAGTAACCAGAAAAAGGAACAAAACGTCCTTATTCTAAGAATTACAAGCATCGAAAAACTAGAGGGACTAGTAATCACTTAAACCTTGACCCTAAATTGATACTATGTTGACTCATAATTCAAGCAAAAAGGTGGACACTGGGATAACGAAGCCACTTTGAGGCACTACCATTAACAGCTTGACCATCTTTGTACTACTTAATTCGCGGCAATTATTGTGTAGTGAACCAGCTTGAAAACGGCTGCCTGAAGAACTTGATTGCTCTTATTCATGAGGCTTGAGCATAGCTAAGTGTTATCACAACTAAGTCTCCCCTTAACGAAGACAGCTTGGTAATGGCTAACTAAGGAGGGCATGATCTTTTTAAGCCTTCCAACCAGAATCTTAGTTAATGGCCTGTCTCTTCGGGGACATCTGATCTTACTTAATGACCTTGTATAAGAGTCATTCAAATCAAATATGGAGGAAACTTAGTCACTTTGGGGGTAAAGAGAAATAAGGGTGAAATTAATCTTCCAACGGAATGGAGAAGCTCAATTAGAAAGATATATAAGATAAGAGTACATTTTTTATGTACATCCTTATATCTATTAACTAAAAAACCCAACCTAACATGTTAAATTTGTACTTACTTAAAATCTTGCTAAAAAGAAGAAATTTATTGTACATTGTAATTGGAAATAAGAAAAATGTATCTATTAATATATATATATAATTATAGTCATATATAGGGTTTCTGATTGAGTCGGGTCCGACTTTATACTGCGTTTTAAAATCATAATGGCTTCATCCTTTTAATTAGATCGGATTACTGGAACATGTACAATATTAAGATCTTTAATTACAAGGAAAAGTGAGATCTAAAAACAGAGTCAACATGGTGAGTGATCTCCAAAAGTAGAATGCTGGTAAAGGGAACAAAGGTAATTTGTAGCAAAGGGAACAACGAAACACGCAAGGAAGGCCTCCCTCAAACTCAAAGCAGCGGGAGACAGACAAGTACTGCTTTTTTACATAGGGTGAACATTTGGATTGGATAATTTGGATTTATCCAAAATCCAAATTAACCGAATTTTTTTTAGATTTTTAATCGAATTTTAAAACCAAATTTCAAATTTCGGTTATTCGGATATCCGAATTATAATTCGGTTTGGATTTCAGTTTTAACCCTATAAAATTCGGTTAACCGAATTATCCAAACTTTTTTTTTAAAAGAAAATCCCTAAATCTTTCCTTAATAGTTAATACTCTCTAAACATGACAAACAAAACGTCAAAATTCAAACTTTATCTCGCATTGCTTCAATCCTTGAATTATATAATGTCATATTAATCTTTTTTCATCAAATTAATTATACATAAATAATTGTTTTGGAACATCGTTTGTTGCCGCTCACCTCTAGTTTGATGTAACTAGTCTAATGTTTGAGTAAGTTCTTTCTGTGTTTGTTGTGATGAATTGACAACTAGGGAATTCATAATTTTCTAGCAACTTATGGTTATTATTGTTGTTGATGATAAACATGAAACAAAAAAAATGTGTTTGGTTTTTTTTTTTAATTCGGTTAATTGAAATTCGATTTATAAAATCGGTTTTCGGTTTTTTTTTAAATTTCAGTTAATTGAAATCCGAATAAAAGGAAATTTTGGATTTCGGTTCGGTTTTTAGTTTTCAACTTAAAAAAAATTGGATTTTGGATAATTTGGATTTCGGTTAATTCAGTTTTGATCAAAATTTGGATAATTCAGACTAAAAACCAAATTAACTGAAATCTAATTTTTTTTTTACAATTTGGATTTCAGTTAACCGAATTATCCAAATACTCACCCCTAACTTTACAGACCAACCTTCATCAAGAAAACCGTCCTGCGGATGCTTAGTGGCTCTGGCTGCTCCATGTTTTTGCTGGGATAATTATCTCTTTTGTTTTATTAGTCTTGTAGACACCGATACTGGGATATATAGGGGGCGTTCGTTCCTGACTTCCAAACGCAGAAAAAGCTGCGATTTCTTTAATCTTCATGTAGTTAGCAAATAGTGGTCAGCCAACTGTCCAGAGGTTACTTTTTATCCAGTCTAGTATTGACACCCGTTAGCTACTTTTAGCAAAAAGTGAGATTAATCTCTACATACCCACGAATTGCTGAGAACGAACGGGGCCATAATTATCGTGCTTGTGGCCGTGATAGCGTTTCGACTGGATTGTAGTCCCTTTGATTTTTTTTTTTTTTTTGAGAAAGATTGTAGTCCCTTTGATCTTAAGACAAGGAATTTATATACGCTGAAACTATCATCATAAGCTCAAATCATTCTTAGTGGTTAGTTCAAGAAAATATTGATGTAATTCAACGGCATATAATTAATACCCCATCATGGTTTAGCTCATATTGATTTCCTTGATTTTTTTTACTTGCGAAGTTGGACGCTTAACCATGCTCATAAGAAGAGCTTTAATCTTAGCTGTTGGCGCTCAACCAATTCGGCTATCAATTAGACTTTTTAGTCCCATTTCATATTTTGCATTTTTGGATCATTTTTATTTTTTCCGACTTGTTGAGTTTTCTTCCTAGTTTAATTGCTGCTTACTTTTTTTTTTTCACATATATAGTTTGGGTCATCGGGCCAAGTTATATGTTGTATGAGTTGATGGTCAATAATCAGATATGAATTGATGTTGTTGAGTGATCATAAAGTAGAACTCGATCGAAAAATCCGATCGTACATGTATTTGTATTGTGCATCATAATTACTATGATTTATGAGGTCAAATTCTACTCTTTCAGGATATAATCAAAAGAGATAATTAATGCATGAACTAAAATCCAAGAACATTAGGAGCTAGATTGAGGAGAGGTCTTAAAGTAGAATCTGCAAACTTCCTCGCAAAGAGGTAACAAACATTGGTAATCTTCCCATTATAGCTACAATTTCTCGGGCCCAATTTCTCTCATACCTCATCCGCTTAACCAACTGATCATTTATATCTGTCCCTACATATCTCCTCGGATGTGAGCCAGACCGGGCCCAGTCAGCCCACGTGACACTCCGGTTCGCGGTCACCCAAGGGCTAACGATATTAGTACAATTAGTCTATTATACAACCGGAAGCACGCTGCAACCTGCTTCGGGGTTGCTGATGTGTCATTTCTTACTATGTGACATTATTTATTTTTCAAGTTTTGTTTTCATAATTATAGAAAAAATTGTTTATAATTTTTTCATTAATTTAAAAGAATTTCAATAAAATCTAATTGTAAAAATCTTTTCCCGCGTTCATATGTATTAGCGGTTTCATCCTCTGTTGCAGTTATCATCGTCTTCTTCCTCCTTACTCTCACTCAGACAAATTAAACTCAAATCAAAAGTTTTAACTTCTGCTTAATTCTCTCTAGTATCTAATTACTGAAACACAAAAAAATTCGCAACTGTCATCGATGCATAAGTCCGGGGAAATTAACGAGAAGAATCAGTGAACAACCATCTATCTGTGAGATTTTTACTTTGTAATTCATTTATTTCAGTCAATCCACTGCCTGAAATTCCCCTACTGGAGGTTGCATTGCATTATTGGTTGGCAATTGCATATGGAATATGTCGGCAATTCAATATGGGAATATATCTACAATTTCCTTAACGAACAGTATGCTGCTTTTAAATCATTGATAAACTTGAGTAAGTGATTGCCTTTACTATAGTAATTGTTGTTATTGTTAGTATTATGACATTCATATGTGAATTAAGGAATTACGAACTTTTTTCCATTGCTAGTAGTTAGATGTCCGTTTCAAATAATTAGGGTTTGACTAAACAAAATCTAGGATTATAATAAATTGATTATTTATGGTGTTCATGTGATTGTTACTAGATGTTCAGCATTTAAAAAGCTTTGTTCAAAAATTAATTCATATTGTTCTCTTTTTTTAAAGTTGACAATCATATTTACACAATATAATAGTGATGTTCAATTTTTAAAACTATATGTTCAAGTATCTTTTATATTTTGTTCATGTATTTATGTTGTTGTTCATCTGCAATTTTATAGTAAAAAAAATGGTTTATATTATACCATTTATAGATTGCTTGTTTATTATACGTCAAGTTCATTTTAAGAGAAGTGATACCGTTGATCATCTTTGGTAGCTGTTGTTCAAGTTTTTTTCATTTATTTCATAAATATTGTTAATGTTTATGTTCGACAGTTAGTATTCATGGATAGTTATATAATAAAAGAGTTATAATACACTTTACCATAATTAAATTGAATTAAAGTTTTTAAATATTTCAAGTGTATGTTCATATATGTGGTATTAGTTGTTCAGCTTCTAAAACATTTGTTTAAATATTATTTTATATTGGTCTTTCTATTTTATGTAAATGCACGATTATTTCCACAATATAAAATTTATTATTTAAGGTTTTGGATCGTATGTTCATCTAGTCTATATAAACTGTTTATTAATTCGATATTGGTTGTGCATCATTAATTTTCATAATCAAAGTACGTCAATATAACATACCAGTTTGATTGGTTTGACATTATTTAAACATAACCTTATGTTCAAGATTTATTTTACTGTATTATTAAATTTTGGGGAGTATCATATTGGACAGTAGTTGTTCGTCGATTATACAATAAAGAATGCTAATACAATATGAATTTGTTAAATTGCATTGACGTTTTTAAATATTCATTTCTTTAAAAAAGTGTTAGTTTGCATTCAAATTTGTTATACTAGTTGTTCAACTTTTAACACACAGTGTTCGAAATTTAATACCTATTATGAGTTTTCAACGTTGACGTTCACGTTCATCTGTATAAGTAAAATATAAATCTCCTCAATTTTTAACATTCCATTCAACATTTATTCATATTGTAAAATTATAAGCAGACCAAGCTTCATTTTTCTTATTAGGTTCATGTATTAATGTAAGTGAATGTACTTTAACAATATGAAAAACCACTTGAACAAAGGGGTTCAAATCTTGAACAAATGGTTTAGAAACTTAAACAAGTGGTATAGAAACTTGAACAACCATTATCATTTATATGAGCATGTAAATCTAGACCCAGTTTTGATGGTATAAGCAGACCAAGCTTCATTTTTCTTATTAGGCAGATGTATTAATGTAAGTGAATGTACTTTAACAATATGAAAACCCACTTGAACAAAGGGGTTCAAATCTTGAACAAATGGTTTAGAAACTTGAACAAGTGGTATAGAAACTTGAACAACCATTATCATTTATATGAGCATGTAAATCTGGACCCAGTTTTGACGGTATAAGCAGACCAAGCTTCATTTTTCTTATTAGGCAGATGTATTAATGTAAGTGAATGTACTTTAACAATATGAAAAACCACTTGAACAAAGGGGTTCAAATCTTGAACAAATGGTTTAGAACCTTGAACAAGTGGTATAGAAACTTGAACAACCATTATCATTTATATGAGCATGTAAATCTGGACCCAGTTTTGACGGTATAAGCAGACCAAGCTTCATTTTTCTTATTAGGCAGATGTATTAATGTAAGTGAATGTACTTTAACAATATGAAAAACCACTTGAACAAAGGGGTTCAAATCTTGAACAAATGGTTTAGAAACTTGAACAAGTGGTATAGAAACTTGAACAACCATTATCATTTATATGAGCATGTAAATCTGGACCCAGTTTTGACGGTTTAAGCAGACCAAGCTTCATTTTTCTTATTAGGCAGATGTATTAATGTAAGTGAATGTACTTTAACAATATGAAAAACCACTTGAACAAAGGGGTTCAAATCTTGAACAAATGATTTAGAAACTTGAACAACAAGTATCATTTATATGAACATATAAATCTGGACCCAGTTTTGATGGTATCCATTAACATTGTTTTATTTTTTAATGTCCCATCAACAACTATTAGCAAAAGTTATGAACAATTGTTGAAGAATTGTTGAACATACGGTTACAAAAAACGAACACCTAGCACTTTATTTTTAAAATAAATACATGAACCTTTTACAAATAACAATATCAAACATTTTTTGAACAAAGTGTTAGAAAACTTGAACAACTAGTACTGCGTATCTGAACATGAACTTGAATGTTTAATTGGTTTCTTGATCAGCTTGGTGAACCCTTTGTTTAAAAGTTCAACATATCATTCCTAATTTGGTTAGTATTCCAACAACTTTCAGATGGTTCTGGATCAACGTCATTTGATTTAAGATTTGAACGTCAATTGGTAGTCCTCCAAAAATAAAATGCGTTATTTTGTTCCTGAGCCGTCGATGCTGAAATAAGAAACATCAACACACAAAAATTACGGAATCAAATATATGGATTATACATTGACGATATTTCATAGACGAACAACAATTTTCTAATCAATAAAAAACTGTGATTCTCATATGGTTTTAAAAACTGTGATTCTCAATGAAGACATACCCGCTTCAATTACACTTGCCGCCGCAAACTCTTGCTTGTGAAAATTGAAATTACCGGGAGGGATGGTGTTTAATTGATTTGATACCCGCTTCAATTTGACAACTTTCCTGAATTTGACAAATTCCCTAAACTCAATCGATGAAGGCTACACAGGCTCCTGAACTTGACAAGGATGGTGGATTACTCACGCTGCAACCCTTCTTCCAAATCTATTGTCTGATTCGTAATGGTGCGCTGGGACAGTTCCAACTACCAACAAGTAGAATTGATCGTCTGCAGTGATGCGCTGGTACCAACAAGTAGTGGTGCGTCTGGTAGATTTTTAATCTGCTGGAGAAAGTAGAATTAAGTAGGGAAACTGGTTGCAGATTTTCAATCTACGGGAAGAGGGCGGTTGTTTTTATCTTTAAGATTTTCTTATATAAAAGATTTTTTAACTCTAATTCTTATTAGATTTACTTATTTAAAAATTTAAATTTTTTTACTATAAAAATATAAACAGTTTTTAGCCATATAACATCCACATCATCCCATCCATCTCATTTTTTTCACATATGTACACCGGAAGCACGATACTCGGTGCAACCGGTTGTACGGTAGAAATTGCCATATTAGTAAGCGTTGGGAAGTAGTGCTCATCGTTGATGCAGGTTAGGACGTGGCAGTCCCGCTTGAAGATGTTGTAGTATATATGGTCAGAGACTATGATGAGAGCGAGGTGGCGGTTGATGACAAACCATTGAGAGCCTTTTCGCCATTGGGATGGGGTTATGTCTGGTGACATGGTGGTGCGATACCTCCCTAAGTTTGATGGACTGTCATTGTAGTTACTGTCGAGATAGATTAAGGGGGAATTCATAAGGTAGTTGTGGATTGTTGTGAAGTTTTTTTTTTTTGATAATTTGGGCTTGACGCCTTAATTTTATTACTGATGGTAAGCCTTGGGCCTCATTAAAACCTCCCTAGGCAAAACCCAGTGGGAAAAAGCCCAGGAAGGAAAAAGAGTGCCCCCACTATGATTACAACCCTGAAGACCATGTTGAAAAATGCTGTAGAAAAAGGTTCTTAACACCAAGCAAACGTACAAGTACCAAACACTACATACCTCTAACGCCTTTTACTACAATTATAGGTACAAGGTATCTTCTTTAAGATTAGTGGAGTTCCTAAACAGCTCACAAGACATGGGGAAATCATGCCACCAATTTTTCGTCCAATACTACACACCTCGTTTTGCATTGCTTGTTGCCATGTCACATGAAGGTATCCTTTGCCTGAACACTACTTCATTCCTCATGTACCAAATACTCCACACCCCGTAAAACAACGTTGACCTCCAAATCTTTTTAGGTCTCTTGCTCAAGTCTACCAACATCCACTCCTCAATAATCTGGCTTGGTGTCTCTCTAAATGTAAGGTTGATCCGCCACCAACCTAAAAGATTACGCCACACCCGGACTGCATACTCACAGAAAAATAGAACATGGGCCATCGTTTCCATGCAACCTCTACAGAGAGGGCACCAAGTTTGCCCAATGGGGATCACATCCCGCTCAAACAGTAAATCTTTTGTCATTATTTTACCATATAGGATAAACCACATAAATACCTCAAGTCTCGGTGCCGCCACCTTATTCCATATATAGCGAATGTGATCACTCGCCACTCCATCATTATTAGCCGAAACGAGGCTCAAGTATAGGCTCTTAACAGTAAAGCCATCTTCCTCCTCCTTCCATGTTGTCACGTCTCCGGTGTCAAATAGAATAGCCTGTCCACGTAGTCTCACTAGCAGTTCATTTTCCATTTCCTCTTCATATATGAAAAGTGGTCGCCGCCATGCACATTCCCATGTCCATGTACCATTAACCCAATGCCCCATATCTGCCACATAACCGTTTTGTTTTCACACAGAGAGAAGAGTCTAGAAAATGTATCTCTTAGCCGCGCATTACCCAACCAAATATCATCCCAGAATAAAGTAGAGCGACCGTCTCCTATTCTACGTTGAATATTGCTCTCCAGAATATTATCAATGGTTCCATCCTCCAGTTTCGTAGCTTGTACCACACCAGACCACACCCCCCTGAACTGCTGCAGCCTGCGTACCCCACTACTCTCCTTCATGCCTCCGTCATTACCGTAGATAGTCGAGACCACTCTGTGCCATAAAGAATTGTTTTGCTTTGCAAACCTCCAGCGCCACTTCGCAAGTAGGCATTTATTTCTTGCTTTGATGTCTACAAAGCCCAAACCACCCGCTTCTTTGGGTTTTGCCAACTTTCTCCAAGCGACTAGTGCTAGGTGTCTTCCCTTCTCTTTACCCCAGAAGAATCTCCTTTGCTTACTAATAAGCACCTTGCGTACTTTACTTGGCATCACAAACAGGCTCGAGTAATATAATGGGATGGCTTCCAATACTGAGCGGACTAATACTCCTCTCCCCGCTCTAGAGAGAGTACCCATCTTCCAGTTAGCCAGTTTCGTATCCACCTTTTGAATGACCGGTTTCCACGTATCAAATCTGCTCATTTTTGCACCAAGTGGGCATCCTAGATATGTTGTTGGTAGTATACCGATGCCACATCCCAGGACTTCTTCCACCATTTGTTGCTCTTCATTCGACGCATTGAGACAGTATGCAAATGTTTTTTCCATATTTAGTTGTAAACCACTCATACTAGCAAAACATACCAGCACCCGGCGTAGCTCAACAAGTTCCACCCGCTTGAGTTCACTAAAAATCATAGTATCATCTGCCAACTGTAGATGTGATAATATCACGCCTTCACTACCAATTCTTAGGCCATTAAACCGCCCCGTGCTCATTACCTTTTGAAACATCCAACTTAACGATTCTACAACCATGACAAACAATAGTGGGGAGAGGGGGTCACCTTGCCTTAGGCCCCGCCTAGGTTCGAAAGGTTTCGTTGGTGAGCCGTTGACCAAAATCGATATTTTCACACTAGTTACGCACTCCATGACCCACTCGATCCACCTTCGGCCAAAACCAAATTCCACAAGCATCGAATACAGGAATTCCCAAGAGACACAGTCATAGGCTTTTCGGAAATCTATTTTCACGAGTACTCCTTTTTTCTTATGTTTTTTCAACCAATATTACGTCCACGCACGAAGGCCGTTTGATTTTCACCAATGAGTCCTGGCAATACTCTACCCAGACGTTTTGCCATGGTCTTCGCTACAACTTTATAAATACAACCCAACATGCTTATTGGCCTATACTCATCCAGGGTAGCCGCTTCTGCGTGCTTGGGGATTAGAGTTACCCATGTTGTGTTTACCCCTTTCTCTAGCTTACCAGAGACAAAGAACTCTCGCACATCTTTCACAAAGTCCGCCCCAATGATGTGCCACGTGGCCTTAATAAACCTCATGTTAAATCCATCATACCCTGGAGCTTTGGACCCTTCGCATTCCCAGACTACTCTTCTTATTTCTCCAAGTGTCGGAATTTCCTCCAGCCATCTCTTATCGCATTCAGATACTCTCGGGTGAACAACCGATGGCGGTCTGATGTGTGAAACTACCAGCCCCTCTGGCCTGTATATACCCATAAAGTAAGCAACAACGTGTTCTTTTATCTCACTGGGTTCTACCAGCATCCTGCCTCCCCCCAGCAGGCTTGAAAGTTGTTTACGCTTCCGATTCAGTGTTGCTCTTCGCTGGAAAAATCGTGAGTTACTGTCTCCCTCTTTTATCTGTTTATCTCTGGATAGCTGTCTCCAGTAAATTTCATGGCTGTGCATGGTTACAACCTGCTCACTTTTAACCTTCTCTCTATCCCTTTCCAGCTCCTCCGACCATGTCCCCTCTTCACATTTGGCATCAAGTTCTCTAATTTTACTCTGCATCATGCTCACCCTCGTATTTATATTACCGAACACATTTTCATTCCACCCTTTCAATGCGCCTTTGAGTTTCTTTAGCCTATGTTGTGTCGACCCGTACTGCTGCTTTCCCCACTCTGTGCTTATCATCTTATCAAAACCCGGATGTTCTAACCACATGTCTAAGCTTCGAAATGGTTTTGGTCCCCATTGTAGACTTCCTATTGATAATATCATCATTATGTGGCCTGAAACAGACCAGTCGCCCGTGGTAAGATAGATATCAGCATAGTTGGCGCACCATTCATCCTGTGTAAATACTCTGTCAATTCGACTACACTTTCCCCGCCCTGTCCATGTATATTTTGCATCTCTTAGAGGTACTTCCACTAGTTCCATGTTGTTAATCCAGTGTCTAAATTCGTTACTGGATTCCGTATCGTGTTGTCCATCTCCATGCAGTCGATCTGTTGGTGTAAGTACTTCGTTAAAGTCTCCCAGCACCGCTAATGACTCTTCCCAATTCTCTCTTGCCTGCAGTATACTTTCAAACATCTCCTTCCTTCCCCTTCTGTCACATGGGGCATATATGAACATGACTGCACCCGTAAACCGATCTCCTAGCACCTTGATTTCCAGCAAGATCCATCTGTCACCCTTCTCAACCCTTTGCACTTCAACCTCCTCCTCATTCCATAGCGTTACAATACCTCCAGACCTCCCTATTGTATCAACTGAATCCCAAGCCAAACTAGCCCTCCCCCCCCAGAACCGTACGACTTTATTGGCAGTCATTTGAGCGAGCTGTGTTTCCACTAAACCCAATATTGCTATTCTCCTTACCTTGATTTCCCTCCTTATTATCATTGCCTTTTGTTTTGATCCCATCCCCCGGATGTTTTGAGCTGCCACTATTATCCCCATGTGGTACTTTCATGATGCAGCTCTGTATATTTTCCGTATGCTTGCTCTTGCCTTTTCTGGGCGTGGGACGCTGCAGCCCAACACATCTAGTAGGTTTAAACACTCATTTACTTCTGCGTCTACATCTATTATTTTACCTCCCTCCTCTTCCGCTTGTGTGTTTTTTGCTGGACTTTCAATCACCACTGTGTCATGGAATAAGTCTGTTGCCAACTTCCCCGCTCCCTTCGAGCTATCTCCGCCTATGTAATACCCCAACCCGAAATCCAATAAACTGAACGGCGATCACTCCCAAATAAAAAAACTGCAACGGAAAAATATACAACAACCGGGCGGTATTACAATGCCGTTGGCCACCCTTGTGACCAACAAGGCTAAGTCCAAATACAATCCTCAAATGTCACGGTCTGGAATACAGATACAACCCGAGATACTAGGAATCAAACCCAAAGTACAATACTGAAATAAAACAATTAACTAATAGTAGACTCCCAAAGCTTGGTCTACCCCACCTACACTCAGTGTGGTGATCTCCTCAACTTCAGGTACCTGAAAAATGGGGGTGCCCCCAAAGGGGCTCAGCAAACAATGCTGGTATGGAAAACGTGCAGCCCATCGTCTACCGGGCCACACCAACTACTTTGTCGAACACATGCAGTTCATTTTTATAAAGCTGTAAACAAGCATAGTCTGATAATAACAAGTATCCATACAAGGACAATAATGTCACATAGAACAAGACACAGAAGGTCGAGTTAGCTGAACTGAAATTCTTTACTGATAGTCGGTCCACACAATGGGACTGACCGTTATAACTGAATATCTGAAATAGTGGAGGTATAGTGACCTCGTTATAGAGAAAGGTTGGGTATAAAACCCCAGGAGATAACGTAGTTAAACCCTGAACTGAATGGCGTGGGAAATAAGAACCCACTAGAGGAATAAAGTCTTCCTCGAACTGAAGGGCATTTGAATCCCGGAAGGAATAAAGTCTTCCTCCCAACTGAATGTTCCGTCGCGACGTAGTAGGAGACGACCTGAGACAGGTACAACTCCCGTAGCATGCATGGCCAGATCCAACTGGGCTCCTCATTCTCGAAGTATATATTTGTTAAGTGTCATATAGAGACATTAAACAAAACACAATGTGTATTGTCAATTATCACGTTTAGGATAATGACGTTTGTTATAAAGTGAAGTTAGTGAGAGACTTGAGTACAAGTCCTCGGTATACTGAAACGCAGGTATTTAATCCACTGGTATAGTAGTGTTTGTATGCGTGGGACATACACGTTGTAGTCAGCAACAATCACGCACATGAAATAATACAACAGTGCACAAGAGTAAAACAACATTTTACATTAATTATCTTGGTCGTTATTTCAAACAACAGATAGCACACAAGCCGGTGTAATCCGTTAGAAAACAGGTTGCAAGAATCCCATACCGTTCACCGTAGACTGTACTTGTAAATTCCCGGTCAACGTCTGGTCAAACAAGGTCCTAGAATAGGATTAACTGAGAGGGTTAATTTATGTTACCCTTATATAGTAATTCTATTGGATCTTTTAACAAATCTCGTATTTGTTATTTCATGTGAGGTTTATTTCTTTTAATTACCTCATGATTTAATGTATAACTTATTTGTTATTCCTTTTGATTTATTTATACATCCTTTAATGCACATATATGTGTTTATTGCATTTGTTGTTTATTTTATTTGTCTAGGTGACATAACAACTTATAATTTCTTAACTATATTTATATGTCATACATAGACATAAAATTCATATAGTTTTATTATTCTCCTTTTTAACCATAAGTAATATTTATTGTTTATCTTTCAATTCCTTATAACCATGTAAGCCATAGTTTTAATTCCATAATTCCTTTAATCAAAATTCTTTCTTTCTAATTCCTCCAAATATCCATGTAGGACCTATACTTATTTCAATCTAAATTCTTACTCTTATATTTCGGTTATTTACAAAACAACCACATAAATTCATAAACTTTATATTAAATTCTAATCTCTTTATATTATAGAGTTTTAACTTCTTATTTAGCTAAATTGCAAAGCCATCCCTAATATTTTGGTATATAGCTTTTAAATATTATAACTCTCAAAAATTACAACTTAGCCCCTTAAATTCTCGGCTTTAATAATTTATTTCTTATAATTACAATCTAACCACGAAATCTTATAACTTTTACACAATGTCATGTAAACTATAGTTTTAATTTTAATTCTCCATAAATGCCGAGTATATATTTATAAATTCCTAAATTACCAAACTAACCCCAAAGAATTCGGCTTTGGTCTTGAACTTTCCTTAATTACATTTTCACCCCAAAACTTTCTAATAGTTACTTAATAACTTATAAACTATAGTCTAAATATTTAATCCCTTAAAATTTCGAAAGTGAACCTAATAATTCTCTTAATTATGAATTCGCCCACTAATAAATTCTAAACTTTCATAACAACTTTTATAAATTACATAATAGCCCAAAACTTTATAAAAAGTTATTTCAAAGCTTGTTTAAATTATCTAAAATTCTTAAACTTAATTCCTAACCTTATATTATATTATAATTACACCAAACAGCCCTTTAGCTCTCGGTTTTTTATAAGTACACTAAACTTTGTAAAAATTACATTTAACCCACATAACTTAATTAATTAGTCATTTAGACACTAATAGAATATTCTTAACTCACCAAACTTTATGATATAAATTTATATACCTAAGTAGCTCATTAAAATCCATTTAACACATAAACCATTCGGCCATATTTATTTGGTGACCATATAGTATATAAAAGTGGATTTATATGTCTAGATAATTATAAATAAATTCATAGGAGTTATATAACTCATGTATAAATTATTGTAATGTCTTATATAAATTCTAAGCTCAAAATAAAGAACTTTTGCCCTTGATAATTCGGCATAAAATGATATATAACATAACTAAAATTTGTGACACAAAAATGTGTCTTAAGGTAAATATTTCCTTATATGTTATAGGTTATATTTTTGGCATATAAAACCATATAGCTTCGGTATTATTTAACCTAAGAGGTGTACATAATTTTTGTACAATTTTTAGAAGCTTAACAAAGCTTATAATATAAGGATTTACTTAGTAAACTTACTTCTTAACAAAGGTGGTTAAGTGCTTGAACTTCTTCTTGAATCTCCAAGCTTCCTCCTAGGTAAACTTGGTGCTCCTCTTCGGTTTTATGCAAGAGGTGAAGGTGTTTAGGAGTTAGATCTTGAATAAAGATCTTAAGTAGATTTGGAAGTAGTTTTACAAGACTTTACCTTAGACTTTGCTCCTTATAATTTCGGCACTCCTAAGGTAGGTGAAGAACAAGTTTTCCTTCATCAAAATGAAGAAGAAAAGAGACTTAGAAGAGGTAGAACTTGGTTACACATAAAAATGTGCTTTAAGGATTTTCAAGCTTTAAAACCTACCTTGAGATGCTCCTTGGTTTAATGTTGGTTTGGACAATCTCCTTGGAGAACTAAGTGAAGCCGAACACACCTTGTTATGCTAGGAAGAGTTTTGCTTCAAGACTTGCCAAGAAATGCTAGGAAATTACCTTAAAGATGAAGATAGAAGTTAAAACTCCATTAATGGACTTAAGAGCTTCAAAGGAAGAAGATGAAGCTAGAAGAGAGAGGAGGGAGCCTTACCAAACCGTGGAGGAAATGTGCAAGGAGGGAAATGAGACCTAGCTCACGTAAATGAAAGAAGCAAATTGGAATTTGATTTTGTTTTGTCAATTTTTAATGTCAAATGACTTTACTTTTCCTTTGTTTATTACATGATTGATTGGCTCAATAAATGACCTCTTTTCCAGCTTGAAAACCGGCCATGAGGAGTGTGACAAGGCAAGAGCATGTGGAAGAAATAATGTGAACTAGAAGACAAGGAAATTTAGGTAAGGTATCTTCTTTTGATTTTTCTAAGTTTGTGTTGTCTTCTTCCTCATGTAGAGTCACGAATTTAGGGACTGAATGGAGCTCAAAAACCGGCCATGAAGAGCTAAGGAACAAGCAAGGAAGGTTACTTGCTTAAGAAATCAAAAGGCAAAAAGAAAAGGAATCTACTTTTTGCTTTTAGCATTTGTTTTTGTCTAGTCAACTTGGCCATGTTCTCTAGCATAATTTCGACAGCTCTCTGGTCAAATGAGTCACACATTTCTTTGCCATTAAGTATTATAGCACATGGGATGATGAGTCATTATGTTTTAAAGCCTTTTATAAACTTTTAAGGCAAATTATATACTAGTTTTTGCCCTTAAAATCGGCCCCTATAGAGCACCTTGTTGACTAGTCACACCAACTTATTTAGAAGGTCATTTTAACCCTATTTAATATTACCAATTCGTGGCATGTCAAAAACTACAAGGTAATTGCGTAAAACGCATTTTCGTGACACCCGAAGGTGTGTTTTTGTGCTCTAAGGAAATTTTGGGAAACCAATTGTTCTTATGAGTTCCAAGTGTTTGTAAACACTTATTATAGTAAATAAACATATACTAAGATGTTACATTGAGTTATATGGGGTTATATCAACCCGTGACATAATTTACGGGCCATCGGGACACTCCCGGGCCAAAAAGGAGCGCTAAGAAATCCTCCTGTGGTTTTTGTTGAATTTTGATGAACCACTTCGTGGGTTATCTTTAGAATGGTAAATAATGATATTAGGAACTCTAGGAATTAATTTTATAGGAGTTCGTGCCACCTCGGCACTCCTCCGAGCTTTTCTTGCTTTAAGGGGCGCGCGTGAGCACTCCCGAGCGTTTTGCGTATTTGACTGAATATAGCTTAGGGAATATATTTATATATTCATATAATGAGTGTATGACCATTTGGTTTGAGTTTTAGAAGGTCATACAAGGTCATGCTTGATCACATGTTTCTAAGGCGGCGTTTTAGCGTTTATGGTGAAACGACTATTTTTACGTAACGTTTTCATGCATGGGTTTGCATGCGTACGTGAACTGATTTATGTTTGGATTATATTCCAATAAATAATGATTTAATAATATTATTTAGATTTGGGGTATTTCAATCTACCCCCCTTAAAAAAGGACTTCGCCCCGAAGTCTCATATTTAAAGTATAAGGTTGTGGGGGAATCAAGTTCCACTAAATATCCACAACTCAATCTAATTTTTAGGGATCAAGTCCCAAGTCTCTATATCCCTAAGTTCATAGTGTATATCAAGTACAACAGAAATACTTGGAATGTCATAACATATACTTGCAGTGTAAAGCAAGGTAGTGAACACAATCACTTTTCATTTCAAATGGTGCAACGTAGTGCATATAATATTTCCATTGTAGTGTAATGAAGTACACACAATCAAGTAGAAGTACAAGGTACATTTATACACAGTGTTACACAAGAACACATACAAGACAAGGTGTCACTGAAATGCACAAAAGTGCAACAACTGAAATGCACAAAAGTGCAACAACTGAAATGCACAAAAGTGCAACAACTGAAATGCACAAAAGTGCAACAACTGAAATGCACAAAAGTGCAACAACTGAAATGCACAAAAGTGCAACAACTGAAATGCACAAAAGCAACAAATGCAATGCACAAAGGTGCAACAAAGTGCACACTAAACTCAAAAAAATGAAAAAGGCTCTACCCCCCAAAAAGAAGGGGTACGCCCCCGTACCCTAGACTAAAGTGCCTAGTCGGTAAATAATGAGGGAAACTTCGCTCGCATATCAGCTTCGAGTTCCCATGTGGCCTCTTCCACATCGTGGTTCGACCAAAGAACCTTCACGAGGCTCACAGACTTGTTTCGAGTCTCTCGTGTCTTCCTATCTAAGATTCTTTGCGGTGTTTCCACATACCGCATTGTTGGTTCTAAAGAGAGTGTCTCTGGTTGTAGAACATGAGAAGGATGAGGCATGTATTTCTTAAGCTGAGACACGTGAAAAACATTGTGTACTTTGCCCAACTCGGCTGGCAAATCAAGTCGATATGCCACTAGGCCCACCCGCTCTATGATAGCGTAGGGTCCTACAAATTTCGGGCTTAGCTTGCCCTTCTGACCAAATCTGAATACACCCTTCATGGGTGAAACTCGTAGAAATACCTGGTCGCCAACTGCGAACTCAAGGTCTCGTCGCCTCTCATCAGCATATGATTTCTTTCTGTTTCGGTGCTGCTTTCATATTGTTTCTGCTGTGAACTTCTGCCTGGACTTGCTCCAAGTACTCAGGCCCAATGATGACGGTCTCACTAGACTCGTCCCAGCACAAAGGTGTGCGGCATGGTCTGCCATATAAAGCCTGAAAAGGTGACATCTGTATAGAGGCGTGATAGCTGTTATTGTAAGCAAACTCGATGAGATGTAATCTATCTATCCAGCTGCCCTGAAAATCCAAGGCACATGCTCGTAGCATGTCCTCTAAGGTCTGAATAGTCCTCTCTGACTGACCATCTGTCTGAGGATGAAATGCTGTGCTAAGCTTCAACTCAGTGCCAAGTGCCTCGCGAGTAGCTCGCCAGTATCGTGAGAGAAATCTAGTGTCTCGATCTGAAACAATAGTCTTAGGTACTCCATGATGTCTGATAATCTCTTTCTCAAATAGCTCTGCTAACTTTGGCACTTTCCAAGTGTCTTCATCGGAATAAACCTAGCAACCTTAGTCAGTCGATCAACAACAACCCAAATCATATTAAGGCCTCCTCTCGTAGGTGGTAGTCCCACCACGAAGTCCATGAGATATCATAAAACTTCCACTCTGGAACTGGCATAGACTGTACCATACCTCCTGGTCGTCTATGTTCGAATTTCACTTTCTGACAAGTGAGACATCGAATCACATACTCTGTCACGTCGCCCTTCATACCACTCCACCAGAAATACCTCTTTAGATCTTTGTACATCTTAGAAGCTCCTGGATGGACAGATGTGGTAGAAGTGTGGGACTCTCGAAGAATATGCTCCTTTATATCTGTGCTGTCTCTGGGAATACACAATCTTCCCTTCAATCTGATGAGTCCATCATCATGTAACTGGAACTCATACTTCCACCTCAAATGTACCGTCAGTCAACTTCTGACTGATCTCCATCATTCGCTGATCACTCTGCTGTGCTCTGCGTATGTCGTCCATAAGACTCGAGCTAGCCACAATGGCATTAGAGAATGCTCGTCGACTCAATGCGTCTGCTACAACATTAGCTTTCCCTTCCTTGTACTGCAAATCAATGTCATATCCTTAAGAAATTCAACCCATTCTTTGTCTCATGTTTAACTCCTTCTGGGTGAATACATATTTCAAACTCTTATGATCCGAATATACGGTCATCTGGACACCATACAGGTAGTGGCGCCAGATCTTCAAGGCAAAAACAATAGCTCCAAGCTCCAAGTCATGTGTGGGATAGTTTTCCTCATGTTTCTTCAACTGTCGGGAAGCGTAGGCGACTACCTTCCCATTCTGCATGAGTACACACCCTAATCCCCTACCTGATGCATCACAGTAAACTTCATAACCCTCTGTGCCTTCAGGTATAGTCAAAACTGGTGCTGATGTCAAGCATTCTTCAGAAGCTCGAATGAGGTCTCACATTCAGTAGTCCATGTGAAAGGTGCATCCTTCTTCATTAAGCTGGTCATAGGTTTGGCTATTTTGGAGAAGTCTCTGACAAACCTTCTGTAGTCCTGCTAAACCAAGGAAACTCCTGATGTCCGTAACTCTTTGGCCTAGGCCAAGTGCGAACTGCTTCTATCTTTGCTGGATCCACTGCGATCCCAGCATCTGAGATAACATGTCCTAAAAGGAAACTCTGTCCAACCAAAACTCACATTTGGAGAACTTAGCATAAAGCTGGTTCTCCCTTAAGATCTAAGTATGTCGAGGTGACTCTCATGCTCTTCTTAGACTTTGATAGATTAGGATGTCATCGATGAATACAACCACGGTCTTATCCAACTGCTCTCTGAATAATCTGTTCATCAAATCCATGAAGACTGCAGGTGCATTTGACAAGCCAAAAGGCATAACGTAAACTCATAGTGGCCATACCGTGTTCTGAATGCTGTCTTTTCTATGTCTTGCTCCCTGATGGGTATCTGATGGTAGCCTGATCTCAAATCGATCTTCGAAAACACTTTTGCTCCTCTCAACTGATCAAACAAATCATCAATCCGTGGTAGTGGATATTTGTTCTTCACCGATACTGCATTAAGCTCTCTGTAATCATACATAACGAAGGCTTCCATCCTTCTTTTCACAAAAAGCACTGGTGCTCCCCAAGGAGATACGCTAGGTCGTATGTATCCCTTGTCCAATAAATCTTTCACTGCTCTTCACTCAGCCATCTCTGCTGGTGCCATACGGTACGGTGCCTTAGCTATGGGACCGGTACCTGGTAGTAATTCGATGGAGAACTCTACCTCTCTGGATGGCGGTAAGCCTGGAAGTTCCTTTGGAAAAATATCTGGAAATTCCGACACCACTGGCATAGCTGGATCAAAATCAGGGTCATGCTCTACATTAACATAACATAGATATACCTCCTTCTGCTTCCTGACGTGCTTGTACATGGACATAGCAGATATAACTTTTATCGATGGTGCCCTAGGGCTCTGACGGTAAGATACTGTCACTCCTGATGGGCTCTTAAGCAACAGTCTGCGCTCTGCACAAAGAATGCGGCCTCTGTGCCGCCCCAGCCAGTCCATCCCGGCTATAACGTCGAATCCTAGACCTCTGAACTCAATAAGGTCAATAGGAAATTTCTCCTCCTTAATACTGATAGTGGCTCCTCTATAAAGACGAGTGCAACTGATCTTCTCCTTAGACGGGAGTGCCACCTTAAAATCAGGTAACTCTACTACGTCTAGCCCCAACTTCCCCGCAAGCGTAGGCGAAACGAAAGTATGTGAGGCTCCGGAGTCGAACAGTACTAATGCATCCACTCCATTAACCGGAAAGGTACCAGTGAGAATCGAGCCGCCCTTGCTGGCCTCCTCCTCAGTAAGTATACTTAAGGCACCTTCCGTCTCCTTAGCACAACCTAATAACAGAATCTGAGTAAGTACTTTGATACATGATGGGGTCTAAAGACATTCACTTTCACAAACAATAATGCTTCATTGATGAGATGATCTCCTTTCTGAAGTCCAAAAACAATTACAACACTAGTACTTTCTAAAGTAAACTTAATCTTCCTGGTCTCATGTGAGTGGTGTTTATCACTGTCGAAGGTGCTGTGTTTAGTTTAATCCTTTTAATTCCATGGTATAGCAACCTTGACTTTCCACCCATTATTAAAACATCTCCTGAACTCAATATAATTTTCTTTGCAAGGTCCACACGCTTCTGCTCGCAATAAAGGAACTCTGCGTCATCTCCAATTGACAAAGATAATACTGGTATTCCCTGTTCAAGGGACCCTTTTGTTTCATCATTGTCCTGGTGTAGTCCTAAACGGCCTCCTTCTTCATAGAAGTTGATGATACATAGATCAGCCCTTAGATTGGGAACTGGATCTTCTTCTAGCTGTTGAGCTGTATTAACTGCTTGTTCCACAATTGGTAAAAATTCTTCTGGGATTTTTGGTACTTGTGCTCCATCTCCATTTCTTGTATCTTGGTAGGTTTTTGTGTAAGGATTCCAATCCTTTCCTAAGCACATCATTTTCAGCTTCATTTTTGATCCTCCTGGAAATTCTGGAGTGTAGAACCCTCCTGGTCCTGCTCCCAATTCTTGACATTTCTGATGATTGCAATTTGTGTCTCCGGTGTTAGGTATCCTTTGAGTAGTATCAACCTGGTTGGATAACCTTACATTGTTCGTTCCCTGGTTCTTGTATTTGATAATGTTTTCTTCCAGGGAGGGCGGTGAGGGGATAGGAAAGCATATCTTATAGCTTCCTACGTGGTTTAAATTTTACTAGTGAGTCTTACTAATTCTTTCCTACTCAATTAGGCAATCAAGGCATGCAAGCACTCATTCACATCATCCATTGCTCAATAAGGTTCACGGTTTAGAAATACCTGGGTTAGTAAGGACCAGCCTCATCTGAGCGGTCCATGACATGCAGGGCGGGTCCCGATGCTGGGCCTTTGCCCTTATACCCCTGAGTTTGGTTTGTTGGTGGAGGGCGAGTATCGCTAGCTCCATTTTGGCCTGGGTTTGGCTTTGCTCCCGGGCGGTAGTTCCTGCTCTCCGGGTTTCGGATACACTCGAAGGCACGATGCCCGAGTATCTGACAGTAGCGGCACATGACTTTCTCCCCCTGGCAGTCCACGCCGGGGTGATCCTTCCGCACTGTTTACAGTTGAAACGGCGGATATACTTCTGGCCCGTGTTTGAGCCAGATCCAGAACCTAATACAATCAAGGTCAATTATTCATTCTAACGGTGCTGAAGTAATCACAAAAGTCTAAATTTAACTGTTTGATTAGAGTGCCTACCCTTAGGTGGGTAGGTTTTCTGTGAAGTTGCCACTCCGTAGGTTCCTGACTGGGGGTTCCCAGTAGTTTGGTTCCCTTCCCTTGATAGGACCCCTGTCCTTTCTGATAGGGTTTGTTTCTTTTGTTGGAGTTCCCCTGCTTGGCATCTTCGCCACCAGGTCCGTCCTTCCTCTTTTGGGAGCTCAAAGCATCCCTTCTCTTACAAGTGATCTCCACTACGGAAGCAGCATGGTAGCATTCCTGAAATCTCAAGATATTAATCTCCAAATCTCCCATGATGGGGTATAGTATGTAATAAGATTTCCAACTGATTTATGTCTTCCTGTTTTACCTGCAAACTGGTGGGGATGATTGGTCCCATCCCAAACTGAAGTCGAGGGCTCAGTCCCCCGTAGAATCGGTCGACCAACACCTGGTCCGAGTATCCTATGCCGGGTAATAGTCTGAGTAGCGAAGTGAACTTCGCATAGTACTCATCCACTGACATCTTCCCCGTCTGCTCCAAGGCGTCAAACTCCCGAGTCTTCACCATCCTGGTGTGGGCCGGGTAGTATTTGCCCCTAAGTAATGCAGTGTAATGTCCCCAAGTAAAAGCTGGGTCATCCAGGTGGTCGGCTTTCACCATGTTCCACCAATCTCTAGCTGCATCCTTCAGATAAAAGGCAGCAAGTCTTACTTTTTCCCTAGCTGGGACTGCAAGCGTCTCGAACGCTGTCTCCATCTCCATGATGTAGGTCTCCAAGTGAGCAGGGTCAGTCTGCCCCTTGAATGCAGTTGGCCTCAGATCAGCCAAACTCTTCACCCAATCTCTCTCCTGGGTGGTGGTGGTGGAGGTAGCTGCTGCTGCTGTCCAACCCCCGCCTGTGCGAATGCCTGAGCGATTAAGGTGGCAATGTCTGCCAGCCTGACGTTTGGCTCCTCATCAGCCTGTCCACGTCGTCCTCCTCTTCCGACATCTGCAGGATGTTGAGGTATATTAGGCACTGTGGTCAAAATCTGGTCTTGGATAGTGGTCTAAGTAAAACTAACTTAAACTCTTTCAATACTATCTCTCAACCCTTAACCTAAGTCTTAGATATCCTAATCTCGGTGTATCCTTGTATCCAGAGCGTAACTACGCTCTGATACCATTTTTGTAATACCCCAACCCGAAATCCAATAAACTGAACGGCGATCACTCCCAAATAAAATACAACTGCAGCGGAAATAAATACAACAACCGGGCGGTATTACAATGCCGTTGGCCACCCTTGTGACCAACAAGGCTAAGTCCAAATACAATCCTCAAATGTCACGGTCTGGAATACAGATACAACCCGAGATACTAGGAATCAAACTCAAAAGTACAATACTGAAATAAAAAATTAACTAATAGTAGACTCCCAAAGCTTGGTCTACCCACCTACACTCAGTGTGGTGATCTCTCAACTTCAGGTACCTGAAAAATGGGGGTGCCCCCAAAGGGGCTCAGCAAACAATGCTGGTATGGAAAACGTGCAGCCCATCGTCTACCGGGCCACACCAACTACTTTGTCGAACACATGCAGTTCATTTTTATAAAGCTGTAAACAAGCATAGTCTGATAATAACAAGTATCCATACAAGGACAATAATGTCACATAGAACAAGACACAGAAGGTCGAGTTAGCTGAACTGAAATTCTTTACTGATAGTCGGTCCACACAATGGGACTGACCGTTATAACTGAATATCTGAAATAGTGGAGGTATAGTGACCTCGTTATAGAGAAAGGTTGGGTATAAAAACCCCAGGAGATAACGTAGTTAAACCCTGAACTGAATGGCGTGGGAAATAAGAACCCACTAGAGGAATAAAGTCTTCCTCGAACTGAAGGGCATTTGAATCCCGGAAGGAATAAAGTCTTCCTCCCAACTGAATGTTCCGTCGCGACGTAGTAGGAGACGACCTGAGACAGGTACAACTCCCGTAGCATGCATGGCCAGATCCAACTGGGCTCCTCATTCTCGAATATATTGTTAAGTGTCATATAAGACATTAAACAAAAACACAATGTGTATTGTCAATTATCACGTTTAGGATAATGACGTTTGTTATAAAGTGAAGTTAGTGAGAGACTTGAGTACAAGTCCTCGGTATACTGAAACGCAGGTATTTAATCCACTGGTATAGTAGTGTTTGTATGCGTGGGACATACACGTTGTAGTCAGCAACAATCACGCACATGAAATAATACAACAGTGCACAAGAGTAAAACAACATTTTACATTAATTATCTTGGTCGTTATTTCAAACAACAGATAGCACACAAGCCGGTGTAATCCGTTAGAAAACAGGTTGCAAGAATCCCATACCGTTCACCGTAGACTGTACTTGTAAATTCCCGGTCAACGTCTGGTCAAACAAAGTCCTAGAATAGGATTAACTGAGAGGGTTAATTTATGTTACCCTTATATATAATTCTATTGGATCTTTTAACAAATCTCGTATTTGTTATTTCATGTGAGGTTTATTTCTTTTAATACCTCATGATTTAATGTATAACTTATTTGTTATTCCTTTTGATTTATTTATAATCCTTTAATGCACATATATGTGTTTATTGCATTTGTTGTTTATTTTATTTGTCTAGGTGACATAACAACTTATAATTCTTAACTATTTATATGTCATACATAGACATAAAATTCTTATAGTTTTATTATTCTCCTTTTAACCATAATAATATTTATTGTTTATCTTTAATTCCTTATAACCATGTAAGCCATAGTTTTAATTCCATAATTCCTTTAATCAAAATTCTTTCTTTCTAATTCCTCCAAATATCCATGTAGGACCTATATTATTTAATCTAAATTCTTACTTATATTTCGGTTATTTACAAAACAACCACATAATTCATAAACTTTATATTAAATTCTAATCTCTTTATATTATAGAGTTTTAACTTCTTATTTAGCTAAATTGCAAAGCCATCCCTAATATTTTGGTATATAGCTTTTAAATATTATAACTCTCAAAAATTACAACTTAGCCCCTTAAATTCTCGGCTTTAATAATTTATTTCTTATAATTACAATCTAACCACAAAATCTTATAACTTTTACAATGTCATGTAAACTATAGTTTTAATTTTAATTCTCCATAAATGCCGATATATATTATAAATTCCTAAATTACCAAACTAACCCCAAAGAATTCGGCTTTGGTCTTGAACTTTCCATTAATTACATTTTCACCCCAAAACTTTCTAATAGTTACTTAATAACTTATAAACTATAGTCTAAATATTTAATCCCTTAAAATTTCGAAAGTGAACCTAATAATTCTCTTAATTATGAATTCGCCCACTAATAAATTCTAAACTTTCATAACAACTTTTATAAATTACATAATAGCCCAAAACTTTATAAAAAGTTATTTCAAAGCTTGTTTAAATTATCTAAAATTCTTAAACTTAATTCCTAACCTTATATTATATTATAATTACACCAAACAGCCCTTTAGCTCTCGGTTTTTAATATAAGTACACTAAACTTTGTAAAAATTACATTTAACCCACATAACTTAATTAATTAGTCATTTAGACACTAATAGAATATTCTTAACTCACCAAACTTTATGATATAAATTTATATACCTAAGTAGCTCATTAAAATCCATTTAACACATGAACCATTCGGCCATATTTATTTGGTGACCATATAGTATATAAAAGTGGATTTATATGTCTAGATAATTATAAATAAATTCATAGGAGTTATATAACTCATGTATAAATTATTGTAATGTCTTTATAAATTCTAAGCTCAAAATAAAGAACTTTTGCCCTTGATAATTCGGCATAAAATGGTATATAACATAACTAAAATTTGTGACACAAAAATGTGTCTTAAGGTAAATATTTTCCTTATATGTTATAGGTTATATTTTGGCATATAAAACCATATAGCTTCGGTATTATTTAACCTAAGAGGTGTACATAATTTTTGTACAATTTTTAGAAGCTTAACAAAGCTTATAATATAAGGATTTACTTAGTAAACTTACTTCTTAACAAAGGTGGTTAAGTGCTTGAACTTCTTCTTGAATCTCCAAGCTTCTCCTAGGTAAACTTGTGCTCCTCTTCGGTTTTATGCAAGAGGTGAAGGTGTTTAGGAGTTAGATCTTGAATAAAGATCTTAAGTAGATTTGGAAGTAGTTTTACAAGACTTTACCTTAGACTTTGCTCCTTATAATTTCGGCACTCCTAAGGTAGGTGAAGAACAAGTTTTCCTTCATCAAAATGAAGAAGAAAAGAGACTTAGAAGAGGTAGAACTTGGTTACACATAAAAATGTGCTTTAAGGATTTTCAAGCTTTAAAACCTACCTTGAGATGCTCCTTGGTTTAATGTTGGTTTGGACAATCTCCTTGGAGAACTAAGTGAAGCCGAACACACCTTGTTATGCTAGGAAGAGTTTTGCTTCAAGACTTGCCAAGAAATGCTAGGAAATTACCTTAAAGATGAAGATAGAAGTTAAAACTCCATTAATGGACTTAAGAGCTTCAAAGGAAGAAGATGAAGCTAGAAGAGAGAGGAGGGAGCCTTACCAAACCGTGGAGGAAATGTGCAAGGAGGGAAATGAGACCTAGCTCACGTAAATGAAAGAAGCAAATTGGAATTTGATTTTGTTTTGTCAATTTTTAATGTCAAATGACTTTACTTTTCCTTTGTTTATTACATGATTGATTGGCTCAATAAATGACCTCTTTTCCAGCTTGAAAACCGGCCATGAGGAGTGTGACAAGGCAAGAGCATGTGGAAGAAATAATGTGAACTAGAAGACAAGGAAATTTAGGTAAGGTATCTTCTTTTGATTTTTCTAAGTTTGTGTTGTCTTCTTCCTCATGTAGAGTCACGAATTTAGGGACTGAATGGAGCTCAAAAACCGGCCATGAAGAGCTAAGGAACAAGCAAGGAAGGTTACTTGCTTAAGAAATCAAAAGGCAAAAAGAAAAGGAATCTACTTTTTGCTTTTAGCATTTGTTTTGTCTAGTCAACTTGGCCATGTTCTCTAGCATAATTTCGACAGCTCTCTGGTCAAATGAGTCACACATTTCTTTGCCATTAAGTATTATAGCACATGGGATGATGAGTCATTATGTTTTAAAGCCTTTTATAAACTTTTAAGGCAAATTTTATACTAGTTTTTGCCCTTAAAATCGGCCCCTATAGAGCACCTTGTTGACTAGTCACACCAACTTATTTAGAAGGTCATTTTAACCCTATTTAAGATTACCAATTCGTGGCATGTCAAAAACTACAAGGTAATTGCGTAAAACGCATTTTCGTGACACCCGAAGGTGTGTTTTGTGCTCTAAGGAAATTTTGGGAAACCAATTGTTCTTATGAGTTCCAAGTGTTTGTAAACACTTATTATAGTAAATAAACATATACTAAGATGTTACATTGAGTTATATGGGGTTATATCAACCCGTGACATAATTTACGGGCCATCGGGACACTCCCGGGCCAAAAAGGAGCGCTAAGAAATCCTCCTGTGGTTTTTTGAATTTTGATGAACCACTTCGTGGGTTATCTTTAGAATGGTAAATAATGATATTAGGAACTCTAGGAATTAATTTTATAGGAGTTCGTGCCACCTCGGCACTCCTCCGAGCTTTTCTTGCTTTAAGGGGCGGCGTGAGCACTCCCGAGCGTTTTGCGTATTTGACTGAATATAGCTTAGGGAATATATTTATATATTCATATAATGAGTGTATGACCATTTGGTTTGAGTTTTAGAAGGTCATACAAGGTCATGCTTGATCACATGTTTCTAAGGCGTTTTAGCGTTTATGGTTGAAACGACGATTTTTACGTAACGTTTTCATGCATGGGTTTGCATGCGTACGTGAACTGATTTATGTTTGGATTATATTCCAATAAATAATGATTAATAATATTATTTAGATTTGGGGTATTTCAGCCTACTACTCCCTTGTCATTTTCTGCATTAGGAGTCTCAAAAACAATCAGATCCTCGTGCATGGCACCGTTGTCACAAGACTGAGTATGGGCTCTATCGATACTATGAGTAGTGGTATTTTCCAGGACTGGAGCTAGCTCTATGTCTCCTCTCTTTTTTCTGGGGGTCTGTGTCAATGTGTGGCTATACCCATTATTTTTTTCCTTTAGTGCGATGGGCGAGTGGTCTCCCCCTCCTTCCTTATTAATTAACTGCTCTTCCTCCCGTACCCGACCGTCATACTCCACTCTCCCTCCTAAGAATTGATTAAGTAAATGTCCCCCTTCCTCTTTTGACTCCCACGTGGCCTTCCCCATACGTTGTTGGATAAATACCATATTATTTATACCCATTTCCTCTATGCATAACATGGGGCCATTTTGTCTGTCCTCATAGTTGTTACAGCTTTTCTCCACCTCAGCGCCTCCTTTTCCCCTAGTTCCTTCGATTGTGGCCACGTTTCACCCGTTTCAATGCATCTTGTCGGTTCTCCTCCTGTGGATCGTGTTCCTTTCTGCTCTGGTTTTTACCCTGGGTGATCTGGACAATGCTATCCTCCGTCGTCGCCGGAGTTTTACCTTCACCTGGTGGATTTGATTCTACTATTGACACCGTAAACATCTGTTCCTCCACCTTGACCTTCCAGTTAATGAGGTGTAGCGTAGATGTTTCCACTTGCACTTTGACTTCCGCATTTTCGACAATCTCCGCCTCTTCCTCATCAACTTTGACTACTTCCCCTACCAATTTCGTAATACATGAGATATTGTTTCTATTCCATGCGTGCAGGGGTATCCCTCTGATAGTGATCCATGCGCGTCGAGTTTCTACCTGGTCGTTTACCGTCCATTCCCTTAGAAGTAATCCCTCTGATTCCCTCTGGCTCCCAAGTATTTTATCTACTATCTCCTTGGAGTTGAAGCCCATTAGAAACCTTCGCCTAGACAAGGCTAATACTCCCCCTAGTTCCGGCCATCGATGTTGAAACACTTTTGCTGCTTCCCCAGGGTTCATCTCCGTCGTAAGCTCAGCAATTACACATAACTCCAAACATCGTCTCATTTGCCTGTCTTGCTCCAGTCGTACCGATATTCTCGAGAGCACAGGAGTTGAGTTTGGGATTTCTTTCATCAAGCTTCCCCCTTGGTGCACCATTCTTCTCCCCTTCTCATATATTTGATTTCTTCCCCACTGTCTGTCAAGTACCACATCCCTTTTTTTATTCAATCTTCCTTGAAATTCCATCCGAGCTTTCAACTTTACCCCATTGACGGTCCATCCCGTCACTCCATCAATGACTTTCCCTGCGTCTACTACATCCTTTAAGACCACAAACGCACACGCGTTCTGATTCCTCTGTCGGATCTTCTTGCTGATGAACAACCTCTTCCATTGCGCAAATCTTCCGATGATGTGGCTTAGTTGGGTAGTAGATGTCTGCCTATGCACATTGTCGATGAACATGGTTGCAGTATAATCGTGTTTGTTCCAGTATTGCGAATCATTCCCTTTTCCTTTTGCTGGTTCATCCCCCCTAGTCGTTGATCTTGCATTGTTAATACTCTCGTCTCTGCCCTTGGGTCTGTACACCGGCCTCCATGTCTTCCATGTTTTGTTGTTTCGCTCCCTCCAGTATTCTTTATTACATCTCAACTCCTTCCTCATGTGGCTAAGTTCAGAAGGGGCTTGGGATATTAGTGCTTGGATCTGGTGTTTTATGTGGTGATGGGTCGAATGTATTATTGGTGGTGGCGGTTGCTGCTTTGCGGCTGGTAGCTGTTGGTGGTGGTTTGGTTATGTTTTGTGGTGGTAATTGGAGGTTTCTGGTGAGTTTTAGTGGTTTTTGTGGTGTTAATCACGGCGGCAGACTTGGGAAGATTAACGGGACGTTGGTCGGCCATGTTGGGTGAGTGGGGTAGAGGGAGGAGAGAGGAGAGAGACCATGTTAACGGGTTTACCGTTTATTCACTGCACAAATAATTCCCCATGTGACCACCTGAAATCTAGTATTAGACATGTGAAGTTGTATAGTGGGATGCATGATTCAGAGAGGAGAATGAAGCGTTGGTTTGAAGGGTCGTTTAGGATTGCGTTGGCTAGTAGACGTTTCTCGGCCTCGATCATGGATAGGGTTCCTCATTGCACTTCCTGGAATAATAAATTAATTAGATTTGATTATCGGATGAACAAACAATTAATTTGATAATATTAATTAATTACTAGGTACTGTGTCCTAATTAATTTGTCATATTTTACTAACTATATATATATATGAAGTAATTATGATGATTAAAATTATTTACGTACTTGACTTGGAATGTATCTTCCATAAAACGGAGAAGTTGATGAGGGGAAATTAGTCTGGTTGTAAGATGGGGGAGCGTGTATGTAGATAGAGTAAAGCCCCTCACGACCCTGGAAAAACTTTTCCCACAACGGGGCTAAGGGCAGAGGTCCTTTCACCAAGAACATAAACGCCACTTTGGATACTCGGTCTTTGTTGCTAGTACTGCTGCTGTTGGGTGGCTGCCTTGATGATGCTCTTGAAAACAATTCCATATCACTCATGTTATGATTCAAATCCAAAGGTGCAAAGGAAGACATGGGGCAGCTGCTGGTATCCTCCTCCATTAATATTACTGGAGAATAATGGAACCAATCTACTAACTGATGAACATAAGGAGATTCTCTTGACACCGCAATCAGAGTCAACTACTAACCCTAAAGAGAACCCAAGAGCAAAGAGAAGGAAACCAACGAAACAATTGAACTCAAGTTTCGAAAATGGTGATTTGGGAGGCGACATGCCGTCTTTTTTAGGCGGCGAGATGCCAACATTAAACTGTTCATTTGATATCTTCTCGTACGTACGTAGGTCATCATTATACATAGAATGACCATAAAGCTAGCGTTTCCCGGACGTTTCTTTTAGTTGACAGAGACCCTACCTTGTATCCTACGCCGATTAACTATGAAGTAACGATGACACATACATTTATTATTTACTTGGTACATGTGACAATAATGCAGGCTTAGAAGAAGTCAATGGTAAGCCAATTAAGCTACGTACAATCAATATTAATACTCATGCATGGGGTTGACTTTCCTAATTAATTACCACCTTAATTTCTTAATTAATACATTTGCTATGATCAAATGGCTAATACGTACGTACAAATTGATGAACTGGATCCGTCACTGACGTTGAGCTGAGTTTACTAATATAAGCTCCAGTCAATTGAGATTAACTCAAGGCACAGGGCCGGGATTCCACGGTACATGACATTCGTTAAAAGGATGTGGAGGATTTATCGGTGCAGAATTTGGTAATGATGTATGTAAATTTTTTCAAAACCAGAAAATTAGAACGTGGAATCAACACATGGATAGCCTTAATTTTAAAAAAGGCAGATGCAATTCAACCGGAAGATTACCGCCTGATTAGCATGTTCGGTAGCAACCAGACTAGACTTGAGGACTTCCGGCCTATAAGCGTTATAGGCTGTATTTACAAGGTGATTGCGAAGATCTTAGTTGGAAGACTAAGTTGTGTAATTCATCATATCATTGGGGAAACACAATCGGCATTCATTCGGGGCAGGCACATCCTAGAAGGCCCCCTCATTGCAAATGAGCTTATTTACTGGCTAAAAGCTAGAAATCAATCTGGCTTTTTATTCAAACTGGATTTTCGTAAAGCTTATGATAGCCTCAGCTGGCAGTTCCTCCTGAAGATGCTTGAACTTTTTGAGTTCCCAAGAGTTTGGTTAAATTGGATCCGTAGATATGTTACAACCCCAAGAATAGCAATTCTGGTAAATGGCTACCCAACTCCAACTTTCAAGCCTAGGCGCGGTTTAAGGCAGGGGGCCCCCTCTCCCCCTTGCTGTTCATAATCGTTGTTGAAGCTATGAACTGGATTCTTGAATCCACAATCCAACGTCGGGATAGGAGAGGCATTACTGTGGGGGTAAATGAAACGGTGATCTCACACCTTTAGTTTGTTGATGATACCGTCATTTTCGGTACCCCAACTCGCCGAGAACTACAATCTTTAAATGGGCAATAAGTTTGTTTGCATACATGTCTGGCCTCAAAATAAATTGGCAAAAATCGACAGTCTTTGGTGTTAATCTGAGTGATCCAGATCGGGAGCTGATCACAAACTATCTTAGGTGTTCCATCGACAATCTTCCCAGTAGTTATCTAGGCCTCCCCCTTGGAGCTAACCAGAGAAGGCTAGATACTTGGGGACCGGTTTTAAACAAAGTTGAATAGAGGTTGTGTGCATGGTTGGAAGGCCTCTTCTCCTCTCTAGAGCTGGTAAACTTGTCCTTATTAAATCAATTTTGGAAAGCATCCCTGTGTATTATATGAGTCTATTTCAAATGCCTAAAGCAGTTGCAGCAAAAATAAACTCTATCCAAAGGAAATTTTTATGGAAAATGGAGAAGGCAAAGGCCTAGCCCTCATGAAATGGCAGTCCCTAATGAAACCAAAAGCTTAGAGAGGGCTTGGTATCTGTGACTTAGAACTAAGAAATGCAGGATTAATCCTCAAATGGTGGTGGAAGTTTCAGGCCGACGACACTAAGCTTTGGAAGAGGGTAATTGCTTCAGCTTATAGGCAAGACATAGGCCTGCCCGTAAAAGATGAAAATTGGACTGGTCTCAAAAAGGGTGGTGTCTGGAAAATAATTGTGTCTCTATGTACTTGGAGCCCGCAGGCGAAAGAAATGTTAAGGATAAATTTGAGGTGGTTAGTGTGCAATGGAGAACGTATTCGCTTCTGGATCAACCCTTGGGCAGATGGAATTCCTTTGAAATATAAATTCCCATGACTATACTCAGTAAGCAACATGAAAACTGCAACTCTTGCAGAAGTGGGTATGTGGAATGGTCTGAATTGGTAGTGGCAGCTAAGTTGGAGACGGGGTTTGTTTGTTTATGAGACGGAAGAGGTGGAACAGCTGTTACAGCAACTGAATAACCTTAATATGGCAAGAAGAGCATCACCTGACCGCCTCATTTGGAGCGCTGGGAAAAATGGAGACTACTCAGTGACCAGTTTCTATAACGAATCATTGACTATCAGCAATTCCCCGCATCCCTCTTGGCACAAGTTCATCTGGTATAAAGCTGGACTGCCAAGAATCAAAACTTTTAATAGGTTCCTTTTGAACAAGAAGATCGCCACTAGAGACAAGCTTTTTGGGCTGAACCTGGTGACGCTGGATGATGCTTTATGCCTAGTGTGTCGTCGGGCTGTTGAAACAATTGAACATTTGTTCTTGGACTGCTCGAAGGTAAATGAAATTTGGTGCTCACTTTTCAATTGGTCGGGAGTTTCCCCTATGTTAGAAACAGATCTTCTGCAACTCTTCATCTTCTGGTGCAACCAACCTCTAGTTCCAAGAGCCAAAAAGATGTGGATAGCCACTTTCCTCTTCACTACCTATGCCATCTGGTTCTCCAGAAACAAAATAATTTTTCAACTTAAGGAGATTAATTGGCAGGGTGTAGTTCTGTCTATCAAGCTGCAAGTTTTGTATTGGTGCAGGAACCTGAATCTGGCGCAAGGATCTGCTATGGCTCTAGCCTCTGCCTCAAACCTTAAAGAGTTCTTCTGATCTTTTTTTGCTGTTTTGTGCCCTGCTTGTATTTAGCCTCGGCTGACACGTATTTGTACTGGAATTCACCCTGTACTTGTACCTAGCACTCTGCTAGATGTACTCACCGTTTCACACGGTTGTAAACTGCTAATTTATAGAGCTGATCAACATTGACCCGGCCCGACGGCCCAACCCGGCCCGGCCCGGAAATAAAACCCGAAAAGCCCGTCTAGAAAAAATTCCGGGCGGGTATGGACAACAAGTCAGGCCCGAATGAAAAACCGGGCTGGGCTTCGGCAAAATTTTAAGCCCGTAACTAAGCCCGGCCCGGCCCGGTTTATATATTATATTATTATTATTAATTATTATTTTATATATTATATATATATATTATAAAAATATAATACTCCCCTTGTTTTCAATATATGATTTGTTGGATTCTTTCACTAGCTATAAATAGAAGATGTTTTAGCCTTTTTTGTGATCTGCTTTCCAATTCTAACCTCCCCTTTTTATTTTACAATCTAATTTTCAAATTATTTCAATTCTCAATGCAAAAAATAAGGGTAAAATAGTCTAAATGTTTTCTCTTTAATTCTTATGCTAGAGTTAGAAAACAAAGTACTGATTGGCCCGCGTGAAGTGAGAATATCACACCTGCAGTTTGCAGATGATACCATGGTATTCCGTGAGCTGAAATAACAAGAGCTAATACAACTACACATAATCATTATCTTGTTTGTTGAAATCAGTGGCTTGCACGAAAATGTTGACAAAACTGAAGCTTTCTGTATAAATGCAAGCGACGAGGAGAAACAAATGGTGGAGAAAATCTTTCAATGCCGAATACAAGATCTGCCAAGTGCCAACCACCTATCTAGGGTGCCCTATTGGAGCAAACCCAAGACAGATCTCAACTTGGCTACCGGTGATACATAGAGTTGAGTCTAAGCTAGCAGCATGGAACACAACGGAGCAGTCCTGGTTTGAGAAATTCTTAAATCCTTACCAATGTATTATGCAAGCACGTTCGTCATCCCAGCAAAAGTTAGGAAAAAACTATCCTCATTCCAACGGTAGTTGTTCTAGGGGAAAAGTACGAAGAGATTTCTGGCACCGATCGCGTGGACTCGGATGAAGAAACCAAAGGAGGTAGGAGGTTTAGGATTCTCGAACCTGCGACTGTGAAACTTAAGTTTTCTAGCAAAATGGTGTTGGAAGTTCTCACAAAACCAAAAGCTTTCTCTGGAAACAGACAATTGAGTCCATCTATCGTACGAGAGAGGGTATGTACACAGGGGAAATAAATCAAGAAGTTGAAAATCCAACGGGCTATAGTCGTCGATCCTCAAAGCTATAAAGAAGAATGAGAAATTACAAGATTTGCTGAATGAACGAATTTGTGTACATGGGCAATGGCAAGAACACGAAATTCTGGCTAGATAAATAGACATCAGCAGGTATTCTCAAGTCTAAATTCCCACTAATATTTCAACTAAGTCAACAACAGGATCACTTCATAGCTGACATGGGAAATTGGCATAGCGGAGGATGGACTTGGAATATGTTAAGGAGACAAGATTTCCTTGACTACGAACAAGAAATGCTGGAGGAACTCAATGTAATCCTATCAACCCAACCTTCATCCGACCTATGCCTAGATGAAACTAGATGAGGAAACAACAATGTAGGATTCACAATAAAGAAAATTAGCCTTTCTCTGATCGATACAGACAATATGGAGCGCACGGTAGCAGAAGGAGTGGACATCAAGAGCATATGGAGAGGACTGTGTGAATCAAGAGTGGCAATGACGTTATGGTTCACATTATTACGGAGGCTCATCACACGAGAAGTCCTTTTTGAAAAGAGAATCATATCAATTGGTCAAAGTTGATGCCCCTGTTGTAAATTTGCAATGGAAACGGTGGAACACATCATCTTCTTCCCGTGTGTCGAAGGGGTATGGAAGCGGTTGCTGCAATGGTGGGCTATATCCTTCTAGTTCAAGTCGACAGACATGGAGATCTATAAAGACTGGTTCTCCCTCCCTCTGTGCAGCAAGGTAGCAAGAATATGGAAGCCTGCATTGCGCTACGGTATCTATAATGTGTGGATATCCAGGAACAGTGTAGTGTTCCGTGAACAAAATTTTTAGATGGAAAATATCACAATCAAAACCAAGCTTGGGATCTATAGATGGACAAAAACATGGTGGAAGGACCTCCTCTTGCCATGTGAGCGGTTTGTAAGTGAGGGATCTTTAGTAGAAGATTTGAGATTTCTATAGCCGGTGGGGAGCTTGGAGTAAGCGCAGCCTACATAGGAAGACGTATTTTGTTTTCTTACTTGTTGTTCCTGTCATTTTAGAATCTGATAGTATATGAAGTTAGTGCTAGGGCTGTAAAAGGATGTGGTGGGTACTCTTTTTCTTTCCTAAGTTTTTATCCCAATGGGTTTTACTTAGTAAGGTTTTAATCAGGCCAAATTAAACCCATTCACCTGGTTCTACCAGGACATATCATTTGTTAACGCAAAGAAAATTTAGGATTTCGATTTCAAATCAACCAAACACCAGTTCACAAGAGAGCAAGGAAAACCAGATAACCAGACATTGACAGCCTGACCATAGCAAAACTCAAAAAGAGCTAAATTATGAGCTGCAAAGTTACCCTCTCATCTCACAAAAGACCAATGGACCACCCCAAGTCTTTTACTATCACAGACAAGCTGGTGGAGAAAAGCATCCACATCAGATCAATAGTAGCTCCCGACCAAAGGAAGCGAATAACTGGGAGACAATCAGACTCCACCGCCAGCAGACCACACCCCAACCATTTCCTCAACTCCACCCCACGCGCCACCGCATGAGCCTCAGCCAAGGTAGGGTTGGGTAGATTGAGGTCTTAGCCCCCTATAAACCTGCCTCTAGAAGACTCTCATCCTCATCCCTCACCACCGCTGCCAAGTACTAGAGTCCATCCTCCCCACAACCCCCGTCCGTGTTCACCTTTATCCACCCCTTAGGAGGCGGGCACCAAACACGAGGCCCAACCTCCACCGCCGCCTTCACACCAACCAACTCCTGAAACCGGCTAACATACTTGAGAGCGCCTTCATAGCAGAGCACGAAGGACCTCCCTCGCTGATGAAGCACGTCATTGCAAGCCCACCAGATAGCCCAACATCGAACCACAGCATCAGCGAGATCCAATCTACAAACATGCCCAGACAGCCCATACAACCAGCAATCAATCGAAACCATGGCCTCATCCACCCAACACTGCAAAGAGACCCAACAAGCCCCCAACACCCAGCATCCCCCGCAGGAGATGCCAAAAAAGCATGAAACCAATCCTCATGGGCCCCATAAAGACCACACTCACCAATTCCTACACTCTGCCGCACCAAAGCCTCCCCCACCCTCAGTGCCCCAGGCCAAAGTTGCCACCCAACGACAAGAACCTGAGGCAGCAACTACTGGGAAACCAAAATCTTGAGGAAACACGAGCCCGCACACTGCACAGACAAAGAGAGGGAAGAAGCATCTCGGAGGGCGATGGCTGAATAGTAAGCAGACCTCACCGAAAAATCCCCCGACTTATGAAAAAACCAGTACAACTGATCCTCTCTCCCCAAACAAGGAGGGGCCTGCTCCAGGATCACCTCCACATCAGCCGGCCAGAACACCGAACGAACTTTCTCCACATCCCAACCCCCTTCGGCCCTACGCAACACTGCCACAGACAACCATCCAAACAACTGGCCTTCGGAGTAATAGGCCTAATAGAGAAAAGACGCCGCTGCACCCACGGGTCCCTTCAGAAAATAAATAAAAATACATAAGTTCTATATGTTTTGACATTGCTAGCTTTTTCATAGTGTTAGTCAACCTAGGGTTGTATAGAGAACACAGTTATCCTTTTTTATTGCATGGTGGTAAATAACCGAACCACATTAGCCTACTTCAATAGTATTAGCTACTTTGACGGTTCTTAGCTTCTTTAATGGTTGTTAGCTTCTTCAACAGTGTTAGGTTATTCGACGATGTTACCATCCTAGGGTGGTATATGGGGGTAGGGTTATCTTTTTTCTTAAGTGGTGGTTAATAACCGAACCACATTAACATTATTCGATGGTTTAACTTTCCTAGGGTATGTTTAGGGTTTGGGTATCTTTTTGTTGTTCATTTATTGAAAAATAATCTTATGTTTAAGAAAAGTGGATCTTACTACAAACTTATACAATAACCATATGAACCTTTCATTTATTGAAAAGTGAATCTTCCATCTAAGAAAAGTGAATCTTTATGTTTTAAAAAAGTAAATCATATGTTTAAGAAAAGTAACATTTCCTATTAAACTAAGTGAATCATTGGTTTTTTAAAAGAGAATTTTATTCAACAACTATATAAACTTTTGGGTTAAGAAAATTGAATCTTACCACAAGCTTATGCGAGAACAATATGAATGTTTCATTTATTAAAAGTGAATATTTTGTTTAAGAAAAATGAATCAAATGTTTACGAAAAGTTAATCTTATGTTTAAGAAAAGTGAATCTTTCACATTAAACAATGTGAATCCTTTGTGTTTGAAAAATGAATCTTTTGTTTTAGAAAAGTGAATCTTATGCGAGAATAATATGAACTTTTGGTTTCAGAAAAGTTAATCTTATGTTTAAGATTAGTGAACCTTTCACATTAAACAATGTGAATCGTTTGTTTTTGAAAAGTGGATCTTTTGTTTTATAAACGTGAATCTTATGTGAGAACAATGTGAACCTTTCAATTATTGATAAGTGAATCTTTCGTTTAAGAAAATGAATCTTATGATTAAAAAAAGAGAATCTTATGTTTAAGAAAATTGAACCTCACATTAAACAACGTGAATCCTCTTTAGTTTAAGAAAAGTTAATTTTATGCAAGAACTACATGAACATTTCATTTATTGATAAGTGACTCTTTTGTTAACAAAAAGTGAATCTTTTGGTTAGGAAAGTGAATTTTATTCTAAGAAAATTGAACTTTTCACACTAAACACTGCACATCATTTATTTTTAAAAGTTAATCTTTTAGTTTAAGAAAAGTGAATTTAAAAAAAGATTCATTTTTTAACGAATAAACTTCATTTTATTATTAAAAATGATACATTTTGTTAATGAATAAGATTCACTTTTAAAATACGTCTTATTCTAGAATTATAAAATTTTAACTTTACCAAAATATATTCATGATGCATCTTATTTTGAAAGCATGAATTATGTAGTATCTTTTAAACTATTATATAAAAAGTTACAACATTTTAAAGTTAACCGTAAAAGCCACACTTTATGAACCAACAATATAGTGACATTGTCAGTCCTCGTCCTGAATCAATTTTTTCTTCACGTCTAGTTCTCCTCCATGTGTATACGCGAAGCTTCTTTTCTTCAGAATTGAATTACAACAATAGATATAGATGTCGTCCACATGGAAAGTGTCACCTTCCACCCTAGCGTCACGGGGTCTCTGTACCGTATAGTAATGGTATATAGTCAATGACAGAGAAAATGTGTTCATAAACAAAACATTAAATTTTCGAATCTTAAAATAATATCTAGGATTTTTTATTACAATTGTCACTAAAATGACATAGGCTGCGTTCGGTATTAATTTTTGTGGTAGTTTTGGTCTGGTTGTTTTGGCTGGCTGTTTTGTGGTAGTTTTGCTAGTTGTTTTATGTTGGTTGTTTTGTCGTTGTTTTGAAAATTAGTGTTCGACAGGCGGCGGTTTCGTCTGGCTGTTTTGAATAAGTTAGTTTTATGCGGTGCGTTTACCGTTTTCGTTGTTATAATTAAAAAATTTATATTACATTGTAAAATATTTTTTTATTAATAAAGTTAAAATATATGTAGATATTCAATTATAACCTTTAATAATTAATATTATTTATTAATATTTTAGTGAAAATTAATTTATAATATGTATACATATTAATTTATAAATAATTTTTTTACATATATTTTAAAAAATAAAGAAATAAACCATTGTATTTAGAGCAAATATATTAGATGTTATATATAAAAATATAATTTTATGGATTATATATTAGTATTTAATATAACATTTCAAATGTATTAATATTTAGGATTATTTTAATTTTTAATGAAATAAATAATATCATTGAAATGAAAAAGCAATTTTTCTAATAATAAAATAATTGACTGTAAACGAATATATATGTACATATATCACTTATTATTTTATTATTATATATTGTTTAATTGTTGATAAAATATTTATTTTAAACATATATTTGTAGTTAAAACAATATATTCTATTCAATTAAATATTACTTAATGAAATTCAAAAACATAAATTTAAATTTAATACTGGATATGCCAAGAAATGAAAAATAACGTATATTAACATAATAGTTTGTACATATAGTTTTGTAATTAATCATTACTTAGCAAGTTGAATACTTATAATTGATATTTCTGAAATATACTACAAATATTTTGTACTCTAATAATTTTGATATAATTGGAAGTTTACATCGTAATTTTTATTAGTTTGCTCTTTTTCTTGTAGAATATTTTATTAGAATTGATAGATAGTAATAGTTTTAAGAGACTATTTATTCGTATCTGAATAAACAATTTAGAAAAACACTACTAGTTTAAAACTATTTTTCTATATTATTTTCATTAATTTATAATTTAGTATACCAATCTTTATAAAAAAAACTAAAAATAAAAAAAGGAAAATAAACTAATTTATAATATATTAATCTATATATTTCAATTTTAATTTAATTTTGTGTTAAATTTAATATATAATATTATTTTTTAAATATAATTATAAATATTGAAAATTTAAATTAATTTATTAAAAATTAATTTTTAAATATTAATTAATATTATTAAAATATTCTCGCCCCCTTAATTACAGTTTTCTGGCTCCGCCTCTGTTTACGGTATTCATTATATTTGCAGCATAAATTGTTGGTTGTTTTGTGGCTGTTTTGTGCTGGTATATTTGTGGTTGTTTTAAAAATTGTTGTTTGGTGATGACGGTTTGACATTTTTTATCAAAAATACCAAAATAAAAAATGCCACATTTATACCACATTTCTACCGAGTCCGTACGCAGCCATAATAGTTATCATACTACCATGTTCAAAAATATATTTCTTTACAAAAGTAGAGCATTTCACTATTTCTCGTGATTCACAAATCAATCTTAGCGTCTGTTCTTACACAAGATTACCGGGGAGACCAAGATTACTTTTTTTGGAAAAATTATGTTTCTATTCATGATGTTTGGTGAAATTATACATCCCATCTACAAGGTTTCAAAAATTACTGTTCCATTCCATGTGACTTTCACTCTTCTACATCCGACAATTTTTATAATTTCATGGACAAGTTGGTTTTTTATAATTTTTGTTCAATTTATGATATGCTTAAACGTTGTCAGAATTGATGAAACTTTATATGAATGATGCTAAAGTGTTATATTTTGATCCAATGCCAAATCCAAAGTTTTTTAAGTTCACATGTGACCTGTGGGACCCAATCAAAACACGTTCAGAGTAAGTTTTTTTTGCGGATTATGGCGCAAGTTGGTTTTTTAAAATTTTTGTTTAATTTAGGATATGCTTAAACACTGTTTGAAGTTGATGAAACTTTACATGGACGTTGCTAAAATGTTATATTTCATACCATGTCAAATCTAAAGTTTTTTAAGCTCACATGTGACCTTTGGGATCCCATGAAAACACATTCAGGGTAAGCTTTTTTGTGGAAACTTTGGATTTAGCATAGGAACGAAATGTAACACTTTAGTAATGTCCATGTAAAGTTTTATCAACTTCAGACACGCGAAAATTAGACAAAATCAACTTGTGCCAGAATCCACAAAAAAACTTATTCTGGACGTGTTTTCATTGGGTCCAACGGTATCGTGTGAGTTTAAAAAACTTCAGATTTGACATAAGACCAAAATATAACACTTTAACATCGTTCATGTTAAATTTTATCAATTTTGAATAATGTTTAAACATCTTCTAAATGATAGAATTAAAAAAACCAACTTATCAAATGTAAAACCAGGAAAACCATATAATTAAAGAAATTGTTTTTTGAAACCTCACAAATAGAATATATAATTTCACCAAACATCGTGCTTAAAAGATCTAATTTTCCGTTGACACAGTGAATATTATTTTAAAAACACAGGCCCATCAACCCGAGCACCCTGTACCAACCTCGTGGCTGGAGAAGAAACTGACCCCAAGGATTTGGGCTTTTACTGGTAAGGCCCACATATGTGAAAGCATCTATTACTTTGGGTCCATAGAATCTAGTTCGCTTTGAAAAATACTCTTGAAAAATTAACCCATTCATTATTGCTTCAGATCGATGGGGACAAAAAACAGATTTTCGGTTTCATCCAAACTTTGTTGGTGAGGGATTCATTCATCCAAACTGAATCAGCAGTGAGAACAATCAATCGCACAAGGAAGGAAGTGACGGATAGCAGATTGGCGCGGCACAGGAGAGAGAGAGCACTCGCGGTGGAAAAAGGGTTTCTATCTTTCTTTCACCGTCGTCCTGAAACAACTCGCTCCCGGCAACGTTATCGAATCCTCCAAGCCCAAGGTATACGGTCTACCCATTCAAATGAGAGGGAAATAAAAGACGAGATCCGTCGTTTCGATCTCTTCCTCCGCTGGGTAACTTCGGAAACCACCCTCAGTTGTGCTGGGTTGAAGAAGCCCTGCCAAGTAGCCAGTGTAGAAGGTAAGCATTTCAGCAAGTTCCTCTCTGTTTTGGCCGTGATTTGACTTCTGTTTATTCTGTTATGTCGGTTCTTCAAATAATTATACATGCATTCCGGACTTCGCATTTCATTGGTAGGATGAAGATCTAGGTTCGTCTGGATGACAAATAAAGTATATACACAGAACGTTTTCTTCCATTCCTGTTGTCTCATTGATGTTTCGTTTACTTCGAGGTTGGACATGTGGTTTGCTTTTTCTCTTGAGCTGTAGCTCTGTTCTGCACAGCTGCAGCTGTTACCTTGTCTACCTTTTTTTTCCTAGTCAATCGGATCATTCCTTTCATGGAGATCTGTGAACCGGCGTAAGCTGTTCCTTACAGATCAAGATTATTATGCTATCTAGTGGACATGTACGAAAACAAAATAAGTTAGCTTATTTTTTAATCATACTGGTCGATGTTTTTGGTGCGGGTAAGTGGGAGTGGATCTATATTGATCTTTTTAGCAGGATAGAAGAGAAAATTAATCTACACTACTCCCTTTGTGGGGCAGGTTGCCTGTGTGAAGTGTGTCAAACTGTTTTGAGTTCTATTGGATATGCTAGTTTGCTTTCTTGCTGGAAAATGCTTACCCTAGCAGCTTACGGTGTGTCAGTTACCATGGGTGTTATGCCTTCCCTGTGGATGTTATTGGTGTTCCATCTTTGATATATGTCTCTAACCATAACGCATACATTACAACAGTAGGCAACATTTCATATCACATAAGCTCATTCGTGAATAAGACAAAGTGACATTTTGGTTCACAGGATACCAGAAAAGTAAAGACGAGAAGAACGGAAACCTGTATACCCTGCCCACTTACTGGTGCTGCTGACAACGCTGAGCACTTTAAAGTTTCCTTCTGAGAGGAGAATATGGAAAAGGGTATAAAGGAAGAAGTGAAACAACCCGAGGCGGTAGAAGGATCAAAGAATGAAGGAGACGAGGTAAAAGGTAACAATGATAGTGACATGGTGACAGAAGATGGGAAAACAGAGAGTGTCAAACTAAGCATGGATAATGGAGGAACAAATGCATCTTCTCTGCGTGAGGAACCATTGGTCTCTGAAACAGAGGAGATTAGTCCTCAGGAGCACTCTGTTACAGAGGTCTGTAAGACAGAAATCCAGGAGGAAGTTCCTGCTGATGAAAATGTAAACAGTAATAAGAACACTACCCAAGAAGAGCCCAATAGAGTGACGAATGCTGATGAGAATGATGTAGATTGCGATGTAGCTGCTTGTGTGTTGAATAATAATACAAAAACTGATAGAAAAACCCCCATGAAATCCAGAGGGGAATCCAATCAAGAGGGGTTGCAAAAAAGCTCAGGTAAACAGTTTGTTTCTGAAAAAAATGGTGTGGATAATGATGTGTCCCATGCTGGGAATTCGACGCAGGGTTTTGAAACTGTGAGGGGAGGGATGATATTTGAGGAAGATGAAAAGGAGGGGTTGACAATGATGGAGAACTCCGAATCAAACCTTGCTTTTGGGTTTGATAGCGACAGTTTAGAGGGTGGTGAATCAGGAACAGAAGAAGAGCAGTCTGCTTTCATGAAGGAGCTTGAGAGGTTTTTCAAAGAGGCAGGTTTGGAATTCAAACCCCCAAAGTTCTATGGAGAACCACTCAATTTGCTCAAGTAAGTCTGTGTTGTTTGTTTATATCACTCTTGCAACTTGTTATATCATCAGCCCTTCATGTTCTGTAGCTGGCTGATAATTTGTAGATTGTATACTTCTCTTTCATCATCTGTTCAGTAAAAGGTGATTTGTGAATTGTCTATTAACATAATCTTATCTATTTCTTATTTGCGCAAGGTTATGGAGAGCTGTTATTAAGTTGGGTGGCTATGATAAGGTATGAATGATGCTCACTATCATCTGTTGATTTATTGGAAACTAAACATAATTTATGAGTATCATGGCATAGATATCCCGGCATGGCATCGTTTGTTATGATTATACAAAGAAGACAATGAGATGGAATTCTTGTGATCTGATTTCAACAACTAACTTATTGTTCTGGGGATTGGTTTTTTTCCCTGTTGTCCTATGACCTCGCAGTGATAGGATCTAGCTTTATTTTAGATACAGTGAGATAACCTTTTTGTGCATATGTCGTCTTGGTTAATCTTTTCTTTCATGTGGACTGGAAGTTCTTGTAATGTTGAATGTATGAGCTAGTTACACGATAACTAAACAATATCTCATGGAAATTTTCTATATACTCTATATTGATGAGCACTGCCTCTTTTCCTAAGATAATGCTTGGTTCTTATGAAGTGGTAGGAATTTTTACCCTTCGGACTTTTAGATGAATGTTTTTACTTTTGAAGAAACTATCTCATTTTGGCGATTATACAATGTGTGTTTGTCACTCATAACTAGTGAACCCTATTTTTAAGTTGTATTTTTGATGAAGTCTTTGCTAAGTCTATGCTATGTATGCTCATGTACATCTCTCTGGTTTCCAATGTCTTTTGACAGGTTACGGCATGCAAGTTGTGGCGGCAAGTGGGTGAATCTTTTAGACCCCCAAAGTAATCTCAATCTTTTATCTCAGTTGTCATACTGCACTTGTTATATCCCTGGAAAAGCTATACTGTTTGTGTAATTTCCCTTTTCTGGATGTGGAGTGAAAAGGGCTATGTTTTAATTTTAGTCTAGATTAGCTGGCATAGGAAATTGAACTGACACATCATTGTGAATGCAGGACATGTACTACTGTTTCATGGACATTCCGTATATTTTATGAGAAGGTAACTTAAAATTCAGTATTTTATGATAGCTTTCCTTTGTTAAACGAAGGTGCATTGAAGGGACCAATTGTTCTCTTGTAGGCAGCCATTGCATTAGTTCCACTCATTCAACATATTCAGTACTATGTGTTCACGTTTGTGTGAATGTTTTTGAATAGTACAGTTGTATCCATGGCTCGTTTTTTTTTTTTATCTTTTCCTGTTAATCTTAAGTAGCATATATTTCAATATGTGAATTCTGCTATCCTTGTATCTTACAAGTTCTTATTCCAGGCTTTGCTTGATTATGAAAAACATAGGAGCCGTGGTGGTGAGCTTAATATTCCTCCATCACAGTCAGGTCCGGGGAGCATTGAAACTCAGGTAAATCTTGGTGTTGCCGAACTCAATGGATTTATGTGATTGATCTCATCTTAAAATGTAGGAGGCACCTATTAGCATGAACTGTAGCATGTCATCATGCTCTCTTCTAACTGTTTCTTATACATGCAGAAATAAATCCTCTTATGCTATAATGGAAAAGAGTAGCTTGTCACTTATTTGTTAACTTTATCCTGCTTGTTTAAATCAATATTTTGGAATCAATGAGAAGATCTGTTTATCTTCTTATAGGTTATACGTTCTAGTATAGTCAATCATTATGATGCATGCTGTGTAACCTGCTTCCGTCCATATTCCCCGGGCTCTAGTAAATTCATTCATATCCATGAGAGAAATTTTTTCACTCTAATATGAGGTCACTAGTTCCCAATGAACACTGATAAAGCTGGAGATTTTGGTGCCCCTCAAATAATTTTTAACAGTACTCATTTAATAGACTGGAAATAGTCAAGCTCCTGGATCAGGTAGGGCACGAAGGGATGCTGCTGCTCGAGCCATGCAGGGTTGGCATTCTCAGCGTCTTCTTAGTAATGGTGAAGTTGGAGACCCAATCATCAAGGTGTTGATAAAAAGTTTTCATTACTTTTTCATTTTTGATTTATAGATGTTTTCAGCTCAGCTTGTTCATCCATCCGACTGTGCAAATGAGTATATGATTTTTACTCTCTGCAGGATAAAAGTCCAACAATATCTATGAAAATCCGAGAAAAGCATCTGAAGAACATTGGTTTGCCCCTTTATTCTGAATCTTTAAAACATCTATTTTTGATGTATTCTAGTAGTTTGTTAGGCTTACAGGTATTGCTTGTACTTTCTAGGTGTGCAGAAGCGGAAATGGCCATCAGCACCGGACGTACCTTCTTCTAAAGCTTCCGTACGGCCGAAGGTGACCAAGACGCAGTTAAGTCCAACATATTTTCTGTGGATCATTTTTAAATATGTTTTACAGGACTACAGGAAAAGTGAATTTGTAATTTTGAGGAACAAATGTTGCTCTGGTTCTTGGAGTCTTGGCAGTATTCTTCTCTTTGTTGACTCTGCTATTCTCTAGTTATTTGGATTGGTTGGCTCGTTTTTTTATAGTAATACCTTTTATGAGAAAATATTGATTCCTATAAATTATACTTGTTATCATGTACTGACATCCTACTGAACTTATATTGTTGATTGTTTCTATGTGTTGTAGGTCTGATAGTACGACAATTATTGATATTGGACCTCCTGCTGATTGGGTGAAGATCAATGTTAAAACTACCGTAAGCTCCATGCATTTAAAGCTTGATAGATGGAGAGATCGATCTTCTAGTATGACTACTTGACAGTATGATCTTGATCTCAATGTGTTTGCAGAAAGATTGTTATGAGGTCTATGCCTTGGTCCCTGGACTACTGCGGGAAGAGGTTATTTGCTCTCTCATCCCCTTTTCTTACAACTTATTTATGAATTATATTGTTCCAAGATAAGTGTGCCTGCTCAATTAGAAGAAATAACACTGGCAGGTACAAGTTCAGACTGATCCAGCTGGGCGGTTGGTGATAACTGGGGATCCTGAGCATGCTGATAACCCTTGGGGAGTCACACCATTCAAAAAGGTACCTCTCATTGCCGATAATGTCTCTTAACTCCTGTTTAAGCCTGTTCTCGGAGACTGGAAATTTTCTGAGTTCACATGTGTTGTGTGCCGTTTATGCGTGCAATAAGAGGATTTTCAGTAGATTTATGTTTTCTGATATCATTTGCTTCTACTTACAGGTTGTGAGCTTGCCTTCAAGAATCGACCCTCACCAGACATCAGCTGTGGTGACATTGCATGGTCAGTTGTTTGTTCGTGTTCCATTTGAACAATTAGAGTGAGTTATGAATGTGGAAGGTGAAAGGAGCTTGCCCACTGGTAACACCTTATGTGATAATGTCTGTCTGTAACTCTGTATATATATTAGCTGTAGACTAGGATTACAGGCTCAACAATGGCTTAACTAAATGTAGCGGGCTAGTGACAGATGTTAGAGACTTCCGTTATTGTTTTAAGGATTTTTGTCACTGGCTGACCAACTAATATAGATGCTTGTCAGTATACACGTATTGCTTGAATTTTAGCGCAATTGCTACGAAAAGTAGAGTGAGTCGAGAAGGAATTCTTCGATCACTGCACCAGCTGTGGTGACATTGCCTGGTCCGTTGTTTGTTCGTGTTCCATTTGAACAATTAGAGTGAGTTATGAATGTGGAAGGTGAAAGGAGCTTGTCTACTGGTAACACCTTATGTGTTAAGATATAAATGAACCCGTCTGTCGTTTGATGCAAATCTACGCTGTTGATTGTTCTTAAGCATTGCTAAATTAATTAAACTGGTTCTGGCAATAACTTAATTAACGTGGAACCATCCTTATCAGTAGTGTAGATGTAACCGAGTCTCGTGAAGTAAAACGTGGAAAAAGAGTCGGGTTTGCGGTAGTGTACGTTGGATTTTAATCTTGTTCTGCGGAACGCATGGAAAATAATTGAGCAGACTTGACATCACGACACCATAGGTAACTTTCTAGAAAAAGGGGCCTCATGAGTTGTGTGACGTAGGAAGGAAAGCATATAATGTGCATCAACTGTCACATCATAATGTCCACTCTTAAGCTGCTTTTCTTACATATTTTTATGGGTGCACAAAGAACATTGGTGTCAATTGGGTTGATGTGGTTGCAAATTTTTAATCCAATCCGTATAAATGTGACGAGTAGAACTTTAAACAAAAATAATGCGTAACCTAAAGCTGATCAAAATATTAAACAGATCAAGAATCAACCCAATCCCATGATTTACAGGTAATTTTTTGGTCGGGTCTTCAAGTTGGGACAAAATGCCACTCCTAGCATAGAGAAGGGTGTACTCACTTCAAAAAGCATACCAGATGGGCATGCTGGTTTGTTTGGTTTGGGCAGATGTGATTGTTAAACATTCAACATCAACTACCATCTAGAAGTAGTAGGTAGAAGGGAGGCACCGTCCATGATTATTCTAGTTGTCATTGTTGAATAAGTAGCAACCATGTGTGGTTGTTGTAGCAGATTTAGTAGCCCTCTATTTTGACTACGTAGAAGCTCTAGATGAGGAAACTTTATAAATAGCTATGTAACTCCATTGAATAAAATAATCCCTTCAACAATCCAAACGTATCTCTTCTATCCTGGGCAATTAAGTTCAACATTTGGTACTAGAGTCAGATACAATCTTTGACAGCCAACAAACACAAATACCTTTCGTTAGTTTCATCAATCAAAGCCAGTTTGCCCAACGTATCAAAACCAACACCAAAACTACTTTCAGTCTCTGTTGTAGCTCACGGTTCCATTTCTTGTTGAAGAGAAGAGTACTTCATATTTGCAGATATGCAGCTCTGTTAGTTTAGAGTTCTCGACCTTGTTGAGAAATATAGAAAGAGAGAAAGTACAGCGCAACAAAGTCTCGCCCCGGTGGGTATGCTCCTTTTTTCAACTTTGCAATTGCATACCAGCAGTGCGAGGGGATAATAGAAGTGGAAAAGCTTGCATTTATGCTGGGCGAGTGGAGTTGCATTCTGCTTGCTCTCTGTCAAAGCGATTTACTTCTTGCATCTCTGTGCCGTTGTATTCGGTGAAAAAAAAATAGAAGAGAAAGGAAGAGTGAGTCTATGTGAGAAATAGATCGAAGCAGCAAAGACACTGGGGTGAAGGTGATGAAGGAAGAGATTCCAAATGAAAAGTAAAATAAAAAAGGTGAGAGAGGTGTCGTGAGTGGGTGACAAAAGAGTAAAAAAAAAGGTGTGTGTTGATTACTCCTCTGTTTTCTTTTTGTTTGGTCTACGGTGACTTGAAAAGAAAACAAAATAAAAGGGAAAGCAAAAAGAATACTGCACGCGTGAACTCAAAATAGAAGAGAGGTGATTTATTATTTTGTATTTTTTAAAAAAAGTAGCTGGCATTTGAGCGTGGTGAAATTAGTGAGTGGAAAAAAAAGTGTGATATATATATATATATAAGTAAGGGAATTGAAAAGCTTAGCTATGGCAGAATTTCAATTTGGTGGAGGAATTAAAAAGCTTAGCAACAACAATTATAATTCTTGGTCTACTTGCATAATGTCATACATGCAAGGACAAGATTTATGGGAAGTTGTTAACGGCGCCGAAGGAAAGCCACCAACAGGAGAAGACGCGTTGCGAAAATGGAAGATTAAAGCAGGCAAAGCCATGTTTACTCTCAAAACGACTGTCGAAGAAGAAATTCTCGAGCACATTCGAGACTTGCAGACTCCCAAAGACGCTTGGGATACGCTCGTGAAGTTATTCTCGAAAAAGAACGACACAAAGTTGCAACTCTTAGAGAGTGAGCTATTGTCGATTGCACAATGTGATATGACGGTTGCACAATACTTTCATAAAGTAAAGTCGTTGTGCCGAGAAATTTCTGAGTTGGATTTGGAAGCTCGAATCGGTGATACCAGGATGAAACGAATAATTATCCATGGGTTGAAACCGGAATTCAAGAGCTTTATTGCTGCTATACAAGGATGGCAAAAACAACCATCGCTTGTGGAATTCAAAAACTTGCTAGCTAGTCAAGAAGCATTGGCTAAGCAAATAGGAGGAGTCTCGTTGAAGACGGAGGAAGAGGCACTCTATGTTAAGAAAGGCAAGTGGAATTCCAAGAAGAAAGTTGAAGATGGATCCAGACAGAATAGCCACGAAGAGATGAGTCATCAAGGCAAGTGAAGTGATCAAACAAAAGCTAGAGCAAATTGGAACAACTATGATAATAGTCAAAAGTTTGAAGGAAAGTGTTACAACTGTAACAAGAAAGGTCATATGGCGAAAGATTGTTGGTCAAAGAAGAAGAGGATAGAAAAAAAATGTTGCTACTTCAAGGAATGAAGACGAACGGGACGTTTATACCCTCTCAGGTGTAGAAAAAGAGGAGCTTGCCCTTGAGGATGTTGATGCACTCTTTACAGTATAATGAAGAGGAGCTTGCCTTATGGGACGTTGATGCACTCTCTACAAAGACAAAGAGGAGCTTGCCCATATAACAACAACATGAAAGAGATGGTTTGTAGGTTTTCCATATAAAAGCTACATGTGTACTAGATTAATAGGAAGTCGATGTTGAGAGGGAGTGTTAAACATTCAACATCAACTACCATCTAGAAGTAGTAGGTAGAAGGTAGGCACCGTCCATGACTATTCTAGTTGTCATTGTTGAATAAGTAGCAACCATGTGTGGTTGTTGTAGCAGATTTAGTAGCCTCTATTTTGACCACGTAGAAGCTCTAGATGAGGAAACTCTATAAATAGGTATGTAACTCCATTGAATAAAATAATCTCTTCAACAATCCAAACTTATAAGTTCAACAGTGATGTTCTTGAGGTAGAGTTGAGAGGTATAGAGAAGCAGACTACGAATGGCGTCAAGCGGTATGGAAAATATGCAATAATTAAAAGGGAAATTTCACCAAATACCATTGAGTTTTTGTTTAATTCACGATATACCACTATGTTTTTAAAATTACACAGGATAACATTGAGTTTTTACTTATTTCACCAGATAACACTCTGTCCTATATTGTATTAACATCTTTGTTATTTTTCCTGGAAAATGACAAAATACTCATGTTATTAATTGTCTCACAATGAACTGTCATATTGATAAATAAGATACCAGCTTAATTTAACTAATAATAGAGTAGTTTAGTCTTTTTTTCTAAGGATATTAACTGAAAAGTTAACGAAATATGTGACAGAGTGTTATCTGGTGAAATAAGTAAAAACTCGATGTTATCCTGTGTAATTTTAAAAACACGGTGGTATATCATGAATCAAACAAAAACTCAATGTTATTTGATAAACTTTCCCTAATTAAAATGGATCGGGCGTCTTATTTTATATGCGGATGGCCTTCGTTTCTTGTTGACGAATCTTTAAAATATGTCACGCTTGAGGTAAAAGGACCAGTAAGTAAACCCGCACTGTAGATCGTTTGCTTTCCAGATTTCCATTAACAATTTCATAAAAACTCAGGCGCAGCTGACGATTAATGGACAGAGAGAATTGACGATACTTTTTCTAGGCTTCACAACGCACACCAGAGGCAATGTTTGCAACCGAAAATCTGATGTTATTTGCTATAAACCATAGAATCTTTCTTTTTACAAATATAATTCCATGATAAACTTTTATAGTCCTCATATTTTGAGGAATCGAGAGATAGTCATTCAATCATCAGAGTGAAACTCCAATTATAGATAAAGAATGTGGGACCAGAAGAGTCCCCTAATCAAACCGATCCCTATATGAAACAACCAACAGGTTAAATATGACATGGTCTTTCTCACTTTACAAAAAGAAAATAGCTAGAAGACCGATTTACAATCCATGATAATCCAAGTATACAAAAAAAATCCCATAATCAATTTCAGTATACAAACAGGCCATTATCGATCAAGAAGTCACCATTGACGCCGTGTCTAATTCCTCATCTGAGTCAATCACGTTCTCAAAGTCATAGAACGGATTTGCCTGTAACAGAAATGAAACTGTATCAACCCACCACTACTGTATCCTACCCAATGTTCAACCTTATCAAATAGTACCGAAGTAACACAAGCAAAATTCATTATAGAAGAGAGGGAATGCAGTAATATATTTGTTCAAGACAGAGTTGGCAATATTTCCTTACTATAAGATTATTATTGACAACTAAGAAACACAGTATAACAGATTATAAAAAATATTCATTAATTCGATGTCAGTACCTTAGGCCTTGGAGTTACAGCTTCAAAGCTATGGAAAACTGGATTATCAAATTCTGGAGGTTCTAACACGATGTAAGCCCCTTTGTTGTTGAACCTCTCTTCATCTGCCTGGATACACAAACAAATGCTCTTCAGCTATGGGGAACAAATATATCACGCTAGCTAGTAGGTGATTAGTGTCTGCATGTATCTGAAACTATCGATAAATTTCAATTCATTTGATAGACCAGGAACAATCTGAATAAACTAGGAATGTCATGCTTTCAACATCATAAAAAAGGGTGAAAAGGGTTAGTGTTTGTCAAAACAATTGCAACTTTTCTTAGATGTGAAGCAAGCAATACATTGAATGCCTGAAAATTAATATGAAATATCACAACATGTAGATGAACCTGGAACTGAGGATAATCTGGAGCACTGAACAGGGTAATTAGCTGGCCAGACTCCACAACATGATCTACAGTGTAACCTTTGTCCATTCCTGCAAGACCAGGTCGTTTTTCCCTTGCATCAGGGCCTTCATGTGATCTAATAATTAACTGAGATTAGAAAAGACGGAGATTTTCTATATCAGATACACAAGAGAAGAAAATTCATCTCAGATCAACCAATTTCAACAGGATAATAGTCACAAACAGATGACATATAGTGCTGTGCCATAAATGAAGCAAAGTACATTAAGACATGAGAAAGCAAGTTGTTCAGAACATCATTTTTCAATGATTAAACAAGGGTGGATTATTCTGTGAGGCGGACAGCCCAAGCAACTAGTAGCGCACTAAGGCACATCCACCTTGCAAGAGAAACTTGCACATGTCAGCTCAAGAGTAACTATATAACTATACTAACCTTCATGGGGAACTAACTAACTCTTAGAAGTACAAGTAAAAATAGTTGATCACCTTTAGTTGAAAGTTCTTCATAAACATTTCTGTACAATCTGGACCCCACAACAGGCCAATGCCTCTCTCTTTATTTGGAGAAAGGCCAGGTTTTGGAGAAGGGTCCGACCATAATACATCTCCAGGAATCAAGTTCGCACCTTCCCATGGGGGGTCAAGAACAGTTCTCCTTGCTTTAGATAACTCCTCAAAACTCCCAAGTGACAGCCCGCTGGCTTCTGGATCAACAACAATTTTACGATTCTTCTTCTTTCCCTTAAGTTTCCTGGATGGTGTGGCGGCTACACTCCGAAAGAGTCCACCATGAGCTGTGTACACACGTCCAGCTATCACAGATGTTAAAGGAAGCCCTTCAAAGCAGCCTAAGCACTTCCTGTATACATGCTTTCCTTGATTACCATATTTGGTCATTACCTCTTTCTCGAAGCCATACACAGAAGTGCAATATTTGGACTCATGGTTTCCACGCAGAAGAAATACTCTGTGAGGCAAAAGAATCTGAAGAGAAAGAAAACCATTCTTTTTGTCACATTTTGGAAACTGGGTACATCCATAGATGCAGTTAACATATCAAAGCAAGAACTTAACTACCAGGTAATTCAACAGCCGGTCGCACATACTGTAACAGGAAGAAAAGAATCCATATATCAATCATACATGTATATCCTATCTCGCACAACAAACCACTTTTTCTTTATATTCTTGAACTACAATGCGCCGCAATTTAAGCAAAGGGGTCATTTGAGAGTGGTTATGAAAAGGAAAGGTATAAAGCAGGAGGAATCAAAGCAACAACGATTCATGTGACTCAGTGGATGCCTCAATATACAGTGAACACTCCCCTTCGACACCTCAAGGTTCGATGCAATCCAAATTCCTACAACAGTGACGATACAATAATACTCATAAAAGTAGACTTCATCTTGGTACAACTCTAATTACTTTCACTATCAGAATGAACTTGCTGGAGCGAGGGAGCAAGTTCACAGAGGAGAACAAGCCCAGTGCAAAATGACGATCAGAAGTCTTATACATTCCCTAAAGCGCACACAAGTAATGACGGAAAAGCGTGATCTATCACTTTCATATTTTCATCGGGTGATGGAGATGCTGATGAAAAAGCGATAACCCACTAGGCACTAGCTCATAAGGCAAGCAAGCTCACCGATCCTAAGAGGGTGCAAGCCAGCGAAGGAATGGAATATAGGATATACCTTCCAGGCCAATAGCAGTAGAAACGTCTCCAGCCCCCACGCCCCTCGATCAACATAATCTCCATTGAAGATGAAGAAACGATTTTCGGACGGGAATCCGGCATCTCGGAGTAGAAACAGCACATCATGGAGCTGGCCATGCACATCTCCCACCACCACAACAGTTGAATCGGGTCCGCAATCGTCGATTCTCACGCAATTGGGTTCCTTATGGAGAAGCTTATGGGCGCAGAGAATCAAGCGGTCAAACTCGGAGACGGGTAACACGGAGGGCAAGTCGGAGGGTGCGAGATTCCAAGATGACCAGTCAAAGGCAGCTGCGAGATCGGAGACCCAATCGATGGTGATCAATCCATCTTGCGGCCATAAGATCGGGATCTTAGGGTTCTGTTCCGGTGGAGCGGCCGACGGAACGGACGGGGAAGAAGACAATTCTGGCGGTAGAGCTGTCAGTGGCGAATCTGTAGTGAGTGAGGGGGTATTCGTTAGTGAAGTGCTGGTGTTGGTGTCGGTTGTAGTGAGAGTGAGGGAGGAGGTGGTGGGCGATTCGGCCATTAGAGATCTTTATGGGTTTGGGGGTCGGATTCTAGGGGAAAGCAAAGCCCTAATTTATGGGAGAACGGTAAGAGCGCATGGTACACATAGCTCTGTAATGATGACCCGCTTCAAGTGTCCCAGTTCATAGCAAGAGTAAGCACCCGGGGATGGTAATTCCGGGAAGCGAAAACTTGAGCCATTCCCCATAGCAAGAGCGGGGTTTTTAATTTGCTTTTTCATTTTGGAAAGATTGACAGAGCTGGACTTCTATCGATTCGGTTAGGCTTTATTTGGCCCATTCTCCATTCTCTTGTACGTGACGATATTTTTTATTTGAAAAATGATGAAGTAAAATTAAATTTTATAGCTGAAACTAAGATCTTTTTTTTTTTTTTTGGAACTCAGACTGTGGTATATTATATTGCACAAAGATTTGTTACAAAGACCGGAAAGTAGTCCGGACCCCATGAAGCTCGTTCCTGAGAACAGCGTACATGGTTCGCTAACGAGTTAGCTGATAAATTTTCGGTTCTAGGAACATAGAACCAACATAGTTGATTAAAACCCGAAACATTGGCCAACATTCTATCAAGAATTTGCGTGGTGGATACCGGAAGAGAAGTGGAAGCGCCAGTTGCAAGATAATCGATGATGGATTTGCAATCTGTGAGGATACGAACATTTGGAAACCCCAAAGATCGTGCAGCTTCAACGCAGCCTCAACACCCAGCGCTTCACAATCAAAAACTTGAAGATTTTCCCATGAAACCATGAATGCCAACATGCACCAGCTGGTCACCATTCCGAGCAATATAAGCCAAACCTCCCGTGACTGCATATCCAAACTTGCATCAACCCAGATATCGAGCCAAGTGAGAGCACCATGCAAGAGTTTATGTTGCTTGAAACTGGTGGGAAGAGGCCGCATACGTAGAAGACCGATCCAAATAGGATATAGCATGATACCAGCCCTGAGTGTATGTTTTGGTGTGACCAAAAGTTAATTGACAACGGGCAAACCACAATAGCCATAGTTCAGTAGTAGTAGCTTGCAAACAACTTTTAGGCTGGTGCATAGAGAGTTGTTAGTAACCAGTCCATTAAACTCTGATCATTTTGCACGCATGGGAGTGGGATGGACTTAAGCAACCAAAATTCCTGGACGACTGGACATTGGACCAAGGCATGAGATATAGTTTCCGGAAGCCCACAATATACACAAGAAACATCCATTGAATTCTTCAATCGGGATGCTAGTACTGTTTTAGTAGGTAGGATACCCAACAGGACCTTCCAACCCATAAGCTTTATGCGGAGGGAAGCTCAGTTGCCCACAGACGTTTGCATGCAATGCCCAGATTATTATTTGAAGTAGAAGAGTGATCGGTAGATAAACTTGCTTGGAAATCAGCATAGTAGGCGGATTTAACAGAATACTCACCAGAAGTTGAGAGACCCCAATACCACTGATCTGGGAGAGGATCGAGATGTGAACCAGTGGCTTGGTGGTGAATTGGAGTTGCTAGGATGTGCTGCACGTCAACAGGAAGAAACCAGTTGTGAAGGAGATCAGTGTTCCAAGACTTCTCTGGTGTAATGAGACTTGCTACTGATGCGTATTGCCTGACCAGCGGTGGGATTTTCCAAGTGTACAGCCTCCCCCCTGGTTTTGAAGACAACCAACGATCGGTGATGGAAGTGGTAGTACCCGAAACAATCTTCTTTCTTCCGCCTAACTGAACCAGATCACGAGTGGAGAGAAGGGCTTTCCAAACTGGACTCGCTGCAGAACTCGACTTCAGAAGCATGAAAGGAGTATTGTGAATATACTTTTCGTGATAGAATTTAGACAATAAAGATGTGGGCTGGGTGAGAATACGCCACAATTGTTTGGCCAGAAGAGCCCTGTTAAAGCTCCGAAGATCCCTGAATCCCAAGCCTCCTTCCGCAACAGGTTTGCACAGATTAGACCATTTCTTCCAATGAATAGCAGACTTGACCGTGGTGCCACCCCACCAGAACCGAGCTAGCAACTGCTGAATATGTTTAAGTAAGGACCGAGGTAGCAAGTAGACCGACATAAATAAGTGGGAATGGATTGAAGCACAGATTTAATTAACTGAGTACGCCCCGCTTGAGACACCTTATGCGTCCACCCTTGGATACGCTTAATAATCCGGTCAGAAATGTAGCTGAAAATTGCACAACGGGATTTACCAATAGTACTGGGAAATCCCAAATATAGGCCAAAATCAGAAACCTCTCTAGTAGCTAGCTGGGCAGCAATCTGATGCTTTACATTGGGATCAAGCTTGGAAGAGAACATTAAACCGGACTTGTGAAGATTGATGCATTGACCTGATGCCTGCATGAAGTCTTGGAGAATCTGATTAAGAACAGCGCGTTATGTGAAGTTGCTGCACCAAAAAGAAGACAGTCATCTGCAAAAAGTAAACTATTAATCGAGAGAGATGAACGTGATAGCTGAAAGCCTTGGTAGATTCCCACAGATTGAGCTAAGTCGATAGCTGAAGTCAATACTTCCATACAGCAGATAAACAAATATGGAGATAGAGGATCGCCTTGTCTCAATCCTCGCTGTGGAAAGAAAGTAGCACCTGGATAACCATTAATCAAGACTGCTGAAGAAACTGTAGATAAACACTTGTAGACCAGATTGATCCAATTCTGATGGAAACCCATATGTGACAGAACAGCAACAACAAAAGACCACTCTATGCGATCAAAAGCTTTTGCCATGTCTACTTTAAAAGCAAAAAAACCCCTCTTCTTGCCTTTGAGGCACGCATGGAAAACATAATCTCATGGGCTATCATTATTTGATCAGAGCTGAGACGTCCATTTACAAACGCGCCTTGATTATCAGAAATAACTAATGGCATAACCAGCTGAATACGATTCACTAGAACCTTTGCAATGACCCTGTAAATGGTGTTACATAAAGAAATTGGGCGATAGTCTGTTATCATTGCAGCAGATGGTTTTTTTGGCAGCAGAGCAATATGTGTATGATTTAAACCTTCAAGAGGTGTATCCGCATTAAGAAAAGAAAGAGCAGAATTGACAAAATCATCCCCAATGGCTGTCCAGTAAGAGCGCAGAAAGGAGCCATTGATTCCATCGGGGCCAGGTGCTTTAGCGGGATTAAGCTGGGAGTAGGCTGAAATAACTTCTTCCTTAGTATAGGGTTGGCCCATTTCAGAATGAAAATTGGGTGGTACCCGACCTTCAACACAAGCCAGCAAGTGTGGAGATTGGACTGGATTAGTAGAAGTAAACAGGTCATTGAAGAAAGTCCTAGCCACAGACTCTATCCCATTCCATGAAGTCTGCGAAGAGTGTGCATCGGATGAGAGGGAGAGGATTGTATTTTGACGAGTTCTCATCTTATGTCTAGCAAAAAAGAAAGAAGATTTTTGTCCCCTGCCTGAATCCAATCTTGTCTGGCCCGCTGATAAAGACGTTGCTCCTCCTTAAGCAACAAAGAGTCAAGCGATTTCGACAAAGTAACCCACCTAGAAGAATCTTGATCAGTCAACATGGCTGAAGAAAGGGAGTCCAGTTCCTGGATGGTTGAATTTATCAGTTTGCGCTCAATCCACACCTGTTTGGCTCCCCATTGACGGAGTTGAGTTCCACACAGTTTAACCTTAGACATGTAACTAAGATTTGACATAGCACAGACCTTATTTACTGTAGAGACACAAAAAGGATGAGAAGCCCAACAATTCTCAAATTTAAAAGGCTTTGGGCCCCTACGGAAAGCTGGATAAAGAACCAATTTTATAGGCCTATGATCAGATGAAGTCCAGGGCAAGTGTATGTTTAGTGCTGTTGGAAAAAGGTGTAACCATTGATCATTACACACAAATCTGTCAATACGACTCTTGACATTGAACTGGCGACGACCTCTATTTGTGCATGTGAATTTGGTTCCCTTAAAACCCAGATCCTGGAGATGACAATCAGCGAGACACTTACGGAAAGAAATCATAGCTGAGGGCTGCCTTGTGCCCCTGCCCAAGTGCTCATCAGAATACAAACTTCATTAAAATCGCCACCGATGACCCAAGGACCAGACCATTGAGCAGAAAGATACGATAAAAGATTCCACGTTTTCCATTTCATACCATGTTCTGTCCACCCATACAAACCAGTAATTCTCCAAGAAGTAGTACCTGAGAGCCTAACTAAGCAATCTACATGACGACTGGAAAAACTAAGCAACTGAACATCAAAATCCGGTCTCCAAAAAAGAGCAACCCCCGCGCTGCGCCCAACACTATCCCCCGTAATCCAAAAGTACTGCCCTAACCTACTAGCTACTGATTTCATTTCATTAGAAGACAACTTGGTTTCAGATAAAAACAAAAAGGCGGGGGAATGAGACCTAACTAACTCCCGAAGCTGGCGAATCGACGCAGCTGAACCTAGCCCACGACAATTCGCCACAACAAAAGACATTTATATAGGGCGGCCCTGGGATGCCCCCAGAGTCGCCTGATCAGATGGACCTTCATCAATTCCTTTGCCCTTCTTAGACACCTCCTCAAGATCCTGGAGCTCACGAATCTCAGTGTCAGTAGATGATGAATGAACAACAGCCATCTTACGCTTACGTCCATTGGAGCCTTGGGGAACACCTTCTTCAGCTGGAAGAGTAGATAGAGTGAGCTCAGTAGACGGGATCGGATCCACATTCATCTGCATGGTCAGAGGAATTTCACCTTCTTCTAAAACATCATCAGCTGATTGGCGAACAGACTGTGCAACCAAACCCAAAGCATCAGAAACAATAGCTTGAACAACATCAGAAGGCTGCGGCTGGCCATGGTCGTGCTGAGCAGCACCTAAGTATGAAACATCCTGACGTGGACGTCCCGAGGTTGTAGAACCAGCCTTAAGCCACAAACCATAATTGAGCTCATCTTCAGTAGCTTCTGTTCGATATGGACAATCTCGAACCACATGAGTGAATCGACCGCATAGAAAACAAAGGTTGGGGAGGCGCTCATAAGTAATGCGCAAAATCGTGGGTTTACCCCCAAACGAGATGGTGATGAAACGGAGCAAAGGCTGCGTAATGTCGATGTTGATCTTAATGCGCATGAAGGAGCCGGGTTGGCGATGATCCAACGCCATGTAATCTTGAAATATGCCAACAGTGTTCCCGACACGTTGAGCAAAAGTAGGAGTCATGAATTGAAGAGGAACATCATGCAAGCGAATCCAAAAGGAAGTCCATCGGAAATCATGCTCCCGGGGAGCTTTGAATTGATCCACCCTGGTCAACACCAGCAGACAGCCGTCATAAGTCCATGGGCCCCTAGCCAGAGCACCGCAGAGGCGTTCTTCATCAGGGAGAGTGAAAAGAAACAGCCCAGCACCCAAGTTACGAACTCGGAGTTCGAATTCACACTTCCATGCCTTGCCCAAAGTACGCTCAAGCAGCTTGACGTCGACTGAACGCGCAATTAAAACTTTTCCGAGCAAAGAACACTGAAATGAAGCAACAGCAGCACCAGTTGCCAAATCGTCAACAGAAAGGGAATTTTCTTCAGCAGCAGTAAGGGTGAGACCCGCACACTTGGTAGCCAGACCATCGACTTTGGAAGATGAAGCAGCCATCAGGAACAAGTGAAAAGTGAAAGGATATCGGGAAAAGGATATTAAGAAGACAAAGAAGCGTGTGTGGAATATCCAGAGAGGGAAAGTTGGCGAGGAAAAAAGAAGGAAGAACTGGGGTATAAAAACAAACCGTGAGCCATACTGAATGGAAACATGCAAGATTAGGGTAATAGGGGCTAATGATTTGCATGAGGTAGGTCGCGAGGTGGTAAGAGGAGAAAACAGAAGCGTGGAGGAAAAGGTTATAGACTGAAGAAGCGTGTCATTTGGGCATAGAATCGGAACTGGAAAAACCCTGCTGCTATGCATGGCGAGGAAGACGAAGCAGCAACTGACGGCAGGAAAGAGAGAAAACCCCTAGGGCAAGGAAACGTTAGAGTTCCCCAGTTAGCTGAAACTAAGATCTATGTCAATTATTAGTTGTTAGCCAAAGGCCTCATTCTTTTATCACAGTATCAAACAAGTTTATTTGATTAGTTAGTTTTTCTCTTTTTATATCACATACATCAATTGTCATATCAACTACTCCCTCCGTCCTGAATTGACCGTCCTGTTTACTATTTGGACATGTCGTTTGACTTCAACTTTTAACATATAAGATAAATTAATTTTGAAAATTTAAGTTTTGCATATGATTCCTTACATGATAAACTATATGTTACAAAATTTAGTTTTATAAAATTATTTTATCTTATATGCTTAATATTGAAGTGGAAAAACGAGCCATAAAGCAAACAGGACGGTCAATTCAGGACGGAGGGAGTATTTTATCTCTATTTTTTCTAATTTCAGTTGACAACTGACATCAGCTCTATGTTTCAGCTGACAAAATAATGGGGCCAAAGTTAGAAAAAATATAAAGAGAAATAGTATATAAGAAAAAAAATTAAAAAAATGATATGACAATTAATTTATGACATATAGAAGGAAAAAGTAAACTGATCAAATAAACTCGTTTTCAAAATACCGCAAAAGAACCTTTCGTGCCGGTCATAACTTACCCGACAAGGAATTTCGCTACCTTAGGATCGCTATAGTTACGGCCGCCGTTCACTTATGGTTGATTTGTGTGATATAAGAACCAAAATAAATATAAATACATTAAACAATTTCGGTTATGATTGATTTGTGTGATATCATTGAACTAATGATGCCAACTATTATTGATATTCTAAAGAAAGCCTTTACGAACAACTTAGTAATATATTACTACCTCCGTCCCGTCATAAGTGTCCTGTTTGCTTTTTGGCACGTTTTTCCACCTCAATATTAAACATATAAGGTAAAATAATTTTATAAAACTAAATTTTGTATTATATAGTTTATCATGTAAGGAATCATATGCAAAACTTAAATTTTCAAAATTAATTTATCTAATATGTTAAAAATTGAAGTCAAACAACATGTCCAAATAGTAAATAGGACGGTCAAGGTGGGACGGAGGGAGTAATGTTTCTCTTTTGACAGGAGCTTCCTACCTCTTTATCTCGTGCGTGTCTCTTCCACTTCCGGTCATCTTGCCTAACCTCATGCCTAATCATTCTTCCCCTGCCGGCTGCCTTAAAAGTCTCAACCACAATCGGTTAAGCTTCCATGTAGATTTAGTAATCATAACTTTGTCAGAAATTTTCTATCCTTGCATGCCTTCTATCGCCTATCAGCACCCTCAATTTCCCGATAAAAGTAATGATCATGTTCCTTTCTACTCCTCCCGCACTGCCTTATTTTATATCTCATTTTGCCCTAGCACCCACAAGATCAACTCACCAGCCCTTTCCACCCTTTCCTTTCTCATTTCTTCCAAGCAAAACCCTAATAGAAATTTTCAAAACCAATGTTGCTCTCCTGTGCTACAATCGTTGTATCATGGGGAAGCACTTCTCCGATGAAGACCTTTCTTCCGACAACCTTGTGGGTTTTCTCCCCCAGCACTGGAACCCTTTTCGAAGGGTTCTGTTTTTGTAAAATGGGGGCGAATTATTTTGTCTTTGAGTTCAAGCATCTACAGGCTCTACACGCAATATAAGTTCAAGGGTCATGGTTAGTCAACAACAAATTACTTGCTCTTCAGCGCTTGGAGAAGGGGCTTGCAGTTGAGGATCATGAATTTAAATGCATGCCATGGTGGCTTCGCCTCTACGATTTGCCAAAGTCACACTTTAACATCAAATTTGTTGAGTTGATAGCAACCAAAATTGACAGCTTCTCTGGAATGATGGAGGACCCTCGCATCTAGGGGTTCGAATACCTTTGGTTTAATGTATTATTTGGTATTTAGACCTCAGTTCGCCAATCCATCATCATCAACCTGAACGGGAAGAACCTCATCTTCCTCATCACATATGATAACCTGTCAAATATTTGTACCAAGTGTGAGTCGCTTCTTCACACAGTTGTCCGCAACCCCCAGCTAGCCCTACCCTTGAGGAGCTCCCCATTTTTGGGCCATGGTTGTGCTCGGAAGTCTACTTGGATAGACTTCGTCCATATAAGGGTTTCACCATTTTAGAGAAATGGCACATTGTCTATGGAATTGCTAGTGGGGTTGCCTATGATCTTCTTAATAGCCATCTCCTACCAACCCACCCGTTGAATTAGGATAAGGGCCTCCAGCTAGCTTCGTATTCCAATGTTGTAGGGCTTATGCCCTAAAGGATGAAAATCGCAAAGGCCCTAGATGCCTAAGATGTGCGTCCGCCATGCTCTTGTGTTTCCTTTAAGTTGGATAAACGTAGTCTCGAGCAATTCATTGACCCAACCCCTCTTGCTAAGATTCACCCTCACCGGGTTTTAACCAAAACCCACCACTTAATATCCCAATTCAGCCTGGTATGATGACGGAAGGGATGGGTTCTTCTCGAGCCACAAAGTGCAGGATGATCGGAGGCACTACTAGACTTTGCAAGACCTAGTTCAAATATCCAGTGGTCAACATTTTACTTTGATGGGTGTCTGTCTATCAATGCTTTTGGTCGGTTAACACCCTAGTTCTTGGTTCTTAGCTAGTCGTAGTTTAGTTCCTTTTCTTTTTGGTTCCTCTCCTGTTGATTTCGTGGTTTTGCATGTCAACAGTTCCGGTTTGAACCTTGGTTTCTGGTAATTATACTACTGCAACAATAGCCAATTGGGCCTCTTTTGCTTATAGTAGTATTGTCATCTTTATATCTCTTATGATCTTCGGTGATGACCAATTTCCTCAATGGTCGTTATGTAGGTTGGTTGTTTAGTTGTCTAATAAGTAGTCATTCAACTTAGTCCATTTTTTAGTCTTTTGCTCTTTAGGTATGTAATTATTGTTCCTACCTAATATATATATGAATATGTTTTAAAAAAAACATGTCATCTATTGTCAATTTTGACGGATCATGAGCTTCTTCCGCATATGTTTTTTAACCGTCATCACTACTTCATTAACTTAACAGAGGAATTACAAGACAAAAATCATGTTAATATCAATTCCATTACCAACCCTACGATAAGGACAAATATAGTCCTATCGCTATATGCAACCTTGTTCTGAAGGAAGGTTGCATGAGCAACCAATGGATGGACTTACTAAAACCTTGAGCTAGCCATATAAGCTTGACAAGCTTCTTCTTACTTACATCAAGGTACCAGTCATAGATATCTCCTACTATTCCATTTGAAATAAACTAACAAGCTATCCCATGGAAATTACTAAGGCTTTCATAGAACACTTTCAGAAAAGTAACACCAAAAGACGTATAAGACCATAAACTCAGTAAGTCCTAATAGCGAGTAACAAACCAGCTAAGGGTATATTACGAACACTAGCTTCTTCTTACTTACATCATCATCAATTCCATTCATCCATAATTTGTTCTTTAATTATTAGTTTCTGTAATATTAGCTTTTAGATTTTTTAGAATGGTTTTTCCACGCACATGGGATATTTGTAGCTGATGAACTTCTTCATGTGTTTTTCTCAGAGCTTCCTAAAAAAAGTTCTTTAACACAATAACGACAGTAGATTATATTGTACCTCATAACCATTAACTATACAAACTTTCATAATATGATCAACTAAACTTTCATAATTATATAGTTATGGTTTAGATAACAGTTCACTGATTAAATTTTAAATATATTCATATAGTTTGTATAAAGGAAGGTTACACACTACAATTCAAATTGAATTCAAAATCATAAGTTATTCTTTTCCTTCATCCGACTCGCTTGACAACAATATAAATGGGAATGTTCATCAACCGACTCCCACAATACCACCATTCATCATGCTAATGATTACTTAATCAAGGTAGGATTTTGTTTCTTCATGCATGCTTATTATTTGTATGGTAATTAAGTGAAGTGTTTTAGATTCAATCTCTCCTTGGTAAGAGGTCAAGCGGTGCGACTCTTCTTCTTCTACTTTCTTCTGCTACTTCTTCTGCTACTTCTTCTTCTACTTCTTCTTCTCTTCATTTTTCCTTGGGTGGTTTATCAAGTTTTGCATTAAAACCAAGGTGCTTTGTTTTGAAACATGGGTCTTTCAATCATTAGGTTTTGCATGTGGGAATGAGGTTAATTTCATTTCCCTTTCTGCTTTCTCCTCTCCTCCATCTCTATTTTCTCTTTGTCCTTTTCTGTAACAGCCCAGTAATCAACCCACTTGTGTGATATTGTCCGCTTTGGGCCGCAGCCCGCACGGTTTTGCTTCCGGGGTACCACCCCCAAAAGGCCTCACACAAGGCAAGAGTATCCCCACACCTATAAGGTGTGGTTCGTGCGCTCTCCCGATCGATGTGGGAGGTGACCCCTACACTGGGTATCACACTCTACCCCCCTTAGGAGCCCAGCGTCCCCGCTGGCACACACCGACCTGGGCCTGGCTCTGATACCATCTGTAACAGCCCAGTAATCAACCCACTTGTGTGATATTGTCCGCTTTGGGCCGCAGCCCGCACGGTTTTGCTTCCGGGGTACCACCCCCAAAAGGCCTCACACAAGGCAAGAGTATCCCCACACCTATAAGGTGTGGTTCGTGCGCTCTCCCGATCGATGTGGGAGGTGACCCCTACACTGGGTATCACATTTTCTCTTCTTTTCCTTATTCCATTGTGCTTTCTATTCTGCCTTGTCCTGTTTCATTTTTCACAAAGATGGTCGATCCACCCTCGCATGCGCAGGTAGATGAACTAGCTTCCCGGTGTGCTGAGCTTCACTTGCAAAAGAGGAGGCGAGATTACGAAATTGGACGACTTTGGTGATTGATGGTTAGAACCCTCACTTTAAATGTTGTCTACTTGGTAGACAGTTTTCCTCAAAGAAATCAGATGTTCGAGCGCTGGAGAGTACACTAGACAAGTGTGGTAGATGCATAAGGAGTTTATAGTTCGAAATGACGGTAATAACTTATTTCTCTTTGAGTATGGAAAACTTGATATGGTGAATGTGGTCTTTAGTCGATGACCCTAGGCTTTCGACGGTTCCATTTTAGTCTTTCAACTGATTGACAAGAAGAAAGCCTCAAAAGATCATAAATTTAGGTGCATTTGGACTAGGGTTAGGATCCACAATGTTCCCTTTCTTTTCCAACATAGAGATTTCACCTCGAGACTTGGTAATCATTTTGAAACTTTTTTGGAATACAAAGAGGATGATGGGAGAATTAAAGGAGAGTTTATGAGGATTAATAAATTGTTGAATATTTACAGACCAACTTTAAGATGTGTAAATTTTATATATGGATGAAGAAGAATAAGTATTTCCAGTCACTTATGAGAAAACATCTTTGATTTGTTTCTAGTGTGGGTTTTTTTTTCATGCTATGATGGAAAGTGCTGATCAAACAGAAAATGTCGATGGGGTATTCCCTTATGGCCCCTGGTTGTGGGCATTTGGGTTCCGCTTTGGGTGAAGGTCTCCAATGATGAAAGCAGTGATGTTTGGAAGTTTATATACGGTTTATGAAACCAGGCAGCCCACCCCGGGAGGGGTGAGTCAGTTCCCTGGAATGGAACTGGTACAATTCTCCAAAGCAATCTTTAAAACATAACTCTTCCAAATAAACAGTAACTTGAAATTAAACTCTTGAAAGTAAAACAGGGAAACAAGGCACTTTAAAATCACCAAGCCAAAGATAACAAGTTAAGGATAAAGATAAATAATAGGAAGGTAAAGTTAGTGAAACAAAACCACACCATGTGTTAGTGAACATCCAATGCCTTAGTTAAACCCAATTCCCGTTAGGAGTAGAAAGACTCAGATAGTCACAAAGGACTAGGAATGATAAGATAGATCCAAGAACCAATAACTCAAGAATGGAATAATTCAACTGGGAGAGATGGCCCCCACCACCAAGTACGTCCTTCTAGGACAGGGGATATACAGCCCCTCACTGTCTACAATGTCCCTTTTGGGACAGGGGATATACAGCCCCTCACTGTCTATCACGTCCCTTTTGGGGACAGAGGATATACAGCCCCTCACTGTCTATCGCGTCCCTTTTTGGGACAGGGGATATACAGCCCCTCATTGTTACCATTGAAGACACGCGCATGTCAAAACCTCAAGAACCAGCTCATGGATGAAACGGTATCCAGAGTCAAAAGAAAAATTTACCAAAATTGACCTTTTCCAAATTCCCACCAGATCACTAACTACCCAGAGCAATACCAAAACACTCAGTCCTACAGAGTGCAGAAGCGTAAATCCTAAGCAGTCAATGTCTAATGGAACAACCAAATAGAAGGAACCAATACCCAAGTGAGTTTCACATTCAAGGCTCAGTTAGTACACAAGCTGAGTTAGTCATACACACAGTTTCATTTTGAAATCCATTCAAGCTCAGTTAGCATTTTCCAAAACATTCCATAAAGCCCATTAGCAAAAGTATCTGAGTACGAGAAATCGTACCTGGGTAACGCTGTAGCAGTTCTAGTCAACTTGCGCAAACAATCAACAGTACTCTAAAGAATATTAAAGGTAGTCTATCGTCAATCACTTGTAGCCTATGTTAAGCTTAAATAAACTCCTTATTCTTATTCCAAAGTCTCAATTGTCTTTTAAGCCCTCACTTAAATGTTATGTATAATCTTTGAGTTATCTGAAAACGTTGTATAGCCCAAGGTGGTAAGATCAAGGAATGTATTCTATTAACATTTGCTAATTGTCCACTCCTATCCACTTTATTCATACTTAACCGCAATCCTCACATTCAAGACTTTTGAGACCTTTATATCATAAATGTGTTTATATTATATAATTAAATCTAAGAATTTCAATAATAATCTTAAGCTCAATACCTTTATTCTTAATTTAGAATAAACATTGTATTATGACCTACGATGGACTCATCTCAGAATACTATACTACTATCTCACAATGTAAAGATTATGTATTCAAACAATATCTACTAGATAACCCATTATGATTAAGTCTTTCCCTTAACTTAATTAAGATCTACATCTTGTATATTGAAATCGTAGTGTTGTAGACGCGTTTTATTATAACTTAATTGAACTGCTAAACTCAATTATCTCATCTTTAGTTCAGAATGACTTTTAATTACAACCATCTAGCAAACTTGTCATAAGATGTTAAATTGCTTCTCATCCTGAATAACTATACTATAGTTAACTTAGATTTAACGAATTAATCTTACATTTAGTATTCACAAGGTATATTATATGTTTTATTATTACCTATACAATAAGGTGTTTAGTATAACCTTTTATGTATCCTTACTTACATTTAATTTCCTAAATGTTTTATTTTTACACATATTCTCTCTATAGACTATGTATAATCCTTTGTACTAAACTTCGTTAAACTTAAGCCTTAAATACGTTTTAAATTGTTTTCCAAATCCTAAGGTTTCAAAGGAATAACTTAGTAAATTAATTTCCTTTATTGTATTTAGGATGGACAATATATCTACATAAAGTAGAATTTATCAAAGAATTAAATTCTGGTTCGTACGTGAAATTGTTAATTATTTAATAAGATAATATATTATGAAAATTCTCATATTTAATATTCAAATAACCTATCATTATTTCCCATTACCGTAAAGTATATCAATATAATGTCTTATGTAACTTAGTTTTATCTAATAAAAGGTTCAAATGTTTTAAGTATCAAATTCCTATTTATTAACCTTCTATAAATTCTAACTACTAAATACCTCACTTAATTGTAGACTCACATCCTAAGTATTGGTAATAAATGTTATAAATGTATTTCATATGGCTTATCTAATGCCAAGAAACTTAAGGATTATTATTTAGATGAATTTCCAAATCATAGTTTAATATAGTTTTATATCATAATCCTTTTAATGATTTTATCTTAAAACATTAAGTTATATTTCAACACCATAAATGTTAAGAAATGATTAAATCTAGACTTACTAACCCACCTCACATTTAGATGTAAAAGTATTTTATTTATTCTATTATTGTTTATATATTAAGAACATTTAGATGTAAAAGTATTACATTTATTTATTAATTATATAATAAGTTCTATTTGTGTAAAATCTAATTACAAATATTCCTAACTCCCAACTTATTAATTACCTAACCCAATTTTAGAATTACATTCTGGTCATTGACAAATAATACTATACATGTATTTAAATAGGATTTATATAATTCCTAGAAATTCCAAGGTAACTCAAACTCAATTTCATAACTGTAAATTAATACCACCCCATATAATATTCTTTTATTAGTATTATGTATAGGTTTAGTTTAACTTATTAATTCCTTCATATTCTATTTGCTATAAGGTATTTTACTTCTTTTATTTATCGTATATGTATACTAGGATTTATTCAAGACATTCTTTATGTAGTTTAATCGCATTTAATTATTTATATTAACTTTTACACATATCTACATCCAAAATATGGTTTATAAAATAAAGTATTTTTCCTTAGTTTCAATTAAGTATATTAACTACCATATTATATAATTAATATACATGTAGATTAATTTAGTTCCTTGATTTACATAAGTTTCTACTTAAATAAGTATATATACATATATGTAAATAATTTCACTTCTCTTAAAAGCTAATACCAAAACATTTATAAACTTACTGTTATAAAATGTTAATTTAGTTTCCCATATTTTTCCCAGCTTAAAAAGCTTATTAACAAACCATACTTTAATTTTTGGTTACATTAAAATCCATATATTATAAGTTATTCCTATGAAAAACTCATAAACACAATTTTTAAAACTATTTACCATTGCCCAAAAATTCCCAAATTTAATATACAGTAACTATAACATTTTAGACATATTATAAAATTTTTATTTCATAAAAATATCTTTTTAATTTATCCAAATAGTTCCAAAAAACCTGTAACTTGCAAAAATCATAACTTATGTTTTAAAACTCCAAAACCATAATAATTTACATAAAAATAAACTAGATTTAATAAGGAATCTATGGTTAAAATTTCAAGTCAAAATACATTCGGGAAGGTATTTAAATTAATTCGACAAGTTAGGGTTTATTTCTGAAATCATAATAAAAACTTATACTCTTAATTTGAAACGATCTAATCTCAGCCGTCCGTTTCTTATAACTACGATCGGACGGCTGCTGAAAGACGAGTTCATCAGCGAGCTCCTCTACCTAGTCGAGTACTAAATCAACATTATCTCCCAATCTACAGAACGAAATCGAGTGATTCTTGTTTCTATGGTTTCGAAATTAAATTACGGTTCTAATGACACCGATTTCCCCAATTATAATGCAGTATTCAATGGTTTTCAAATTCGATTTCGAGGTTAGGGTTCATACGGGTTTCCGAAACTAAATCTGTCAAATTCACTCAATCTAAAGCGTAATTGATGCAATTGAATCATGGTTTTGACCGATAATGTAACATAGTTTAGCAAGGTTGAAGGAATTTGAAGAAAACTTACCAGAATTGCTCGAATCGAAGGGATTAGTTTTTGGTTTCTGGAAAAATGCCCCCTTTACAACTCGATTGAGTAGCCTACTTTGTAACACTATAATTTACAGTACAGAGGGAGTTAGAACTAGTTCTTGGGCTTAATCTAAAGAAGAAACTTAGCTCTACACAATGATAGCAAGAACTCACCCTAACTTGCACTACACAGAAAGAAATCGAAGCTGGAAGTTGCGAGTTTACCTTGCGTTTTCTGGAAAGAAAACTATAATTTTATGTTGTGACGAAACCGAAACTTTAGACACCTTGTTCTTCCAAACGGTTGAGAATTGGCTTAGGCCATCAACATGAAAGTTTTAGAGGAATTAGAGCTCTTCACAACGAGCTAAAGAACATGAAATTTGGCTGAGAAACGAAGAAGTTATGGCTAGACGAAGTTACCCGATACGAAGGAAAAACTGGAACTGTAGTTTCGGTTTTTGCAGGGTGGCTACTTTGATTCGATTTCCCGGTTGATTTAGGACGAGTTAGGGTTAGTGTGAGTTATGGTTGTTTAGAGGAAGTGTAGGAGAAGACAACAAAGAAGACGACACTCAAAAATTCCATAAGATGAGAAAGTTATGAAGGTCACAAGATAGGGCAAAACCTGATTTCTGTTACTGGAAATATAGGGGATAAAAACGACTAAGTGTTGGGGCACGATTACCGAGGCGCGCGATGAGTCAGCAAAGCTGCCACGTCAGCCCTTTTTTTCAAATTTTGGCTCTAAACTTCATTTGATCATAACTTTGGCTAGGATGATCCGTTTTTGATGTTCTTTTTATCGATCTTCATGGTTTTCCATAACCTATTTATTGGTATAGGTTTCATGGCCTGGTTTGACCATTCTCAAAAAGTCAACCCTAGCAAGGCTTTAGGGTTTCTAGAATTTTATATTGACTTTTATGTTTCAAAACAATGTTCCAACACTTCCTAAAATCTTTATAATATAGTTGGAGTGTTTATAAATTTTCCTAAGATTTATTGACTTATAAATCTTATTATTAAATTCATAGTACTATATAATAATTAAATATTTTATTGTATTCTTTAGGGTTAAATAGGAGAAATCCCCTAAATAAATTTCCATAATTCCATATAATATTAATATTCATAATTCCATACAATACTTTAATATTCATAATTCCTTATACTAATTTAACATTCATAATTCCATATAATAATTTAATACTTAATAGTATTATTAAAGGTTTAATAAAAGAAATCCCCTAAATTAATTTAAATTAATTTAGGGGTATTTCAAAGAAGCTCAACTTTGATCATGTTCTTCATGATGACACTATAAGTCTGGTCCTAACATGAAGAAGGGTAAATAACTAATATTAGCAATGATCTTTTCTTGGTTGTGGACCTATTTCATATGAGGGAATTAACTACAGTGGAGGATGCAACTCCTAGCTTGGCTAGGAGTTGCTAGGAAAATGAGGGTAATCTTTCATGGTTACGGGGACTGACATGGGTCCTATGCAATCATGATTTTGTTTTTGATCTCTGTTGTTTTTATGTGTTTTACTAATCTTGTAATCCTAGTGATCATTGCTACTATGTTTATATGTTCGTCCTAGGGAAATATGCCTAGTAGACTTTCAACTTATTTTGGGCTGTGTTGGGTAGACAAGCTAGGGAATCTTTGGGTCTTTTGTCAGTAAGAATTGCATTTCTAAATGCACTTCAGGTTTGGATTGCAAGTTTAGCCGCTTTCATCCATACCGTCTAGCTGTGTTTGTGGTGTGTAAGGAGTCTAACGTTGTACTCTTGTTTCTTCCTATATTATAAGATAGTTGGGAATTGGGCATTTCAAATAGATTGAAGGTATCTATGTTGCTTATGATTATCCTTTATTTTATATTGCTGGTGTGTCCCCCTTTAATGGTTGAAAATATTTATTATATTTTCATTAATGGAAAAAAGCTAAGTTTTTTTGCTTTTTTAGTTTAATTAAAGAAAATGTTCATAACAAAGGAGTAAATCAAGAGTAGGGCGGGTAATACCCAACGGGTATCCGATAACCCATCATCTGCGGGTGTAAACGGGTGAATACTAGATATAAATGGGTGGAAACCGGGTGACAGGTGAAATGAATGATGGATAGGGTTGGGTTTGGATGACAATTTTTCACCCATCATCTGACCCATCACCCGTTAGAACCTGACCCATCACTAGGGTTGGCAATGGGTCGGGTTTGGGTCGGGTGAAGCTTCACCCGCACCCATCACCCGTTTCCACCCGCTCCACCCGAACCTGATCCGTCACCCGATAAGGATCACCTGAACTCGCTGATGAAACGGGTGGAAAGAGTGATAAGCGGGTGAGATTTTTGTGGTAATTTTTAGAAAAATATTTGGGGTTGATTATAAATTCGTAACTTATTGGAAAAAATTAGGGATCAAAGTGTAACTTATAGAAAAAATATTTGTGAGTTTGACTGTAATTATTAGTAAAATTCGAGGGGTCATATCATAATTTTTAAAAAATATATGGAGCAAAATGTAAACAGGTGATGAGTCGGGTGAGAACCGGGTGATGGATGAAAAAATTCTCACCTGCATCCGATCTGACCCATCACCCGTCACCCGTTTTTTCTCTCGTTTATTTCAGGGTTTCACCCATTTATATGGGTCAGATGAACGGGTGGATCGGGTACCTGATGAGTATTGCCACCTCTACCTGTGGAGGGTGATTTTTCGGTATGACGGGGGTCTATCTAAGTGGTTCTTGACTGAAAAGCCTAGATCCTAAAATGCCATTCTTGGAGGGTGAAAACCCGTTATTCATGGCAGCCCTCAAACCTACTAAATCGTCCGTCTTTCCCAGAAAGCATAAGGGAAATGCTAGTGAGCACTACACCCGCTCTCAATGGGCTCCACGCGGACTTATGCCTCTATAAGGCGGAGTTGACTAGAGTCGCCACCTAGTTTGACCTAAGGAACTAGGAAGGGAGGAGAAGGGTTCTAAGAACCGTTAATTGACTCTGTGATTTGCATATGGATGGGGCTTATCCGGTCATACTAGAGATTCTGTGTGGGTTCGCACTGGGTTACACCCCTTAGAAGTGGCAACGACCACGACTTCGGATTGGTGCCCGAGGAAACCTCGGTCTCCAATTGTCGGGATTACCTTCTTTCAAAACCATTCAGAGAGATTCATTTAAAGCCAAAGGATAGGATTGAGGCATGAGGAGAGAAACTGAGTGGATGAGGCGAGCTTTTCTGCCAAACTAGCGCCAAGAAGAAGAATTGATGAATTCGAATGAGTAAGACTGAAAGATTTGGAATTTGATTTTGAGAGTTGAAGAAGTCGAGGGTTTGTGGGAGTCAGAATGGATTTGAACCTTTTGACAGACATGAATATCGCCCTAGAGTTGGGAAAGGGGTTTTTTGGATTGGAATGGGGTCGCACCCTGTGTGGGCTGCCTACGTACTCAACCCCCTGTTGAGATCAGACCTTACGTAGTTCCCTCTTTAGGATTTTGGGATTTTGATGTTTGATGTGTGGGATGTCATAGTCTGTGAGACGCTCGGGTCTATGAGACATTTGAAATCTTAAGATGTCGAAATCTATGAGACGCTCGGATCTGTGTGACACTCGGGTCTGTGAGATGCTCTAGTCTGTGAGATATTCGAATCATTAGAATAACAAAGTCTGTGAGACGCTGGGTCTGTGAGACAATACGGGGTTGTTTGGAGGTGAGATGGCTGAGTGAAAAATGGCATTTTTGATTGATATGGGGTCGCACCCTGTGTGGGTTGCCTACGTACTCAACTCCCTGTTGAGATCAGACCTTACGTAGTTCAAACTTTATTAGGAGATGCTTGAATCCTCCTGAGATGTTTGAAGTATGGGATGTTTTGGTCTGTGAGACGCTCGGGTCTATGAGACGTTTGAAACCTTGAGATGTTGAAGTCTGTGAGACGCTTGGGCCTGTAAGACGCTCGGGTCTGTGAGACATTCGAATCATTGGGATAACAAAGTCTGTGAGACACTCGGGTCTGTGGGACATTCGAATGTGCGGGGGTAATTGGATTTTGAGGGATGATTCGAGTCCATGAAATATTTAGAGTTTGAGGTATTTGAGACTTTGAGGGGTTTGAAGTTTATGAAGTTTGGAATTATTAGGGATTTAAAAGAATTTTTGAATTGCATCGGGAATGAATGAGTTTTTGAATTCGATTGGAATTGAGTGAATTTTGAATTGGAATTGAAATTGAAATTGAAAGTTAACTGAATTTGCATTGAGATGAATTTGTGTTGAAGTTGAATTGGAATTGAAATGGATTTGAATTGAATTTGGTTTGGGCCGAGATTGGAAAACGGGTCGGGTCAAAGTTCAGGTGGATTGAAGTAGGGTCGGTCAAAGTTAGGCTGGTCAAAGCTGGGTTGGTCAAAGTTGAACCGGGTCAAGGTCAAAGTTCGGTCAAGTCAAAGCTTTAGATCAAACTTGGGGTCAAGTCAAAGTTTCAGGTCATAGTCAAAGTTTCGCTCAAGGCAAATTGGGCCTTGTTGGGGTTTCGGGCCGAATGGGCCTGGTTTGGGCTTTTGGACTGAATGGGCCTTGTTTAGGCTTGAAATGGATTTGGGTCGAATTGGGCTTGGGTCCCAAAATGGGTTTGGTTTGAATTAGGCTTAGGTCTAAAATGAAATGGGTTGAATTGGATTTGAATCGGGTTTGAATTGAAATGGGTTGGGCTGGGTTAAATTGAATTGGAATGGGTTGAATTGAATTAGAATGAATTGAATTAGAATTGAGATGGGCTGAAATTGAATTCAGATGAGTCGAATTGGGCCGAAACCGAATTGAATTGGAGTGAATTTAATTGAATTTGAATTAGGCTTGAATTGAATTGAATTGGGCTTGAATTGAATTGAGATGAATTGAGTTTGGATTAAGTTTTGGGCCAGATTTGAATTTGGGGCGATTGGGCTTTTGGGCCGGGTTGACAATTGTCATTGGGCCAAGGAAGGGTATTGGGCCAAGTTTTATAGAATGGGCTATTTTCGGACTTGAGACTTTGGAAATGAATTGCTCTTCACTTTTTTTATATACATAATTTTAGATGTGTGTTTTAAGGTTTAGGGTGTCACCTTGACCAAGAAGGACATATGACCCACTAAGTGCCAAGGGACTCCCACTATCCTAATGGCTTGGACCTAAGGGCATAACTAGGGCTTAGGACATTAATAAGCAACAAGCAAAGGGCATAAATCACAAAACGGCAAAGCAAATATCTCACATAGAGTACAAACATTGGAGAAGCAAAATGAAGTGTAAACATTATGTACAAAAATTTGATGATTGAACACTAGCGAAAATCCTACAAGATTTCAAATTAATCTCCAAGCTCAAAGGAATGTATAAAGGGGTAAAATAAGCGCTAGAACAACATAACCCAAAACTAGCTAGAGATAACATACTAAAATTGTTCACGTGCAAAGAATGAATTACAAAATGAATAAGTCCTAAGACTACAATCGAAAGTAAGAACAATAAACAAATTACAGATTAATATAAACATAGATAACAATCTTAAATAGAGAGCTGCTATGGGGGGTCGCATCGACGCCGCCTCACTTGAGCTGACAGGATCAGCAAGAAGTGCACCAACCGTTAAATATGTTTGAAGCAGAGACCCCGATAATCCAAGTCAAGATCCCGTTCCTTAGTCTTAGGGTAGTTTCCCGTTTCACGAGCATTATGTATATGTCAAAAACACAACCAAAAAAGGCAAACTGCATTAGTCAAAGAACGGAAGAGGGTTGGGATGTGTGCAATGGGATCATACGGCCCCTCTCAATGGGAGGAAAGGGGGCAATCTAATCATCTCCCACACCCCAACCGAGAACATAGAAACAAGTTTCAAACTGCCAACAAATGCTATGAATTGTAAAATAAATCATGAATTGGGGTTGCTACTCGAATTAATTCGTCATCTTAGATTATGACTCGACCAAAGTGTAGTATCGAAGATAAGGGTTATGAGTCATGTGGGATCATACCTAGAAGGGTTTATATCATTTCCCTCTAAGATGAAGAGTTAATAAAGACCATCCAGCCAATGAATGATTTATCTATGCAATTATAGCATAGGGCAACTATCACTCAAGTCATGTTCTTATCTAAGCGCAGTGGGACAAGAAGCATGCTAGTATCAAATCAGTTTCCAAACCAAATCAATGCGCAAGGGACAACTAAGTTTATCAAAGGCAATTGAATCCTGGTAAAGGTTAAAATATAGAATTTCCAAACCCATAGAAGGTGGGCCCAAAGCGCATCGGTATAACTCCAGGCCAAACTCCAGGTGAGGCATACGCATCCCAAGTCAACCAAGCGCAGTTGATGTCCAATTGAACATATGTACCTCAGCCAAAATCAGAGTAAGGGGGTGAGCAACAGTCCAAGTCAAACAATTCTGAAATACTCAATACGCAAGGGGGGCAATAACACGACTTCCAAAGTGGAGTCAATCCACAGCAACAAGTCCAAAATCAGCCTAAATGTAAACTTCAAACAGACGTGTGGGCCTCCTATTTCCCAAAAGGCCGGTAAAGGGCGGGGACCCGGAATTTCAGTATATTAGTCATCTGGCCTACTACTAGAACAGTAAAGTACTGCTAATTCAGGACCAAACAAAATCGGACGGCATATACAACATCGACCTACCCAAACAAGTAAAATTCAGTCATTGAAAGGGGCTGACCAATATTCCCGATGATCAGCAAGTCCCGAACGCATATACCACAGCACAATTGTGCGAACAGTATAACAACAGATCAAACAAAAGCTGGCAAATGGACTTTCCAAACCTAAGATGCAAATGCATTGTGCCCAAAATCCCACCGATTTGGTCACACATAAAGCCCAACGTGATTGGCAAGCAGTTACTGATTTCAATGAAACTAAACTTTGAATTCATAATCAACCAAATATAGAATCGGTTCATATCCAAACCCAGTATGTTGTTAGTCCAAACTCATGTGCAGGTATCATTGACAGCCAGAACATGTTCAAAATAGAAGCAGAGATGTGAACGAAGATGTACCAACTCGAACCCAGAAGGTATGAACCAGAACATCAACACGAATCAACAGAGGGAAAACAAACGCCAACGACAGAACAATCACCAATAACCCAGAGATTCAAGACATAACCCGTAGAATGGAATACAGTGGCGACGAGGTGGTATCGATTGCCGAAGAGATCCCAAGGCCGGGAAGGATTCTTCGACTCACAAACTCAAAATCGCTTTTGATGGACCTAAACCTCGAACGGAGAAGGCCGGAGCTCCGACTAGGAATCAGAATCAGATAAGTGGCATGAATGATAAAATGGGGGGTCCGGTATGCATCAACGACGCCTTGTCAGTTGAGGAATATAGGAACGGTAGCTAGGGTTTTTTGGAGTTGAAGAAAGTCGAACCATTAGGAGGAAGGAGGAGGAGCAAAATCAGAGGTGGGTACCGGAATCTTCAAGTGTGGCCATGGTTGAGGGGATTAGAGTTTTGTGTGTTGAAATGGAGTGAACTCGAGGGGATGAAGGAGGATAGAGGCGGTCGATGGAGGCTCTGCTGGTAGGATTTCTAGGGTTTTTGAGTCTTGAGATCGAGAGAGAGAGATCGAGGAGTGATCGAGATGGATGAAGAGGACCATCGAGGAAGATACACAAGGGATAGATATTCTGGTCAGAGAATGGGTGGAGGTGGATCTCATTATCGAAGAACTGCTAGCTTTGGTGCAGAGTTTCCTGAGATTAGAAACTGGAGGCGAACGAATTTGAGGAGAAGAGGGATTAGTGGTTGTATTTTTGTGAGATCGAACGGTAAAGTGGGATGGAGATGGTGGTTTCTAAGATGGAGATCGAGAAGGGAAGTTCTGAGATGGAGATCGAGAAAGGGAGGAGAAGGTGGTGGCGGCCAACTGTTCCATTGGAGGTGTTGTGTGGTCGATCAGGAAGAAGACCATGAATGTCCCGTTCTTCATTCTGTAGTTCAGTATTTTTTTGTTTTCAGACAAGAAAAATCGAGAGCTGAGGATCGGAGAAGGAGGCGACCGGTCTTTTGAAAGAAATGATTAGGGTTTTGTTTGGGTCTGGGTGGATTGGAGTGGAGTGGGCCTGCAGGTCCAATGCTGAAGGTTGTAACGGGTTTAAGGGATTGGGCTAGACTAGACTTCAATCAAATGTGGATTGGGTTTGACGGATGAAAATGATTTTGTATAAATATAGATGGAAATAAAAATACTAATGCTAATAGTAGAATAAAATAAAATATAAGAAAAAGTGGATAGATGAATTAAAATAAAATAAAATAAAATAAAATAAAATAAAATAATAAATAGAATATAAACAAAACAAAATAAGATAGTAAAATAAGTGAATAAACAAAGGGGATGACCTTGAAACTGGACTGTCGATGGAAATTCATTTTTGAAGAATTGTGTTTTTTTTTTAAATGTTTTGAAAAAGATTATAAAATGATGGTTTCGTCTTAGCACGCACGCTAATATGTTTTGAAAAAAAGGCGACGACCCCTCTTATTATTTCGGAATTCGCTTTATGGGGTGAGAATTTTTGGTGTCTACAGATGGCTCCCCTTGATTCAATTCTGCAAGCCCTTGCAGAATTGGATCAAGGTTGACGGGACGCCAAAAATTCTCACTGCGGTTTATGATCTGTTCTTATGAATGCGGGTGCACGGGGACTTATGACGGGCCCCAAATTGTGGTGATTGATGGTATGTGGACTAATGACGGGCCTCAACTAGATCTCGGTGTCTAGCTCTAGGGCTTATGACGGGCCTAGAATACGATCAAACAACCTATGCATGAGGACTAATGACGGGCCTCAACTAGATCTCGGTGTCTAGCTCTAGGACTTATGACGGGCCTAGAATGCATCTTCGAAATGTATGAGGACTAATGACGGGCCTCAACTAGATCTCGGTGTCTAGCTCTAGGACTAATGACGGGCCTAGAATACAATCGGTATATGGGTTATGCATGAGGGCTAATGACGGGCCTCAACTAGAACTCGGTGTCTAGCTCTAGGACTTATGACGGGCCTAGAATGCATCTTCGAAATGTATGAGGACTAATGACGGGCCTCAACTAGATCTCGGCGTCTAGCTCTAGGACTAATGACGGGCCTAGAATACAATCGGAATATTGGTTATGCATGAGGGCTAATGACGGGCCTCAACTAGAATTCGGTGTCTAGCTCTAGGACTTATGACAGGCCTAGAATGCAATTGAAAGTACGAGGACTTATGACGGGCCTCAACTAAACCTCTTGACATCTAGCTGTAGGACTTGTGACGGGCCTATAATACTTTGATCGAGTTGTACGAAACTGTTGTTTTGAGTGGTTGGTCGAAGGATGATTTTGATTGTGGATTGATCCGGGATTGGATGCTTTTTGATTGCTTCCGTGAGGGATGTGATAGTCGAATGTTGTCTGATGATGTCGCCTTTCACTTTGTCAGTGTGGGACTTTTGTTTTGGTTTTGTTTTTGGTGGTCTCGGCCCGATGTGCTCTATGGTTTCGGGATTTGGTAGGACTCTTGGCTCTAGAGTTCGAGATGGCTCCGGTATGGCCCTTGAGTTTTTTGTTTTGGTTTTGTGATTTTGTAGTCGATTTTCGAAAGGATGGTTTTGTGAATGAGTAACTTTGGACCTTGATGGCTTTGATATGACCGGATGACTTTGGTATGATCAGATGGCTCCGATGTGATTTGATGGCTCATGTATGGTCATTGCTCCGGTTTGATATGTGACTCCCTTGTGAGCAACGACTCTGGGATGGTTGGTGGGTTTTGAATCGAATGGGGATTTTCAGGATCGTTGGTGGGTTTTGATTTGGGTGAAGATTTTCGGGATGGTCGGTGGGTTTCGATTTGTTTTGAATTTTGAGTCAAATGGTGGGTCGATGTGATTGGTGGGTTTTGATGTGTTCGGACGTGGTAGATAATTTTTGTTGATGAATGGTTTTGGTACGGCTCCGGGATAGCTCGGGATGGCTCCGGAAAGGGCTACGGGACGGCTCCAGTGGTAATGGCGAGGAGAAAGGGGAACTTTCGCCTGTAGGTGGTCACACCCTGGCGGGCTGCCTACATACTCGATTTCGTATTGAGATCAGACCTGACGTAGTTCGAAAACTCTGTAGGGCAAGACCTTGGTGACGAAATGGCCTCAGTATGAATTTGAGGTGGCTCCCGTATTGTTCTCGGACTGTTGGGATGACCCCTGTGTAGTTTCAAGGATGGTTTCAATGTGTCGGATGATGGCTCTAGTTTGGCTTTGGGAGGGGTGCCAATGAGACTCGAGTATGACAGTGGATGGCTCCGGAATTGTCTTCGTACGGCTTTGGATGGCTTTAGTTTGATTCGATGTAGCTTGAGGATAGCCCATGATGGCTCCGAGATGATTCGATGTAGCTTGATAATGGCTCGGGATGGCTCCGATTGTCATCTTTTGATCAAAAGTTATGCTTCAACAACTGCAACTGAAGTCGACTTTCAGCGAGACTAGGCAGAGTTCTTACCAGTCGGATGTTGAAAATGAAGTGGTTATGATGCATGCAAATACTAAATGCTAGAAGAGATGCAAAATGCATATGCAGTTTTTTGAAGAGAAGGTACGATTCTATCTCTATTACTATAAGGTTTACGAATATAAGACATCTTTGGTTCGATCTTGAGCGATTGTTGAACTCGAATGCCTGAATCATTTTCCTCCCATGGAGGGATGCGGGTCAATCTCTCGTGAGTTTGGCTGTGTGTGCAAAGTGGTGTGATGATACGTTCGATGCTCAGAGCAGTATTTTCCTTAGAATTTCTTTTCGAGGTTATGGACTTTCCGTTCCTTACAAATTCCTCACCTGCAATGGGGTAGGCTGTTTATGTGTGGTGCTTCAATCAATGAGTCACTCGCACTCTGAAGACCTTGTGAGATAAGGTCACACTCATTCGCTCATAGTCCTTGTGTTATGAGGTGGGACATGTTGATAACAAGCACAAAGCTTATGATTCATGTTTCAGATCCGGTACTTTCAGTTAACGCTCATTAACTCATGAGTCAGAGGTCTTTATTGGGTTGTAACGGGGCTGAGGGGTATGATGTATGTCACATGGGACTGGAGGATTTATTTAGGAAGTGTGGAGCTTTTGTGCAGTAGAAGATATGTTTCGCCTTTGCCATGGGTGGAATGATTAGACGGGTTTTGATAATCTTTATTGATTTCTACGGGACATCATTGGTCCTTCGGATTTGGATTTCTCCTTCTTGCCTCTTCTGGTGTACAGTTTGAACTTTCTTCTCATTTTCTTTTGTGAAATTGCATTTGGCTCGTCAATTTTCTCAAACGTTCTTTGCTTTGTATTTTGGCTTCCAGCTTTGGAGTTGCATTGACTCACCGATTCCTTTGGACATTTTTGTTTGTTGTTCCTGTGAAAGATGGTGGGGGAGAGACCATGGCTCTGGCTCCTTCGAGATCCTCTAGTGCAAGGGTGAGTAAGTATGTGTATGTGAGTTGGCATGCTGTGGAGTTCGTAGAAAAGTTTATCGTGAAAGGCTCAGCGGGCTCACTAAGGGATTATGTAGAGGGCAGTTAAAGCTCTTTGGTTTTGTGGAGATTTTTGATCCTAAGTGCCTCGTCATTCTCATTAGTCAATGATTGTTTTCTTACTATTCTCGGATCTTTGCATGAATCACAGTTCGTGACTTGCTATCGACATTGATCTCACTCGGAATTATGCCTCTCCATGTGCTATAGGAAAGCACAAGACACTCGTGGTTTACCTCCTTGGATCTCTCTTCTATCTCTCACCCTTCCTCGTCGCTCAGTGTTGGTCCAAACACTCAATGAAATTCGAGAGAAAATACCGCTCTTTGCACACTACTCACTTGGGTTGTGGTGCTGATTTCGATTGGACCCTTGATGGGTCGGGAGTTTAGTGGTTCACGCACTCCGTTCAATCATTCTCTCAAGATTTTTCCAAAGATGTCGTTTCGATACGAGAGTATGCAAACACGGCTATCTACAATGCATTCTACTATGGTAATATGGAATTACTACGTATAAGATGCATGAAATGCTGAAAATGATGAATGAAGATGGTTGACTTTGGCGTTTGACCAAATGTGTGTGTGTGTGTGTTTTTTTTTTGTGTTTTTCTTTTTGGATGCAATGCATGAGTGGTAAGGTTATGACTAGTCTCGCTTGGGTCGAATTCAGCTCACGGTTCATGAAGCTCATCCCATCGCTGCTGGCCTTGAAGGTGGTCTAGCAGTTGAGGTCACTATTGGGGTAATAATTCTCAAATGAGGTTGGGTTGGTAATTGGCCCCTGGATTTTGAATTTTTAGGGAGTGACAACTCCCGCATGGTGGCCCTACGATATGACACTCCTTCCCTTTTGGTCACTGACACGCATGGTGATTCTGATTGGGAGAGGTTTGAACTTCCCAGTTTTCTTTTCTATCCTTTTGAGATCGGGCTTTGGCGGTCGAGATATTTGGGATGAAAGATGGTGTATGGTGTGATGACAATGAAACACTTGGTTATGCAGTTTTTGAGATGGACACGACTCGTGAATGATTGATGGAGTTGAAATGATTGGAAGTGCAAGTGATTTTTTTTTGTCATGAATGCAATGCATGTGTTTTGCTTTGTGCTTGGTTGCATTTGTTGGTGTTGTTTATTCGGGGGATACCTCCTGTAGATATCGCAAATTTTCACCCCATAAAGCAAATTTGATGAATGACATATAACTGTGAGGGGTCGTTCCTTATTCGCTCTTTTATTATACGTGCATGCCAAAAGAAACCAAGTTTTAGAAAACAATTTAAAAACGTGTGTTTTCAAAGTGGTGGATTTTCTCGATATGAATTCTGACGCTCGGTCATTCGCAAATAAAATAGGGAGTGGGGAACCCTATACACATTGATCTAAATAAATTCAGAGGGATTGTGTAAACCTATACATGTAATCTATCCAGAAATGGACAAGAGAGAAAAGAATGCTAGGGGAAAACCTATACATCAATTCTAAAAGTCATTAAATGGGGAAGTTTGAGCTTAAAAACTTCTCCCGAATTCTTCTGCTTCGTCTTCGAGCTCCTGACTGACTGCTCACGCTCGTACGGTTCTTAATTGGCTGCTCGCTCATCTTCGGCTCTCGATTGGTTGTTCACTCGTCCTCGGGCTCTTGACCGACTGCTCGCTTCGTTTTTGGGCGCTTGACCGGATGCTCGATCGTTTTCAGGCTCTTGAAGCAGTACCGTGATCAAATAGAACGGTTGGTGTTCTTCTGATTTTCAATAGTTTGAACTCGAACAGTCGTTGCTGGTCATCATACCGCTTGACTCACTGCACGGGTTGGTGTGCCTCTGGCTTTTGGCTCACACCGCGTACTCGATCTTCATGCTGCTTCACTTGATTCGACGAGGGGAATGAAGGATATTTTTGTGAAAGGAAAAGTGAATGATCGAGCACAAATCATATGTGAAAATCCACCACTGATGTGAAAACACGAAATGATTAGTACGCTCCACAGTAATGACCGCTGCTCTTGAAGGTGGGTTGAGCTTCAAAATAGCGGGTCGCAACATAGGGACTAAATCATTTATTTTGGAATACATTTGTGAAAATCAACTTTGAAAACTGTTTTCGAAAACTATTAAGAAATAATGTTGGTGAAGGATGTTGTCTGAAAATTGTTTGTAGAAAGTAGGTTTGTAGAAAGTAGGTTTTTGAAATCTATTTATGAAAATTGTTTTGGAATAACATTCTAAAGATGAAGTGGTAAGATTAAAACTGCAAATGTTTATGAGTAAGAAAGCTTTAAGAGACATACAAAAGAGAATTCCGAACGTTTTGCAAAATTTAAAACAATTTGGTTTGAAGAAAGTGTTTTGCACACATGTATAGCAAGAAGTAAAATCGTGGCTAGTTTTTATGTGGAGATGAGTGCGAATGATTGGGATAATCACCTTCCAGGTCAATCAATGTTTCCATACCACCGGGGGAACCGTCGTCCCTTCACTGTTCATCTCTCGGGATTTATCTCTGGTATGCCTTATGGGGCACGTCATTAAGAAAGTCCGGAGTGCTTAAGTTCGAAAGGTCAGGATACCCGAAGTGATACAGTCACACGAGCCACGGCCGGGGATTATCACAACATACTCACTTTTGGGAAACTCGGGGAAGTACTGCATGGGAACGGGTCTCTCGTCATCTGTACGGTCAGGTGTGTCTAAAGTCCAAATTATTCACTGACTACGTTGTGGCATGTATGGGTATCCGGTAAATACGGGATCCTCTATGGACGTGTAGCGTGACATTGGGCTTTAGAGACACCCGTGGTGCAGAGGAACAATGGAGAACTGAGCCCATGCAATCTTCAGGGTAAGGCAGAAGGGTGGTCAGACAGGCGGCATACAAGGGGGTGACTCTCCGTAAAACCCGTCCTAGACACCGGATCAGGCAGCTGGACACTGAAGGCTCATGGTTCACTATATGCTGGCTTAGACTCGGATAATGGAGGATATATTTGGATCATGAGTATCAAGGCGTAGGTCGATGACCATCTCGCCCCGTGGGTATAACCATTCAAATGAATGACCCGACTCATGGGGAATCAATCGTGGACCGATCGACATCCCGTGACTCGTGAATATAGCGGGTGACACAGAGGAATGCATGTCCTAAGCTACCCAACCAATGCACCCCACAATAATACAACATATAAGTAAAGTAGGGAAGTTAGCACCAACCTATTTACTAAACGTTTGTCTTGAAGGTGATAATTCCAATTTGGTTGTTTATTAACCTAAAGGGAAGTTAGCTTCATTCAATCCTAAGTGTCTCTTTCTAATCGAGAGCTAATCATTAACCCAATTGTTGCAATGTTTGTTGAGGATCTATCAAGTCCTATCTGTCCTCATCAGATACACACTCTAAGTGTGGAGTAGAATAATCCTAGAGGCTTGGAATGAATCCCTTGAAGGTTTTGAAAGAAGTTAGGAAATCCTGACAATCTTGAATGGAGTTCAGTCTTCCTTGACCAAGTTTATGAGAAAAACTTACTCAAGTTCTCCCCAGCAGAGTCGCCATTCTGTGGAGGGTGATTTTTCAGTATGAGGGGGGTCTATCTAAGTGGTTCTTGACTGAAAAGCCTAGATCCTAAAATGCCATTCTGTGGAGGGTGAAAACCCGTTATTCATGGCAGCCCTCAAACCTACTAAATCGTCCGTCTTTCCCATAAAGCATAAGGGAAATGCTAGTGAGCACTACACCCGCTCTCAATGGGCTCCACGCGGACTTATGCCTCTATAAGGCGGAGTTGACTAGAGTCGCCACCTAGTTTGACCTAAGGAACTAGGAAGGGAGGAGAAGGGTTTTAAGAACCGTTAATTGACTCTGTGATTTGCATATGGATGAGGCTTATCCGGTCATACTAGAGATTCTGTGTGGGTTCACACTGGGTTACAGCCCTTAGAAGTGGCAACGACCACGACTTCGGATTGGTGCCCGAGGAAACCTCGGTCTCCAATTGTCGGGATTACCTTCTTTCAAAACCATTCAGAGAGATTCATTTAAAGCCAAAGGATAGGATTGAGGCATGAGGAGAGAAACTGAGTGGATGAGGCGAGCTTTTCTGCCAAGCTAGCGCCAAGAAGAAGAATTGATGAATTCGAATGAGTAAGACTGAAAGATTTGGAATTTGATTTTGAGAGTTGAAGAAGTCGAGGGTTTGTGGGAGTCAGAATGGATTTGAACCTTTTGACAGACATGAATATCGCCCTAGAGTTGGGAAAGGGGTTTTTTGGATTGGAATGGGGTCGCACCCTGTGTGGGCTGCCTACGTACTCAACCCCCTGTTGAGATCAGACCTTACGTAGTTCCCTCTTTAGGATTTTGGGATTTTGATGTTTGATGTGTGGGATGTCATAGTCTGTGAGACGCTCGGGTCTATGAGACATTTGAAATCTTAAGATGTCGAAATCTATGAGACGCTCGGATCTGTGTGACACTCGGGTCTGTGAGATGCTCTAGTCTGTGAGATATTCGAATCATTAGAATAACAAAGTCTGTGAGACGCTCGGGTCTGTGAGACAATACGGGGTTGTTTGGAGGTGAGATGGCTGAGTGAAAAATGGCATTTTTGATTGATATGGGGTCGCACCCTGTGTGGGTTGCCTACGTACTCAACTCCCTGTTGAGATCAGACCTTACGTAGTTCAAACTTTATTAGGAGATGCTTGAATCCTCCTGAGATGTTTGAAGTATGGGATGTTTTGGTCTGTGAGACGCTCGGGTCTATGAGACGTTTGAAACCTTGAGATGTTGAAGTCTGTGAGACGCTTGGGCCTGTAAGACGCTTGGGTCTGTGAGACATTCGAATCATTGGGATAACAAAGTCTGTGAGACGCTCGGGTCTGTGGGACATTCGAATGTGCGGGGGTAATTGGATTTTGAGGGATGATTCGAGTCCATGAGATATTTAGAGTTTGAGGTATTTGAGACTTTGAGGGGTTTGAAGTTTATGAAGTTTGGAATTATTAGGGATTTAAAAGAATTTTTGAATTGCATCGGGAATGAATGAGTTTTTGAATTCGATTGGAATTGAGTGAATTTTGAATTGGAATTGAAATTGAAATTGAAAGTTAACTGAATTTGCATTGAGATGAATTTGTGTTGAAGTTGAATTGGAATTGAAATGGATTTGAATTGAATTTGGTTTGGGCCGAGATTGGAAAACGGGTCGGGTCAAAGTTCAGGTGGATTGAAGTAGGGTCGGTCAAAGTTAGGCTGGTCAAAGCTGGGTTGGTCAAAGTTGAACCGGGTCAAGGTCAAAGTTCGGTCAAGTCAAAGCTTTAGATCAAACTTGGGGTCAAGTCAAAGTTTCAGGTCATAGTCAAAGTTTCGCTCAAGGCAAATTGGGCCTTGTTGGGGTTTCGGGCCGAATGGGCCTGGTTTGGGCTTTTGGACTGAATGGGCCTTGTTTAGACTTGAAATGGATTTGGGTCGAATTGGGCTTGGGTCCCAAAATGGGTTTGGTTTGAATTGGGCTTAGGTCTGAAATGAAATGAAATGAAATGGGTTGAATTGGATTTGAATCGGGTTTGAATTGAAATGGGTTGGGCTGGGTTAAATTGAATTGGAATGGGTTGAATTGAATTAGAATGAATTGAATTAGAATTGAGATGGGCTGAAATTGAATTCAGATGAGTCGAATTGGGCCGAAACCGAATTGAATTGGAGTGAATTTAATTGAATTTGAATTAGGCTTGAATTGAATTGAATTGGGCTTGAATTGAATTGAGATGAATTGAGTTTGGATTAAGTTTTGGGCCAGATTTGAATTTGGGGCGATTGGGCTTTTGGGCCGGGTTGACAATTGTCATTGGGCCAAGGAAGGGTATTGGGCCAAGTTTTATAGAATGGGCTATTTTCGGACTTGAGACTTTGGAAATGAATTGCTCTTCACTTTTTTTTATACATAATTTTAGATGTGTGTTTTAAGGTTTAGGGTGTCACCTTGACCAAGAAGGACATATGACCCACTAAGTGCCAAGGGACTCCCACTATCCTAATGGCTTGGACCTAAGGGCATAACTAGGGCTTAGGACATTAATAAGCAACAAGCAAAGGGCATAAATCACAAAACGGCAAAGCAAATATCTCACATAGAGTACAAACATTGGAGAAGCAAAATGAAGTGTAAACATTATGTACAAAAATTTGATGATTGAACACTAGCGAAAATCCTACAAGATTTCAAATTAATCTCCAAGCTCAAAGGAATGTATAAAGGGGTAAAATAAGCGCTAGAACAACATAACCCAAAACTAGCTAGAGATAACATACTAAAATTGTTCACGTGCAAAGAATGAATTACAAAATGAATAAGTCCTAAGACTACAATCGAAAGTAAGAACAATAAACAAATTACAGATTAATATAAACATAGATAACAATCTTAAATAGAGAGCTGCTATGGGGGGTCGCATCGACGCCGCCTCACTTGAGCTGACAGGATCAGCAAGAAGTGCACCAACCGTTAAATATGTTTGAAGCAGAGACCCCGATAATCCAAGTCAAGATCCCGTTCCTTAGTCTTAGGGTAGTTTCCCGTTTCACGAGCATTATGTATATGTCAAAAACACAACCAAAAAAGGCAAACTGCATTAGTCAAAGAACGGAAGAGGGTTGGGATGTGTGCAATGGGATCATACGGCCCCTCTCAATGGGAGGAAAGGGGGCAATCTAATCATCTCCCACACCCCAACCGAGAACATAGAAACAAGTTTCAAACTGCCAACAAATGCTATGAATTGTAAAATAAATCATGAATTGGGGTTGCTACTCGAATTAATTCGTCATCTTAGATTATGACTCGACCAAAGTGTAGTATCGAAGATAAGGGTTATGAGTCATGTGGGATCATACCTAGAAGGTTTATATCATTTCCCTCTAAGATGAAGAGTTAATAAAGACCATCCAGCCAATGAATGATTTATCTATGCAATTATAGCATAGGGCAACTATCACTCAAGTCATGTTCTTATCTAAGCGCAGTGGGACAAGAAGCATGCTAGTATCAAATCAGTTTCCAAACCAAATCAATGCGCAAGGGACAACTAAGTTTATCAAAGGCAATTGAATCCTGGTAAAGGTTAAAATATAGAATTTCCAAACCCATAGAAGGTGGGCCCAAAGCGCATCGGTATAACTCCAGGCCAAACTCCAGGTGAGGCATACGCATCCCAAGTCAACCAAGCGCAGTTGATGTCCAATTGAACATATGTACCTCAGCCAAAATCAGAGTAAGGGGGTGAGCAACAGTCCAAGTCAAACAATTCTGAAATACTCAATACGCAAGGGGGGCAATAACACGACTTCCAAAGTGGAGTCAATCCACAGCAACAAGTCCAAAATCAGCCTAAATGTAAACTTCAAACAGACGTGTGGGCCTCCTATTTCCCAAAAGGCCGGTAAAGGGCGGGGACCCGGAATTTCAGTATAATTAGTCATCTGGCCTACTACTAGAACAGTAAAGTACTGCTAATTCAGGACCAAACAAAATCGGACGGCATATACAACATCGACCTACCCAAACAAGTAAAATTCAGTCATTGAAAGGGGCTGACCAATATTCCCGATGATCAGCAAGTCCCGAACGCATATACCACAGCACAATTGTGCGAACAGTATAACAACAGATCAAACAAAAGCTGGCAAATGGACTTTCCAAACCTAAGATGCAAATGCATTGTGCCCAAAATCCCACCGATTTGATCACACATAAAGCCCAACGTGATTGGCAAGCAGTTACTGATTTCAATGAAACTAAACTTTGAATTCATAATCAACCAAATATAGAATCGGTTCATATCCAAACCCAGTATGTTTTAGTCCAAACTCATGTGCAGGTATCATTGACAGCCAGAACATGTTCAAAATAGAAGCAGAGATGTGAACGAAGATGTACCAACTCGAACCCAGAAGGTATGAACCAGAACATCAACACGAATCAACAGAGGGAAAACAAACGCCAACGACAGAACAATCACCAATAACCCAGAGATTCAAGACATAACCCGTAGATTGGAATACAGTGGCGACGAGGTGGTATCGATTGCCGAAGAGATCCCAAGGCCGGGAAGGATTCTTCGACTCACAAACTCAAAATCGCTTTTGATGGACCTAAACCTCGAACGGAGAAGGCCGGAGCTCCGACTAGGAATCAGAATCAGATAAGTGGCATGGATGATAAAATGGGGGGTCCGGTATGCATCAACGACGCCTTGTCAGTTGAGGAATATAGGAACGGTAGCTAGGGTTTTTCGGAGTTGAAGAAAGTCGAACCATTAGGAGGAAGGAGGAGGAGCAAAATCAGAGGTGGGTACCGGAATCTTCAAGTGTGGCCATGGTTGAGGGGATTAGAGTTTTGTGTGTTGAAATGGAGTGAACTCGAGGGGATGAAGGAGGATAGAGGCGGTCGATGGAGGCTCTGCTGGTAGGATTTCTAGGGTTTTTGAGTCTTGAGATCGAGAGAGAGAGATCGAGGAGTGATCGAGATGGATGAAGAGGACCATCGAGGAAGATACACAAGGGATAGATATTCTGGTCAGAGAATGGGTGGAGGTGGATCTCATTATCGAAGAACTGCTAGCTTTGGTGCAGAGTTTCCTGAGATTAGAAACTGGAGGCGAACGAATTTGAGGAGAAGAGGGATTAGTGGTTGTATTTTTGTGAGATCGAACGGTAAAGTGGGATGGAGATGGTGGTTTCTAAGATGGAGATCGAGAAGGGAAGTTCTGAGATGGAGATCGAGAAAGGGAGGAGAAGGTGGTGGCGGCCAACTGTTCCATTGGAGGTGTTGTGTGGTCGATCAGGAAGAAGACCATGAATGTCCCGTTCTTCATTTTGTAGTTCAGTATTTTTTTGTTTTCAGACCAGAAAAATCGAGAGCTGAGGATCGGAGAAGGAGGCGACCGGTCTTTTGAAAGAAATGATTAGGGTTTTGTTTGGGTCTGGGTGGATTGGAGTGGAGTGGGCCTGCAGGTCCAATGCTGAAGGTTGTAACGGGTTTAAGGGATTGGGCTAGACTAGACTTCAATCAAATGTGGATTGGGTTTGACGGATGAAAATGATTTTGTATAAATATAGATGGAAATAAAAATACTAATGCTAATAGTATAATAAAATAAAATATAAGAAAAAGTGGATAGATGAATAAAAATAAAATAAAATAAAATAAAATAATAAATAGAATATAAACAAAACAAAATAAGATAGTAAAATAAGTGAATAAACAAAGGGGATGACCTTGAAACTAGACTGTCGATGGAAATTCATTTTTGAAGAATTGTGTTTTTTTTTTTGAAATGTTTTGAAAAAGATTATAAAATGATGGTTTCGTCTTAGCACGCACGCTAATATGTTTTGAAAAAAAGGCGACGACCCCTCTTATTATTTCGGAATTCGCTTTATGGGGTGAGAATTTTTGGTGTCTACACTACCCATCACCTGTTCAGAACCCGACCCATCACTCATTTACTAGATATATTTTTTTTATGACTAAATAAGGCCTTAGCTCTTAAATTTATATTGGGAAACTAAAATATTCTTGTGTCTTATTGTCATTATCATCTATAGATTTTTATGCTTTTGTAAATCTTTAAAATTTTAAAAATATTATTTCACCCGCGGGCTCGAATTTGGGTGATCCTTAGCAGATGACGGGTCAGGTTTGGGTGGAGCGGATGGAAATAGGTGCGGGCAAAGTTTCACCCGACCCATTGTCCACCCTTATCAAGAGTAGGTGATTTTTTTTTCGAAGTTGAAAACTAGTATTCATTTAGGCAAATAACATATTACAAAACATGAGTTGGATCCATGGTGGCAATAAGCCTATTACTACTGAGGGTGGCAAATTAGTAGTATGCACCCCATGTAGCCAGGACCATAACATAGCTAGAACATTAGGGAAAATAGCAAGAATAAATAGCCCAATAGAACTTAAGAGACAAGATTGAAATGATATAGCAAACACAAATAGTGTAGTTGAGAGCATCATCACTGTAGGGTTGTTCTAATGTTCCTTAGGAAGAATCACTTGGAGGAGGGTGTGGGTCTTTTTCATGGACAAGCTCAATGACCAGGGTTTAATTTTGGGTTTGGACAGCCGGTTTCCCCTTCTTGATTCTTGGGAGAGCTCTTTCGGTTTAGTCTGTCCTCAGAGGTTCCTTCAGCACTTCTGATTTATAGGGATCGCTTTCTGTTGGTATTAGCTGATCTAGGATCTCTGTCATCCTCCATGATCACTGAGTTTTGGATAGATTGGCCCCTTTTCAAGATAACTAGGGACCCTAGAATTCCCGAGGAGGATTGTCGTGGGTCGGCCCTCATGCAAGGGTTCATTACCGACACAAATCCACCACCCTCACTCCACATGCAAGGAGCAACACAAGTTCCTGGAGTACTACCCATGTCTCCCTCAAGGACAAATATGCTCTAACTGGAACATCTACAAAGCCCCTATAGAGTCAACATGTAAAGCTCTTAAGGCTTTCAAACTGGTGTCGTACTTCAAGATCAACAAACCGGAGCCGTACACCAGCGATGTTTTTTCTATTATCCCTCCATGGCGTAGATGGCTGGGAGGTGGTGGAGTAGGAGGGAAATGCGATGGTGGTGGTAAAGTAGTTTGACCGCAAGGGTTACCACGAGGACATCGACCACACTCACTCTGATTTGGTGTGGGCAGCTTGTCAAGTTTCTAGGTGGATGTGGATGAAACTTGTGTGATGAAAATGATGAGAATGAAGAGAGCTTGAATTAGAAGGAGATGAGTGGATGAAATCATCACTAACGAGGTGCGTAAATCGGCATACAATTTACCGATGAGATGAGAGACGGTGAATGGAGACTTGTCGATGAAGAGGAAACAATCGGATCACTTGGGAATGAGGAAGCAAAACAGGGGAGAAGGAGAGATGATACGGAAATTGTGATTTGGAGGACGGTGGCGGCGGCAGTAGAATGATGAAGGAGGGGGAGGGGCGGTGGAGGGGGTAGAGAAGTGAGAAAGCTATATTGTTTTGTGGTGGCAGGGACAATGTCTCACATGAGCTTATTGGTTGCAAGGTTGTAAAAAACGGTACGGGAGTCCAATACGGACTATTGAGAGTACGTGATACGGATAAAACGGTGAATCAGTACGGATGAAATATTAATATTTAAATAATAAAAAATGAAGAATAAATATTTATAAATATGAAATATGTACCACTTTGTACATAATATTAGTATTTTGTTATTAATACCTTCAAATTGTATTTTTGTGTATTATAAATTTATCGCATTCTTAAACTATAAGAATTTTGTATCAGTTTTGTTGAGTGATGTAAGATAAGTTACATAAGTGAATTTTAAGAAAAAAAATCGCACTATTATTATAGGAGAAAAAACAAAAAAAAAATAGTAGGATAGTAAAGTTATTGGTATAATTGTAATTTTACTCTCACAAATATTCAATCTATATATAGTTAATGGTGGTGGTGCTTATATCATCATTTTTTCTAAAGTAAAAACTTATATAAGGTTAACATTATTTTCATTTAGGGATTTAATAGAAAAAATTAATCTTCTTTTTGCTCCAGTTAAATCGTTGTCTTCAATAATGTATACCGTATTCTTTAAAAATACGGTAAATACGGAAATACAGATGATTATACGGTAGTACGCCACCACGAGACGGGGTACTCGATGAAACGGATTTCATACGGCCGTATCAATACGTTTAATTGGAAAAACGGGCGATACATCGTATAAACGGCCGTACCGTACCGTTTTTTACAACCAATTTGGTTGTATGTAGCGGAGATAGTGGTAAATTCGGTGGGTAGACCTTAGTGGTTGACTTTAGTTTTTTCTCTCTTACTCTTTCATGCTGATCTTGATTAAGTGGTGATTTGAAGTGGGTGTTGAATTCAATTATTTTGAGTTAGTTTAATTTTCTCTCTTATCTATTTTTGAAACACACAAAAAAATTGTTGTAGAAACAAATCCGTGTTGATATTCGGCAGCATACGAATTCGATATCCTGAAGCCACATATAACTGAAAGAATTATATTTGTGGTATATATAATTAAGTAGAAGAAAGTCAACTAATAATGTTGAACGGTAAATGAGGCAAGGGACACGGCAGTGTAGAGATCAGAGAAAGAGCAGGTTAACTATATATGTAGACACATACAATACAAAATCCAAATTTTCCAAGTTCAAGATTCTTGGCCCCAACCAATTTTTCTTGATAGATTCTAAGAAAAGAGTTCATTATACTTTGTATTATCTTTTCTTGTGACCTGGATATTCAGACTTCCACGTGTCAGCTAGCAGCAACACGTATCACAACACCACGTTTTTGAAATAGTAGAGTACGTCATTTCATTACAGACAAACAGTTGAGCGGAGTAGCCGCAGTTGAATGAGCTACCGGCCAAAAGACACTGAACAGCCAACCAAACATAAGAAACAGAGAGAAAGAAGAACGGAATAGTAGTCAGTCGTATACTTCCAAGCTCTTTCCTTGTTGTCTCTGTGTCAGCTTCTTCTCTTTTTCTTTTAATAACGCGGCACCATTAATTGTTTATTAGTATGATAATATTATAATTATCCTAGCTAGTAATTTCTTAAACGCAATTCATGTTTGCTAATAATGTAAACAAATCAAATCTGTTAGTTAACACGAAATAACCTCTATCCATCCTTCCCTTTTCTCAGAAAGAAAGTCGTCGTCTTCCTCTTAATTTCCAACACAAAAACACCTTTACAGTATATATGATCTGATCAGTATGTAAACACACGCACACTCCCAATTAGCTAACAGTTTAATTAGTCAGTCGCACAAGACCACATACATTTACAGCACTCATTCATTAATTAGTAATTAATTACCATCGATCACCTCTTGGCTCTCTCATTTCTTCTCTCATCCTGCTCCGCTGTACAGTCAGCGGCGGCGGTGCTTCTGCGTGTAATCTGGAATACAATAGGATGATGAGTAATAACACTAGTGCGTTAGCAGCGAAAAAAATTAAACTTGTTCCCGTATTAACATCAGCCCCAAAATAATTATTGAAATAACGTTTCCGGGTGAAATCGTCTCTTGAAGAGACGATTTCATTAATTATCAAAGTTGAAATCGTCTGTTGAAGAGACGATTTCTCCTTTTGTCCGCGCCACGTTGGCGCTGATTTGGCTGGAATCGAGCAAAGGCGAAGTCGTTTTTTGAACCGACGATTTCCCGAAATCGTCTTTAGAACCGACGATTTCATCCTTTATACGATGCGGTCGAGAAAACGCGGGAGTTACAAATTTTACTAATGAAATCGTCTGTTTCAAAGACGATTTCTCTATTAAGCAAGAAATCGTCTTTAGAAAAGACGATTTCACGGGTTCTAAATTACTTACCCGATTTTTCCCTTCCCTTCCTCCTTCATTCCTTATTTCCCCTCTGTCAATTACCGAGAGCAGCAGAGGAGAAGAACTTCTCCAAGTGCGCCGCCCCACCACCGTCCTGCTCCGCCTGAAGCCGACTCCGACGCCGTCACCTGCCACCGTCACCGGCCGAGCTCCACCTCCGACCACCTGCATCAATTAGTAGTTGTTTAGGTAATTTTCAAACCCTAAATTAGTTAGAAAGTGTTAGAAAATTAGGGGTTGTTAGAAAATTAGGGATTGAGAGAGTGGGAGCTGATTATGTGTGGTTGTTTGTTACATTGCAGTGGTAAATGATTATTTGCTAAATTGAAGTGCTAATTTGTTGTTGGTTTGTGAAATTATAGTCAAAATTAATTGTTTGTGTAATTTGGTAATATTGGGATGTAGTAACATTTGGGAAATTTTGGATATATGTGAAATTGAAAACACAATTAATTGTTCAAAGTGTTTAAATAATTATATGCAATTGATATGGTTGAATTGTAGAATTAGTTGTTGAATGTTTGTGTATTACAACATTATAGTTTTTGTTTATTTTTTTCGGTTTGATCAAATGGTGGAACGGTTGATTAAATTTGTGAATTACGAATGGTGTATGCAATTAGGTGGATATGTCCGACGTTATCCAGTTCTTATGTCGTATTAGTGGCAAAATTGTTTATGGGCCAAACGGAGCTGATTACGAGGGTGGGAAGAAGAAGCTCCTCACGATTAGTGGCGACACCAATTATGAACAGCTTATTGCTGAAATTGGTAGTCGTTTCGGTATCGACTTGTGCACCCATGAAGTGACGGTGTCACAAAGGATGGGTAAGACAAAGAATGACGGAACCACAAAGTGGACAGTGATACCCATCGATGATGATGGGGATCTGAAAAGTGCCATGTTCTATTGTCAACATGATGGGCCACAAGATATATTCTATGAATTGTACGCTGAAGTACATGAAAAACGACAACCACAAACACTTCTCATTTCCTCATCTTATCAACACCAAGCTCCTCCAAGCTTCACACCACCTGAAAACCTAATCCCTTTGCCTTCTTCATATCCCATACATCAAACACAAAACATCACAAACACTTCTCTTATACTTAATGCTCCTCAAGATGAAACCTACTTACATACACAAGAACATTCGTCATACCCAGCACCCGTTGTAGATCCTCTCGAACATGATGGTGGTGATGAACTTGGACACTTTGATGATGACGGCGACTTGCGGGAAGACTTCGAGGAGGACGAGATGGAAGGGTTTGGACACTTTGATGATGATGATGATGATGATGGTGATGACAATGATGGTGCCGATGATTCCACACCGACTAATGTGGCTGCTGCTTTGGTCACTACCACCACCGGGGAGGGCGATGCTTCTCTAGTCCATCCATACCCATTCTACAACGCCGGTGGTGGTAGTGGTATTATGAGGTGGGAAGAGGAACAAGAACTGGAACTGGGAGATTGGAGCTACAGCGATGAGTTCAAGAAGGGTATGCTGTTCCGGAGCAAAGAGGCGCTGATACATGCTGTGAAGAGGCACCACATTATTCATCATCGGTCGTTTGTGGTGAACCGGTCAACCACAAAGTTGTGGGACATCTACTGCTCATCCGAAAACGAGTGTGGATGGAGATTGCGTGGTGTGGTAACGAAGAAGCACCCTAGTTTCTTTATGATCACCATTGCTAAAGGCCCACACACCTGTCTGAACTCGATCTTGAGTCAAGAGCATCCACATCTTGACCTAAGATTCATGGCATGCATATTCACCAAGTATGTCAAAGAGAATCCTTACATCAGAGTTGGTGACCTTCAGACAGTGATAGCTGATCAGTTCCAGCATTCTGTCAAGAGGAAGAATGTTTGGGCGGCAAAGGTGAGAGCTATTGAGATGGTGTATGGTGATTGGGATGATTCTTACAGCACGTTACCACACTTGTTACGGGCAATTCAGCATACAAACCATGGCACGAAGGTTGAAATTGATTGGCACGACACTGATCCCGGGTACGGTATATTCAAGAGGGTTTTCTGGGCGTTCGGGCCATGCATTGATGCATTCAGACATTGCAGACCCGTGATATGTATTGATGGTACTTTCTTGTACGGAAAGTACAAGCATAAACTCCTGATTGCATGTGCAAGTGACGCGGACAAACACATAGTGCCACTTGCATTTGCGCTTGTTGATGAGGAGTCATACGCATCGTGGTCATGGTTTCTCTCTTGTCTCAGGGTCCATGTTATATCGGCCCGCGAGGATAGTTCTCCGATGTGCTTGATTTCCGATCGTCACGCTGGTATACTTGCAGCTGTAGAGCGATCAAACGGGGTGTGGAAACCCCCTAGTGTGCACTGGAGGTATTGTGTTCGCCACATTGTCAGCAACTTCAACAAAGTGGAGAGAAGTGCAGGGATGAAGAAGATGGCCTCCAGAGCAGCTTGCGCATCACAGCCCCGTAAGTTTGATATATGCATGGCAGAGTTGCAGAGTGCTAGTGCCACTGCCCCTGATTTCTTTGACACTATACCGAAGGAGCAGTGGACATTCGCACATGACGGTGGGCACCGATTCGGCATGATGACTACGAATTTGAGTGAGAGTTACAATGCAGTTTTGCTCGGTGCTAGAAACTTGCCTATTGCTGCTTTGGTAGAGAAAACGTTTTATAATTGTGTGAAGTACTTCGACACACGAAGGGGTCAAGCATCGGCAGCTGTGGCTAGAGGAGATGTATATGTTGGTTGGGCGATGGAGAAAATGCAGAGATGGAGACAGTCGGCCAACGCTCACCATATTACCAGATTTGATGGGCCTAGAAAGTTATTCGAAATCACCACTGCCACCAGATCCACCCCTTATGGGTTCAAGGGTGGCAATCGACACACTGTTAAGCTAAGAGAGGGGCACTGTACTTGCCAGAAATGGCAGACTTACAGGATTCCATGCTCACACGCTTGTGCAGCAGCTGCTTTCATACACATGGACAGTACATCTCTTATGGGGTCGTGGTACACTTGGCAGAAGCAGCTCAATGTGTACGGTCGACTCTTTGTCCCATTCGGGGATCAGCACTCGTGGCCTCCATCAGACTTTCCCATCATTCTTCCTGACCCATCTCGTGTGCGAGGAAAGGGAAGACCAAGATCAACCCGTATTCGTAATGAGATGGATTTGAAGGAGCCAAAGAAAAAGACTAGATGCAGTAGGTGTGCGCAAGAGGGTCATAACAAGAGGAAATGTCCTAGTAGTAGTTCTACTTAGTGTTTGTTGTGTTGTACTATTAGATTACGTTTGTACTTGAATTTTTGTTATTAATGCAATGTTTCTTATGTTTTGAAAAATTGCATATTCTTTTCTAAGATACGAGCTTTTGATATGGTTGAATCTCTGTTATTTAATATTTAGTTACACATGGATCCCGGTCCACCCCGTGGTTCCATACTTCGACATCAGCGTCATCATAGGTCTACATCTATTTGGGATGGGAACGAGTATCAGGTATTACACTGTCGCCGCTTCGAGGCTAGTGTACGACGTGGCGGACATGTACGTTACGATGAGAGGATGCGCCCCTATTTGGAGGCTTCTGGATTCATCGGGATGGCTAGTCTGGAGTTCATCTCCTTGGACTGGCATCTGATCACTGCACTGGTAGAGAGATGGCGCCGAGAGACCCATACTTTTCACATGCCGAAGGAGAGATGACCGTCACATTGGAGGATGTTGCTCTGCTTACCGGCCTACCTATAGACGGACTACCAGTCACGGGTACCACGATCAGAGATTGGGGAGCGTTGTGCGACGACCTCCTAGGCACTAGGCCGGCCGATCTAGGACGTCATAGTAGGATCAAGCTCAGTTGGCTGGGTTCTACTTTTGGACAGTTACCTGAGCATGCAGATGAGGTGACTGTCATGAGGCACACCCGTGCTTACATACTGATGTTACTACTGGGTGGGACCATTTTTGTTGATCGGTCGGGGAACCAGGTCCATCTGATGTTCTTGCCACTTTTGGAGGATTTCGACCAGGCCGGACAGTATAGCTGGGGATCTGCATGTCTGGCATGGTTGTACAGACAGTTGTGTCTAGCGTGTGATGCTGGGGACAGTGGCATCGCCGGGGCGCTGGTCATCCTACAGATTTGGGCGTGGGAGAGATTTCCTTATATAGCTCCCATCCGTCGACATGCCCATCATGCTGGCCCACTTCCTTTACTTCCGCTTGCACATCGCTGGCATGTCGACTTCGATGTGACCGGACACGCCACACATGTGCTCACTCACTACAGAGAGGCATTTGACAGGCAGACACCGCATCAGGTGAGTCTTTTTTTTTGTATGTTGCATTGGTTTTCTTTACACGAACATTATGTCTTTAACTTTTAATGTCTATTATTTCAGATTGTCTGGGAGCCCTACACGGATGAGGTGTTACAGTCTCTTCCTCCGTATTGCTTGGTTGGTCTCCACATTGCACGAGCTCGGGTGCCACTTATCTGCTTTCATATAGTGGAGTTGCATCTCCCGGATCGTGTGATGCGACAGTTTGGCGGGAGGCAGTTTCCACCGGATGATCCTAGGACAGACGGGGATGATGCACGGGTTGATCTGCACAGCATCGACTTGAGAGGCCGCACCGAATGGAACTGGCAAACTCACCATTCAGAGTACATTGCCCTGTGGAACCTGCGTGCTGAGAGAGTGGTCGATCTACAGTTGGATGATCCTGGTCCTGCGTACGAAGAGTGGTACGGGCGCAACACGAGGAGATACATTGGCCGTACGGGAGCTCTATTGGGATATATGGTGAGTAAAACTGATTTTACTTGTTTTAATTTAGTCTTATGACATATTATTTTGTTATATTCATATTTTGAATTGTGGTGTAGGGGGAGACCACAAATGAGGTCATCGGCATGCTAGAGGAAATGCGTGTCGATGATGCTCTCACTAGTCTACGGTTGATGAGAGACGAGTACAACAACACGTACTACGTCCTTCCACGGCCACAGCATGTCCCAGTAGCTGCCCCAGACGAGGAAGATGCTGATGCCGCTGCGGATCAGGGTAGGAGACAAGGGCGTGGTCGTCGTCCTCGTGGTCGAGGTAGAGGAAGAGGACGTGCACGTGGTGAAGCTCCTGAGGCAGTAGATCATCAGGAGGCGTTCGACATCGCCGGTAGTCAGACACTATCTCAGATCGTGGATCCTACGCTGCAGGTCGACACTACTGGATTTGCATATTTTGGGAGCAGCTCAGGCTTTCCCGGGGCGTCATCCTCCGGTGCTGGGACGAGCATGGACATCACGACGCCGGCTGCAGACCTTGCATTAGCTTCTACATCTACTCCTGGAGCACCACTTAGGGATAGAGATTCCCGAGATTGTCATGCTGTAGGGGATCTAAGTGGTCGTGACCTTGATCCTACTCTTGCATCAGCAGTTGAGGATCCTACACCTAGAGTGACTAGGACGTATGTACGACGTAGTAGACGTTGATGATGTAGGTTGTTACATTTTGTAAACAACTTGATTTTGAGATTGTATTACTTTCTATCTTATAAACTATTACATTTGCTTCGCATTTTGATTTCTTATGTTTCTGTGACGTTACAAATGATTTGAATTTGTTCTGAGCAAAGTGAATGTGGGAGAGATATTAATATGTACAGGTTGTTTGTTATGACTTTGTGGTGTTACAGCCCTTGGAAGATGTTGCAAGTGGATGTGTTGTTGAATTGTGGTGTTCCAACACTTAAAAAATTGCCTAAGTGCTGTGAACAGGTGAAATCGTCTCTTCAAGAGACGATTTCATACTTATTTCAGTAGAAATCGTCTCTTGAAGAGACGATTTCATGTGTGATAGGCCGCGGCTTAAATGACAAGGGAGAAGTCGTCTTTAAAAGACGATTTCTAGAAATCGTCGGTTCAAGAGACGATTTCCCTCTCTTCCGATTCCATGCCAAATCAGCGCCAACGTGGCGCGGGGAAATGAGAAATCGTCTCTTCAAGAGACGATTTCTTTTGATAATTAATGAAATCGTCTCTTGAAGAGACGATTTCACCCGGGAATGTTATTTCAGGAATTAGTTTGGGACAGACGCTAATACGGGAACAAGTTTCTTCCAACAGTGTTATTTCAGAATTTTTTTCCGTTAGCAGCAGCAGGTGCAACCAGGTTGAAATTTCCCGAGGAGGGAACAGACTGAACTTAAAACGAATCTCAGTCCGCCGACTATACATACATGAGTTATGTTAGTGTTTAAAATTTAATAATTTTAGATTAATTAACACATACGGATCCTGCTAATTTTTACATTATAACAATAACACTAATTGATTTCCTTATATAGATTATTATGAACAAGTTAACATAAATTTATGTGTTGAACGATCCATACTCGCGCGATGAATATCAATGGAGCCACTAGTTGTTGTTCTCATTCTTCTTTTTGCATATATCTTGTGTGGTTGATGAAGTTGAAGAAAGTAAACGAATAATGTTGAACTGGGAACGAAGCAAGACAAGAGACATAGCAACCTAGAGCAGGTTAACTACATAATGTACACAGATACAGATTCCAAATCCCCAAGACCAAGGAATCTGCTTCATAAAGTTCTTCATTGCCCTGCTAACCTACTTTCGCAACAAACATAGAGAATGAAAAAAATACTACTTCCATACTTTGTTTTTTTCGACATATTTTTCTATTTTAATATTACATCAGTTTTATAAAATTAATTTTAAATTTAATTTTAGTTTTTCATTAAAGATTCAATCATAAAATTTAAATGTATAAAACTATAAGATTTTTAAACATTAAAATCAAATAACAAATAATAAACAAAACCATCAAAGTGAGAGAAGTTTCCCAACGTACTTCCCGTTTTCAAGGTTTTAACTCTGTTTGTGTATAGAAAAAGATAGTTCAAATTCCACGAGTCAGGGACAAACAAACATGACAAGATCACATGTACTTAAAAGACTGGAGATATGGTGATCAACTGGAGTACTAGTAGCAGTACTACTAGCTACCGGCCAAATTAAAGACACAACTCTTGACCAACCAACACACAACAAAGAAAGAAGGGAATGAACAAAACAGTTTGAGTTGTATATATATTTCCAAGTTCCTTCCTTGTCGTCTCTCTTTCAACCTTTTCCCCTAACACGAGACCAGCAGTGTTTATTAATTATAGCAAATTAATTAGTATAATGATTACAGTTACGTGGCCGCTGGTGTCTACCTCCCAATTAAAAGTTAAAACCACCGGTCAAACATGTAGATAGTGCTTTTCTTAGAAGTATATTTGGCGCTGTGCTATACTAGTATTATACTATATACGTAGTATCTAGCTACAGAGATACGCGAAATCATTATCTTCCATTTTATTTTGCAAGTTATATAAGTCCATTTGGGTGGCCTTTGGTTATCAATTTCGTGAATATTCCCTGTAAGAAATAATGCATGAAAAGTCATATTAATCACTATACAATGATCTATATATGCATACAAAATTTTGATGATGTCTAGATTGAGATTAATGATTTTCCTTCTAATTAAACTGGATAATAATATATAGTACGTGTCAGCTAATTAATGGCATTATTCACAAATGATTTCTGATCATCTTTCGACAATCGAGCAGCATAATTGAACAAAGTCAACTTAATAATGTTGAAGTACAACGATGCAAGCAAGGGAATTCGGGATCACACGGCAGATCGAGCAATTAGCATGTTATGTAACCAATACATACATACCGAATCCAAATCCCCACCAAGACCAAGGATTCTGCTAGCTCCCAAAACATTCCATTGCCCAACCTACCTTAATTTTGAAAGAATAAAAAAACAATTAAGATTTTCCCAACGTATGTACTTCCCGTTTTCTAGCCTTGTAGTTGTATTCCATTTCTTACACCAACAAATTTAAGGTATTTAGATTTCCACTTGTAAGCGGGAGGAAAACAAGAATCATAACGCACTTTTTTTTTTTTTTTTTTGAAACTTCTAGGATTGATTAGCATATAGATCAAGGATTGAGACATAAGGACAAGGAGAATATTCTAATTGACCCCTTTAGCTAGAGGGTTTATAATTAAGGCAAGATATGGTTGAATTAGGGCAGCTGTTCCCCCATTGAATTGGGCCACAAGCACCCGCTGGTCCCATACATCTAGACTGGACCTCCACACTGAGAAGTATCTTCCTCGAGCAAATAGCACTGATCACAGGAAGTCAGTTGAAGATTCATAAGATGGATAGGTGTTTTGCATATATAGTTCATCATAGGATAGGACAGGGGAATTGTTGTCTATGGTATTGGAAAGTAATAATTTTGTCCCTAGTTATTTTGTCTCTGATATTTAAGTTCCTCTTCCTCTCCTGTACTATCTCCAGGTGTATGCTGATTGGACGACAACAGTTCAACGGCAAGAAAGAAAATCAGTACTACTATAATAGTAAGACACTATTGCTGACCAACCAAATTACACTAGAAAGTAACAGAAGCGTCGGCGTATATTTCCAACTTCTTTCCTTGTCGTCTTTCTTTCTGTCTTTCCTATAATTTTTAATAACACGAGACTCGCAGAGTTTATTATAGTATATAATAACATAACACAAAACATGTTTGTTAATCACTAACAAAACAAATCTGTTTAATTACTCGGAACAGCCCACCTTCACCTCCCTCCTTCCTTCCCAAAAAGTCGTCTATCTTCCAACACCACCACCACTTTTACATATAAAACCCACCCAGCTGCTCCTAACTACAAGTTTATATAATTAATCAATCAACCCTCTCCAAGACAACTCCTCTTATCATTCTTCATCTTCTTCTCTGCTACTCTCCCTTCTTTCTCTCACTACTAGCTACCCTTCACTCCCAGAGAAACTAGCTAGCTAGCGAGCGACCACACCCTGTTCATCTCATCAACAGACAACTGAAATATCATCAAGAACCGATACGATCGATGATGATGAGTACTATTAACCCTACCACCAGCACTACTGCTCCACCTTCCAGTACATTCAGTCGCTGCAGCACTGCTAATCAGAAATACAACACGATGATGATGATGAAGATAATTGATAAAACACCATCAGCAGCATCATCAACAGCCCCAATCAAGGCTGGGAATTCTAGATCCACTGGAGGAATCAAACTAAACTTAAGAAAAATCTCGATTCGCAGACTCAAGGCAAAGTTCTACCGCTTTCTCCGTTTCCTGAACAACCATATATGGCGAAGATTTCACTTCATACTAAAATCATCATCCTCCTCCTCTTCGTCTTCTGCTGCTTCCACTACCTCCTCTTGGACGTCGTCGTCAGGGGACAGTAGCACCGGTTACGTCTCTGCTCGTCCATCCTTCTCATCTTCGAGTCGGTCACTTGGATCCGCTTTCAATACCTTCATTTCCGGTGGGAAAGCTACTCGTCTAACATCCATCGTAAAGGGCAATAATGGAACTACTACTAGTAGTTATTATAACGGTAGCAGATCGGCAAGAGTGTCAACGGAACAGTGTCGGAGATTAAAGTCGTTGACCAGAAGCAATTCGTTCTATGCAGAAGCTATAGCTGATTGTATTGAGTTTATCAAGCGATCATCAACAACGACGACGACGAGTGGTGGGACGACTTTGACACCAACAACAGTGGGTTCTTCAGTCAACACGTAGATTGTATTTTAATATATTTGTGGCTATAGCTAATAGCCTAATATACATACACGACACATGGTTTCACCCTAGCTAGCTATGGGCTATATATAGCTTACTACTATGTAGATTACGACGATACAGAGATTGTAGCCCAAAATCGAATCATCCTTCATTTTTTCTCTTTCAATTTTTTATGTTAGGTTTTTAAATGTTAATTTAGGCGCGCCTCATGTATATCCTTAGTTTGGTGGATGCATGTTTCATTTTTTCTCTTTTGAAGGTTTGATTGTGGAAAAAGAAGAAGGAAAAAAATAGTGGAACAAATAATTAATTCCACATACACTTGGTTTCTTTAAATTGTTCAGATTGACGTTTCCGGTTTATCACCTATTGTATTTTCCAAACCGTGTGCCTGCATGTTTCAACGCAAAGACATTTAATTAGCTGAAAAGTCATATTAATTGACGGACCTGTATGCATAATTGCATACCATATCATATGATCTCATGATCATGCACTCACTAATCCTGGACGGCAAAAAAAAACACAATTTTCTCACTGTTAATTAATTAATCACAAGAAGCCAACAGAAGCTATTATATATAGATGTTAAATTAATGCCAGAGATATTAAAGAGTCATTTTCAGCTAGCCCTGAAGTCACAGTCATTCATTCGTAATATAGCTAAAACCTAATCCCGCCTAATATATAGTCGCAGTTCTTGACTAATTAAACTTATCTACCGCGCGCGCATCGTCATATGATTTTGGTCGAGCCACACTAAAATTAAAATCATAGACATCACACCTTTTCAAATTCTTCTTTCTTTTGACAAAGTTACCATATTAACTAACTTTTTGAATTTAGGTAAACTAAATCAATTGTTTAAGTTGTCATTATTTCGTGAGGTATACAAACTTTCTCCCACCGGCCGGCAACATCCTTTTTCTAAGTGGAAATTTCACACACAAATTTGAAATGATAGAGTGTGTTTGTGTATGTGTGTGGATTCATATTTCACACTTACCTAATTCTCCTCGAATTGTGGGAGAAAGTGAAGACACATACATTAGCTGTAATTAATTATACAGTTACTACTAGTCTAGTCTATAGTCTTGTCTACGTATGACAACAAACTCCAATCTCCCTAATGGATAAGCGACGCCACCATGCATGATTATATTGTTGATGAATATGGGGTAGTTATTGAATCCGCCTTAGCATATTTAATTCATTTTCTTGACTTGCTATATATAGTAGGATGAAAGTAATTTGTTTAATTACCTACTCTCGATAAGTTTTGTTTTTAAATCTATAAGATAATAGAGCTGTTATGATTGGATAAGGATCGTGGAAATTCATAAGGCATCCACAATAGTAAATATGATTAAAAAAAAAAAAGAAATTGATAAAGTGGAAGAGAGAAATGTGGGAGGATTGCTTAATTAAGAACGTAGAGAGAAAATTCTTACCGACACATATGAAAAGAGAATTATAAGATAAGAAATTATAATAATATTTTTGAGTGGTGAAATACACTCTAATTATCGTGAATGTCATTAAACAGAAAACAGAAAAGTGAATTGAGCTCCCCATAAAATCTGACATATGTATCCTCAATCCTCATCACATTTCTATGAAAACATCAAAAAGGATCAAGAATCCCGGAAAAGTACTAAGGCCCCGTTCGTTCGTGGGCTTTAGGCGAGATTTGGAGCTTTAAGCCCCGATTGTTGACCACATAAAGGTCGTTTGACGATGCCAAAAGTCCCGGCTTTTGTTTAACAATGGGCTTTAAAAAAAATACTTGTTTTGTTGCGTTTCATTTTTACATCTCCACATTGAGCCCTGTTTTGGAATGCAAAATACCATAATGCCCTTCTTCTTTTCTCCTCCGTACTCGTGTGGTTGTCGGTCTTGTCACTGTTGCAAATTCAAGCACAACCCTTGTTCAATGCGCCGATTGAAGAACACCCAACAACCGTTCTACCCTACTCGTTTGGTTGCGCATCACATCTTGTAGCTTCGTACGTTGCCCTGTGTACTTCAAAATTCAATTTTCTGAACTTGACGAGTTGGGCATTCAATGAACTCGTTGGTATGCCAACGTACACAGTAGCACTTGATTCGTTCAATTTAAATGCTGGGAGTCTTCCATGGTTGTACACAGTCGCCTGTGAGTCGCCTGGTGCAACAACACGAGCAGAGATGACAAAATCGTGTGGTAAATTACGAGTACAGTACAGATTTGTCTTTTCAAATCTCGTAAGTTCTTTTACAAATCGCATTCTCTAATCTACCTTCCTTCCTTGTTCAGATTGCTGTAGTGGAGCGGTGTTGTGCTTCGCATATAGAGGTAATTTACTTCATCAACAACTGAATGACCATCTTTACCGCAATTTCATTTGTGCAGTCTCTATCGAATGTTTGCTAAACTATAACGGGGTTAACATCTAGAAATAACATGAACATATATTATCGCCTTCAATATGCATTTTCCAGTAACCGTACATAGACTTCTTTTTGTAATTTTCTAAACCCTTGCCATGTATACATTAGTCTAGCGTTATGGTCAAGGGTAACCCAAATGACAAGGGCAAGCGGCCAATGGCCGATCAAACAGAGAGGAAACAGAAGCATGACTGGACTCAGGGGGATGTGGAGTTACTGATCCAATTGCTGGTAGAGGAGGCAAGGATTCAGCTGGGGAAGGGTGGTTCATTAGTAGGGTTAACACACAAATGGACTAACATTGCGGAGAAATTCAATGACAGAAGACCAGGTCTACCAACTGTTGACAAACACCAATGCAAGAACAAGGGGGATACCCTAAAAACAGGTTGGAGGAAATGGAAGGAGATATGTCATAAGAAGACTGGTCTGGGATGTGACGGCAGTACCAACTCAGTGACATATCCACCTGAATGGATAGAAAGAATGTCAAAGGTAATTTAGCAACAGTACACACTATGTTATTTAACAGCAAGTGTATCAATTACATGCATATGGTAGGTAGTTACATTTAAACTCTTTTCTGTTGTAGGAGAATGTTGGGATAGCCAAGCTTGTAAACTCAAAGTGGCCTTCTTATCTGGTAGACGAGATGGAGCTTATCTGGGGTCAGACTTATGCCAATGGGGATTTGAGATTGACTCCAGGTGGTGAGCTGCAATACCAGAATGAAACTGATGCTACTGATTGTGAGTACAATGTCGAAGCACTCCAACAAAACTACGAAGATGAAGACACTGAGGTATACATACCTTCAATTCAGATGACCTACTCTGACTGTCGGGAAGGTGGGCAGTCTATGGACATATCCAATGCATCAAAAACCCAGCTAAGCCATGACTACGGTGTAAGCAGTAGGCACCGTGTAACCGCACCATATCAAGGTACATATAATGATGGTAGTTCCCCTTTATTTGACATAACTGAGGGTGATGCCGTTGCTGCTGCTAGTTGTCTTGCTAATTCATTCCATCACAGTCAGTATGCTGGGGTGGTTGCTGGTAGCTCACATGGGTTTGTGCCAAACAGTCCCATCCCTGTCCCTGACCTGAGAACCCATGAGGATAGTGTTGCACAAGTTGAGTACAATCTGAATCATACTCATGATATGCACCAGCATATCACACCAGAAAAACCAGCTGAGTGGGATCACCTTATGCAGACCAGTGCTGGTGGGGTAGAACATGGCTGTAGAAGAACTAAGTTACAACCTAGGAGAGAATCAACCAAGGTGACAAACAAGTCTAAGGGTAGTAGGGGTAAAAGCAAAGTGCTAGTTAATGATCTACGAGATGTTGAAGGTGGGTTACATGGCAGGTTAGGCAATGCTACAGATATTCTGGAAGAAGTGAAGAAGCAAACAGGAATGGCCGATAGAGTTATAAGTGTTCCCGAAGCAGGTGAACGACTTCGTCAAGTGACTGGTTTGACTAGAAGAGAGATTGTTTATGCTTTGTATGTGCTGTCTGATAGAAGTCATAGGGCTGTTTTTATGGCATTAGCTGATGATGATGAAATTATAGAATGGGTGAGGCTGGTGTACACCCTAAAGTATGGTCCTTGAAGTAGAAAACATCCCACTTTTTGTGCTAGGAAAATCACTTTTTGGTTGGTGTCGTTGCTTTAACTATTGTTTGCTAGTTTAGGTAGTACCAGTGGAAATGTATTTTTTGGTAGGTAGCTAGTGTAGTGTTTGATGTACTAGCTTTCTTTTGAATGGTGGGCTACATTAACAAATCAATAGAGTAGCTTACTAGTGATGAGCATAATGTTGGATCTGGTTGGGTGTCCTATGTATTAGCTAATGCAAATTATGTTTTCAACGTTTGTTGCTGTTGAGAAGTTGCACATTTCATCATCAGTCTGTGTTTAGTGTATCAAGGTTTAAGTACACACTATGTGCTGGAGTGAATATTACATATTTCAGTCCCCTAACTATATTTTTCTTACAAAAATGGAAGCTATGGGTTTCAGTAATGATGTAGTCCACATTGTTAAGTCTAAACTAAGGGAAAGCCCGGCTGATTACATTAAGTTCCTTGTGCTTCAAGCTGTGGAAGAATTTCAAGAGAAATTTATACTTGTTCTAGCAAAACATAAGGATCAACACCTACGCCGGTATAAGGACAGTAGCTATAAACAGTCAAGGAAAAAACACAGTTGCTATTTTTGCAAGCGCCATGGGTTCATCGACAAATTGTATCTGATTTTCAAAGAGGTAAAAATGACGTACAACCTGTCACTTGCCAATCACATCGAGGATTTGATTATTGGCAGCCAGCGCCCAAACTATGAGCTTATGGTGGATCGTGATGGCAAAACAACTGAGGCAATGGCGATTAATAGGTTGCAGAAAATAGTCGAACTGAATCGTGATGAGTTTATGGTTGGAGCTAAGATGATAGAGAGTTATGACTATCGAAATTTGTTTGACTGTCTTAGTGACGATGAGATTGTCGAGATAGTTAGGATAAAAATGAGCGAGGACAAGTGATAGGAATGATATTTTCTACAAACCTGTTTGACGTTGTTTAACAGTTCAGTATAGTATCATTTGCATACATGTAATGAAATACCCCAAACCTTGGTATGTTGTGTAAATGTTAAGCTATGGTATTTAAAGGCTAAAAAGTGCCTTAGAAACATAAATGAACCATTTAAACCATGGTAAAACACAATAAAACACTAAGACATGGTTTGAGCAAAAACATGCTCTAAGCTTGGAGTGAACTTGGCTAGGACCCAAAGAGCCTACCAAGACTTAATAACATTTAATTATGATTTAATAAGGCTAAATAAGTCCTTAAGAAACTTTGGTGGACAGTTAAACCAAATAAAACATAAGAAAATACCTTAAGGTCAATAAGAGCAAAAATGTGCTCTAAGCTTGGGATAAATGTGTATAAGACCTAATGGTCATACCTATGCCTCATTTATATGTTAATGAACATATTAAATCAATTACCAAAGAAAACCAAGCTTGAAAACGAGTTAAAACGCAAAATGTGCTTTAAGGAGTCTTAAAGCACGTTTTTGAAGAATTGTCTTGTAAATGAGTTTTGAATGGCTAAATGTCCATCATTACTCTTTAATTAACATGTGTACTATATAGTATCACATTTGGGTGGCTATATCAATGGGAAATCAAAAATTTCACTTCTATGTGCCTTGTTATTGGTGAATAGTGATTTTTATAACTAGTTTGTAACATATAATGTTATAAGTGATTAAGTTGGTCAACAAAGACCAAAACACCCTTCTAACTATATTGGGGCCGGTTTTCCTTAGTGACTCACCACACCTACACAAACAAATGAGTTAACTAAATGATAAAGCAAAAGTTACTATACACTTTAGTACAAATATCTTCTAAAAGCAAACCTCATTCTCTCATTTGCCTTCTCATTTCACACGGTCCCATTCTCCTTCTTCCTCTCTTCTTCTTGCTCTCTCTCGGTAATGCTACTACCACCATGGAAGTTCCATCTTTGAATGCTTGTAACTCCTAGCTCCATGGTCCAAATCAAAAATAAACACCACCATTCTCTTAGTTAAGCCAAGCTCTACAATCTTGCCTCTTCAAAACTTCAAAACCTCCATTTCGGTGCCAAGAGAAACCACCATGGGAGGAGCTTGAGCTCACCTTTTCACATATTCATGATCTCCTTTGCTTCAAGGTAAGGAAACTCAAAGAAAATCCATGTTTCCTCCATGTCTTCATGTTGTCCGAAAATTCACCTCACAATGGTGTATTTATCTTGCTTGTTTTAGCTCATTTGAATCTTCCAAGGGCTAGGAGGAGTCCTCTCTTGATACTCACTCAAGCTCTCTTTCCATTCCAAGGTAAAACAATCATGTTAATACCTCAAGATAATATATGTAACTAGGGTTTACAATGAGATGAGGCATAATGCTTATATACTCATTACAATCTTGGTATATTGTTTAGTTGTTGACAAGGAAGGAAATGCCTTACCGGTTTACAAGGAAACAAGAAAGAAATCTGTGAGGAAAAGAGGTAAACAAGCTATCTCAATGTGGTTTAATGCCTTAGGAGAAATAAGCTTATGATGCTTGTTAAAAACTACCTAAAGAGCAAATGGTAAATGAGCTAGTAAAATGCTCTCAAGGAGTTTGTTAAGGGCATATGAATTGTTGGGTGTATTTGCAGGTCAAAGGCATTATTATGTGGGAAATTCAGTGTTTAAGGTTTATGCAATTTAAGGGCCTAAGAGCCATGCATTTAAGGGCCTAAGTGCCAAGCAATTTAAGTTATGCACTATATTGTGATGTAGTGCTTTATGTGTGAAGTTTGTGTATAAAATGTGTTTGATGGATTTTAGGTGTTCTTGAATGAATTAAGGTGAAAACCTAAGTGTTTGGATGTGGGTATATACTAGAGAAGCTATGGCCAAATTTGGGAAATGTGTAAGAAGTTCTAAGTGTTGTAAGTGAGTTTTGGTGAACTAGGAAGGATCAAAGGTGAATGAATGTTTACTTGAGAAGAAAACATGTATTAAGGTGGTTTAGAGTGATGCAAGGATTTAGGCATTATCTTGGAAGTTTTAGAAATCTATGGGTATTCTTAAGATGTATTTAAGTCTTGGAGGAGTTGTGTAAAGTTTAGGTAATGTTGGTGTTCAAAGAATAAATGATGTTAGGTAAGGTTTTAGTAAGGAGTTTTAAGAAGTTGTGAAAAGGAGATTTAGTTAGTAAGAAAGGAAGTTGAGAGGTGATGATAAGGTGTAGAGGAAACACCTTGGTATTGTGGTCATTATAGGTGAAATGCCACCTAGAAATCATAAGGAGGAAACATTGTAAGTGCTAGGAATTTTGTGGAGATATAAGTAAAGGTTTAAGGAATTAGGAAAAATAGTTTTGTGAGTGTTTAAGAATATCTTAAGGGTGTGTTTGAAGTGCCAAATGATGTTAGAACACATTAAGAGGCCTTAGGAGAAGTTTGGTGAAGATTGGCAAAGTTTGGGTAAGTATAGAAGGCGACCGACCCAGGGGCCGACCCAGTTTTTGGGTCGGTCGAGCCTCTGTAAAATGTTAGGAAATGTTCGGTAATGGACCGACCCAGAAGGTTGGGTCGGACATGGGTCGGTCGGTCAAGTTTCAAAGGTGGAAAAATGTTCGCACATGGACCGACCCAGAATGGTGGGTCGGACGTGGGTCGGACGGGCATGTTTATAAGGAAGAAAAAGGGGTCTGTAATGGACCGACCCAGTTGTGGGTCGGACGGTGGGTCGGTCGGACCAAAAACATGGTTTAAGGTTATGAAATATCATGTGATGATGGGGATTGGTAGGTAATGATGTTATAAGGATGTTGAGGGCATGTTAGGTGAGTTTTAGTGACAATAAAATGGGCTAAAAGTTGCATTTAAATGTGAGAGTAAAACAAGTTAAAAATGTTAAGTTATGTAACCAAGTTAACGGGGAAAACTTAAGCATTGACATTAAATAATCAAGCAAACCCCGGTGTTAATGAAAACACATGTGATGTTAACAGTTGTTCGAGAATTTGCTCGAGGAACATAAGAGGACGTGGTAAAGTGGACCCCGGTGACAGGTATGGTTTTCTTGCAACCTGTGTCCTAACGGATTACACCGGCTTGTATGCCAATATGTTTTCTTGAGTGTTTGCCACCTTGTAAGATTAAAACATGTAATGAGTTTATAGTAATTCATTTATGTGGCGAATTTGGTATCCGATGCCGTTTAACTTCAAATATGTGTTAAACCTTAGCTAACTAAAACTAGGAACACATGAGTGATCGGTATTCGGAGTTGACGGCCCAAACCTTGGGAACGTGCTAACCACGGCTATGTGTGAGTTAGTTGGATATTGTTGTGGTATGCAAGTGTGTGAACCTCCCTTGTGTGCTTAACTCGGTTATGATACCGTATGGTGTGTGGATGTGGTAGGCTCCATAATGGATCCCTAACTACTTGTTATTAAGTGTGTATGTACTAACGGGGGGTGAGGAGTCCGGTTGTTCCGGCCACGCGTGTGATGGACGGGAGTCGTTATCTATCCGGTTCGGCTCTCTTGGTGTATGTATAGGTGGTATTCCAATTTGGTTTCTACCTTCCCTTAGCTTATCCAAAGCTAGTTACTGACTCACGTCGGGCCACAGGGGCATGCGTATGTTATTTCGGTGTGCTTGGGATTACTATATCCGACACACCTTGGGTATAAGTTAACCGTTCTATATAACCGGACGGTAACGAGGATGGTAACGAGCTTAACATGGGATTGGTAACGATCTCTAGGCTCACTGGTATACTAACTATGGTGGAAGGTTCCTTGTGAGAACCGATTTTATGGTGTATGCAATGTTATAATGCTATGCAAATTCCCTTGCTATGCTTTGATATATATATATATATTGGATGTTTTAAATGAATGCAACGTTGTCATGTGTACATCGAAGCAAGAAGGGTTTGTTATGTTTTGTTATGTTTTGTTATGTTTTGTTATGTGTGGAATGAGATATGTTGTAGGATGTGGAATGTATGGATCATGGAAATGAATCCCAGTTGTGACAAGAGGCGTTTAAGGATAACCCGATTAATGGGTACATGTCGTCTGTTAAGGAAGTAGCTCCGTTTTGGAGGAGAGCCACTCTAGGGTTAAAAGGAATCATGGGATGGTTGGTTAAGTGTGGATGTTTTGGTTATAGGTTGAGCCCATTGAGGCGAAATGTTATGTATTGTATGGTTATGGCTTGTATGCATGATTTAAATATAATCAACTGCATGCTAAGACGACAATTAGTTGTGCGTGGCCCGGTAGCATGTGGGCTGCGGGATTACCATACCAGCAAAGGTGCTGAGCCCCTTGGGGGCCACCCTTTCTCTTCTTTTCCTATTTCAGGTACGGAGAGCTGGAAGCCGTTCGAGAGTAGGACGGGGCAGATGTTTACACATGGGTAGCCATTTAAATGGCGTGAGTATGATAGGCGTAGTAAGACCGAAGTTGTTATCGGCAGTAGTTGTAAATACTCGGTACAGGGGGAGTGTATGTATATATTAAACGTTGAAGATGGAATGAGTATTGTATTGAGTTGTTGCTCGGGAATCTAGTCCATCAGACCGATACAAATGTACATGTATTAGCCTTGTTAGCCACGTAGGTGGTTAACGGCGTGTAACACCATTGGAATAAGTAATGTGATGAGTTGAGTTTCCGCTGCAGATTGTTATTATGTGTTGGTTGTTGGATGGGGTGTTACATGTAATGTTGCCTGGGTAGTTTGTATGGACACAAGAGTTTTTAATAACATCTTCTTACTTCATTGTGTAGTTGTTCAATCAGCAAGATGTCAACACAGAATTTACAAGATATTATCTCTTTAATAGTTGCGGATCCTAACCTGTTGGACAACCTCCTCACTGCAATACAAAGTGATATATTTGAAATACAGAATGATTTACATGAAGTTGTTCAGTGGCTTAGGGCCATACACAACATCCCACCTAAAGTACCAATGCATACTTCTGCATTAACTGGGAAAAAATGGGTGGATGAATTGTTGTGTGGTCACCCTGTTCGGTGCTTCAATGTTTTACACATGAATAAAGACACCTTCTTGATGTTGTGTCATACTCTCGAATACAAGTACATGATTGATGCCAAAGCGAACACTTCTGTTAAGGAGCGAGTAGCATGGTTTCTTAGGACATTAAGCCATCGGTGTGCAAATAGGGACTCAATAGAGAGATTCCAACATTCTGGTTCGACTATTAGCAAGCATTTTGGTGACATTTTAGAAGCGGTGGGCAGATTAGGTAAAGATATTATAAGACCGCGCGACCCCCAGTATCGAGACATACCTTCGAAGATTGTGGACAGCAACAAATACTTTCCAACATTCAAGGTACACATTTATTATATTGTTTTACTATAACTACCTATTAATTCTTTACCACTCACGCATATATGTATTTAGGACTGTGTAGGGGCGTTAGACGGATGCCATGTGGAATTGACTGTACCCGAGAAAGATAGAATGCGTTTTATCAACAGAAAAGGGGTGACTTCAACTAACGTATTAGCCGTTTGTGATTTTGATTTATTGTTCGTGTTTGTGTGCGCCGGCTGGGAAGGTTAGGCTCATGACACTCGAGTGTATCTGCATAGCATTCATGACGAAACACTTCGGTTTCCAAAACCACCACAAGGTAAAAAACTTTAAAATTTATAACACTTTACTACATTTATCTTGTTTTAGTACAAAGCAGTTATGGATTTGCTAATACTGCAATCATCAGGGAAATACTATCTAGGTGACAAGGGTTACCCGGATAGAGAGGGACTAATGACACCACACACTAGAGTACCTTATCATTTGTCTGAATTTAGAGCCGACAACCCCAGGGGTTCGAAGGAGAAATTTAACAAACTTCATTCATCGCTTCGCTCGGCTATAGAAAGATCTTTCGGAGTACTCAAGGCACGGTGGCAAATACTTATGAAAGTGCCTAGCTTTCCGTTGATAAAGCAAGTGAAAATAGTTAACGCTTGTTTTACATTGCATAATTATACGAGCTTAAGCACTTATGGGGATCCTTGTTTCGCGCTGATTGACGCTGCACCAAATTTCATTCCGTTGTCTGAAGAGTTGGACCCCAGTGACACACAACCAGCTGGAAGAGATACATCAAGCAATGGTTCACAGGAGATGACAAATCTGAAAGATCGGCTGACTCGTGAGTTGGCAATTAGAAGAAGATAGAATATGTTGTACTGTTTTGTTTTGAACAATGAGTTTCTGTAATGGAGGTTAAAGTGAAAATATACATTGGAAGGTGATTCCTTGGTATGTAACTGGTGAAGAATTTTTTTTTTGTACAACAGTTCCTTGGAATTTTATGTCGGTAGTGTTTTGTTATTTTGCAAGGGTATATGTAATGGAGTGCAACCCATCTATTAAGTTAATGAATGAAGTGCTAATGATTTAAATGTGGAGTTACATTTTTGTATAAGCTAGTCTGGTGAGTATTACTGATGGCGAAATGCTGTACAACAAAGTCATACTTGGGTCTAATGTTGTTTTATTTTTGAGCATGACAGGAGAAACCATAGACAGACACCAGTTTCACCATTAATTTCATCTGTTCTTTTGTGGTGTGCTGTACATCGACCGTATGTGTAGGATATTTATCTGAAACTCTGTAAATGAGATACACTACACTCCCACATCGAAACAAGCAGAAGGAGTTTTGTTCCTTATATAACGTAAGTGTTGCAGAACATAATGAATTAAAATCACTTGTATCCTGCGCACACATATTGCACTCTGCAGTGGAATAGACCAATCTATAGCTGTGGTGTTCAGACAAATTTTTTTTTTTTGTAACTAATTCTTTTTGAAGGTCAAATTGGTCTATTTTAACCAAAGTAAAATCGACAAAGAAGATGTTGTATTAATATAAAGTGTCTGGTATATATATCTACAATGACCAAACCCTACCTCTTCTTATCCACTGCGGCCGTTCTTGCTAACTGGCATAGGAGGCTATTATCATATCGAGGTAACCATCTCCTTCACAGCAAAATGTCGACAAGAAGGGAAGCAAGATCCAATGTGCAGCCGCACCAGCAGCCAGAACATTCCTCTTCAGTTGTTACAGTAGAGGTTAACATTGAAAATGAAGTGGAGCAGCCACAAGACTCGGCTTCTGTTGTTACATCAGTTTTCAACAATGAGAATGAAGCACAACAACAGGAATATTCCTCATCTGTTGTTACAGAAGAGTATCTCAGTGAAAATGTGGTGAAGCAAACAAAGTTTGAAGAATATGTTAGCAGGGGGGTCAAACCTCCCGAGTGTGATGAAGAGTATTGGAAGTACTTGATGCATTTGTGTAAAAGAAAAAGTCGTTAGCAGACAAAAGTCTGTCATTACCATTTCAGTTTAATGATGTCAAACTTCTATTATCTGTGTTTTTTAATGTTGGGTGGTTATGGGAAGAAGTTGTTGATTTTAATTTCAGTTGTACGCATGTCATTTTTCTATTTCCATTTGTGAACCATGTACTAGCTTCAAGAAAGATATTATTAGCAATCTTATCTCCTTGCTTCCGCATACAACATTTTGATTCTGTTGGTTAAAATTCAATACTGTAAATAAAACACACCAGCATTAACTTAAATGATAAAATACAATATTGAAATTACAACAACTGGCTCAAAAGGCTTGTTTTTTCTTGTAGTTACCAGCACAACTATTGAAACACTGGGGGACCTTAGTCTGAAATACAAAACAAACTGTAACACTACACCAACTACACTATAGGTGCATACAAAATACTTAGGAACCATCAAGTGCAGCGCAACTGCATTAATCAAAAGTGCAGTACTAGTAAGTAACAGCTGCAGTTCTAGGATTCATAATAGAAAGATGACAAAAGTGCAACATTTTTTTGCTTCTTTGTTACACACGTAGTGCACATACAGAAGTTCAGTAACAATGTTTATCCGGAGACAAACTTCTACACAGATTGCGAATCACTGGTGTCCCCATGGTCTTCAAACCCTGAAAAAGGAGATGATGGGGGTGATGGAGTTTCTACCCGACGCTTCTTGTCTGGTCTGGAGGTCACACTAGCCTGCTGTTGCCAGGTGATCAGTCCAGAGCACCCAACAGATGTTGTTCCTTGAGCCTGATCAGCAGAAAGTGTTGTTGCTGCCCTAGGATGAGTACTGGAACCTGCAGAAAAAGGATGTGCGTAGTATTGATTTAAGTCAAAGTGTAACACCCCTACTCTATTCGGCTCCTAATCATCTTACTTAACAATATAATCGCAGCGGTAATCTCAACAATTGACTACTGGTGTCCCCGTTCTTGCTCGCCCATACGAGTAATAACGTGCTTCCTGATATGCTCTTAAATACGAAACAATTTCTCGCAGTGACAACAAGAGATAGATCCAACCTTCCGAACCAATATAAAATTACATTCACAGTGAGCATTCTAAGTATCCCAATCCTATACACGTTTCTAAGTTTGTATCAAAATGCAACAGTGCATATCAAAACAATTATAATTAAACTACCCAGCGTGTCACTCTCTTTGCCGACATCGGAAGTTGCATACCTGCAAAAATGGTAGTTTGTGGTATGGAATCAGCCCCTGCTGAGTATGTTATTACCTGACTGTCATGCATCCTCGGACCATTCAGTTATTTGGTCGAGAGCAAGCAATTCATTTCCATGCAAATAGTTTAATGTTAAAACTGTAAAGCAACAAGATATATTGCAGTAAACTCAAATAACAAACAAGCCCCCGACTTCACACATCGCATCGTAATAAACCACTGAAAGCGATTACAGCGCTTATATGAGTACAGAGACTCCATTCCAACAAACACTTAATAATTCATAATTGAGTTCAGCGACTCACTCGACCAAACACCCAACCACAATCCACACATGAGCACGGTGACTCGACACAACCAGTTCACTACACACAATATGAGCACAATGGCTCGTTCAAACAAATCCATCAACATACCACACAAAACCACAAAGCACAACCAATGAACAACAAGGTGAAACAACGAGAATCATAAACGAGTATCAACTCTCGTCTTTGGCATGCAAGCCCAAACAATGTTCGCCTAATGTACGAGTTAATATAGTCATTCGTAATTGTTCAGTCATGTCTAAGGACAACATCTCATTAGAATGACGTGTCACTAAGTTACCCATCTCTTATGGCGGGTCACCCACGGCAGTAGCCACTCCAGCGGTAGAGTCTCCGTCCTACGAACAATCTGTAGTTCGTTGGAAATTTATCCTGATACTTACGGTTACCACACGGTATCCTAGTATCGTTAATGGATCACAGTTCACAGCAAGAGCCACATCCTCTTGATAACTTATCTATACCATCGCATCGTTTTATTATTTTTCCTAACACAGCAGACTAGAGTCGTTAGTCCAATCCAGAGTATGTCGACTCGGGATCCGGTGTTAGATACGAGAGCGGCGTTAAAGAGGCCAATGCTCCGTATATAAGTCTCAGGTAATATATATGTATATATCTTATTATCCTGATGCTACAACGTTTTACTTACGTTCCTTATGTTACACATATAAGATAACATCTTTGCCGCTAGTTCGTTTTATAATATGTTCATATATACGAACGGTACTGTTAACGTACAACAGTAATAACCAAGCAGCATTAATACACAACTCAGGCATATTAATTCACACAAGCAGACATTCAATCTTATCACAGATTTTCACACAAGGTCTGAACTGAGGAAATCCTCAGAGACAATCAAGCCACATAAATAACATACCGTTCACCCGGATTGTATTACGGTGGAGTATAAATCAGCAAGATCCTATGCTCCTTGTGTCGTCTCTAACAGTCTAAACAATACATAACGCTACTGATTAGCATCCCGTATAACAATCATAACTCTACAGTACCCCGTACCGTTACTAATACCTCCCGGTTAATCCCCCGTTACTAACTGTCAACGTTTGTCGGGTTTCCGGTTTAACTCGAGATTTAGAAAAAACGTTACATTACATGCGTAGTCTCGTATTGCACATTAATATACTTGATGTTGAACTTTGTTATCGCATGTAGCTTAATGTATATTTGTATATCATATAGTTTGCTTCTATATTGCATGTATGATTCTTTATCATGTATCATGCATCTCACCTTAGTATTTATTTTTCTAAGGTTTGTTTTTTCCAAGTTTAATGGAGTATAATCCGTGTATAAAATATCTTGAATTATATAGATCCTTGTTATTTCATGTGTACTCCTAACATTAGAATTCCATATCTAATGTTTATAATTCTCTTCCCTTTATCTCATAACATCTCAATTATGGTAATATATAGTTATTGAACTATATTACATTTGTCTACACCATAACATATATTCATTTACATATATGTACCATAGGACTATTTATTATATGGTAAGCCTTATAATATATATTCATTCTTTTTAATGAATACCTCTCATATTATAAATGTCATAATTCCTATAACATTAAAACCATATTATAAATTCCATTCAAAAATGTTAATATTTCCGAACAGCACCTACCTTTCTTAATTATTTACAAAATCCACCACACATTTTACATAATGTTATATTATAGTTATATAACATGTATTTTGACATTTATGTCATTAAAACAATTATAACCTATAGTTATATTTTGTTATAAAATACCATACAGCACTTAAAACTCTCGGTATTAATTAATTCCCACCAAACTTCCATACTTTACAAACCAGCCCCAAATTATATTTCCTTGTTATACTTATAGTATATACCTATTATAATCCTTATTCCTTAATATAATTATAACCCATGGTTATATTTTCTCAAAACAACCGAACAGACCCCATAGTCTATTTAAATTTAATTTCCACTACTTAACTTCTTATACTCACCAAATAACCCCATCTAATAACTATAGTTTTAATATCACCAAAACTATATATTATACATATATCTTCATAAAACTTCATATATAATTCCAAAAATTACCAAACTATACCAAAAGGTTATAAATATCATTATTAACCTTATACTTTCTCTAAATCTCGGTTTCACCACATATGTTACCCATTTGTAATTATTTTATGAAATATCTTATATTATACTCATATAATTCATATAAATTCCAAATTTAACCGAATCAACTTCTAAAAATTCCTAATAACCCAAGGTTTGTACTAAACTCCATTTAGTACCCCAAGTTTTCGGAAATCACAATATCACCCCAAGGCTTATAAATCTTTTACAAATTAATAAGTATCTTTTTATAAGGTAGTATTTTAATTTCTTAAATTCCCCAAAATTGGTCAAAGTCTCCTATCTAGTCAACTTTGACTTCTAATACCAAATGGGAACCAAATTTTCGGTAATCACCAACAATACCCCATATTTTTCTATTTTTACCATTTTGACCCAAAACTTTATAAAATGTTATAATTTTTATTAAATTCATTTAAAAACCCTAAACTCCTCTAAATTAAGCCCACGGCTTTATAATTTCCAGTAATTACGATTTGGCCCCAACTTAATTATAAGCATAAATTTAACTAAATAAGCTTATAAACTTAAATTAAAATGGCCTAATGACATGGCCTTATTACAACCTTGAACTTGCAAAATAAATTACACATTAAATGTCTCAAAATATAGTATAAACTCACGGCCTCACCATGGTTTAAATATTTTTCCACATAATGTCATAATTTGACCATTATGTTAATTAAGTCACTTAAATGACTAGCTTAATTTATCTTAGTCATTTTTTCCATTTTTAGGTCAATATAACCCATATTAATTTCTCCACTCTCGGCACAATTTCTATATGTGCTTAAAAATCATAAAAATCATAAGTTTAAGGTGTTTATACCTTGATTATTCCTTGTATGAGCTCGGTCACTTGTAGGAAAATTCACCACTTCATTTAGACATGTTTAATACACCAAAACAAGATATGGTTATAGTCCAAGCTTGAGCTTAACCATAAGGAACAATTAATGTAAGATTTAAGGCAAAAATCACCTTAAAAATGCAAGGGAAGTTCAAGCTGGTTTTGGCCTGTACCAAGCACACCTAATGGTGTTAAATTCACCATATCATCATAGGAAATAGCTAGACAACAACAAGCTGCTATGGTAATTGATTTTACCTTGGAAAAATGCCTTAAAAGGGGGTATTTCCTTTGGATCTCGGCCACCCTTGCTCCAAATGGTTAACCAACTGATTGAACATGTAAATATGAAGATTATGAGTGTTTAAACTCACAAAAATCAGAAGAAAGAAACCGGATGAAGAGTGAAGATCCTTAAGGTATGTTTTTACCTTAAAATGTAGATTTGAACAACCTTGGTCCCTATACTTGGTTCAGCCGAGTTTAGCTCTTGTTCTAACCTTAGAACACTGAGAATAAGCCATAGGAATTGATGAGCCACGAAATCTAGGTGTAGGTAGTGAAGAGATGAAGGAAAAGAGCTAAAAATGACCTTAAAACTTACCTTAAGAGCTTAGGAGTTAGATCTGCCTTCCATGCTCAAGAACAAGGCTTGAGAGCTTCTAGGAAGGAGAGGAGCTCGGCTGGGATGGAGGAAATCGGACAAGAGCAAGAGGGATGATTGGAAATGAGCTTAATTATTGAAAAAGGTAATAAAAGTAACTTTTACTATTTCAAATTTGGTATTAGGTAGCTTTTTGTCTAATAATGATTGTGATCTGTCTTCCCCCTCCTTGCCAGCCAATTTCCATGGGGTCAAATGGGTCATTAATTGACCATTGACCAAACTTGGTCAATTTGACTCAAACGGGCCCCCTTGTGGGGTTTTATTAATATTTTAATATTAAATTGTAAAAATTTGTAAATTTCTGGAATTAAATTCCTAATATGATATAATGTGATATATATCATATTTAAAGGTAATTATAACCTTTAAGCCCATTAAAAATCAATTTAGAAGGCAATCTCACAAAAACGTGTTTAAGGTGTTTTAGTGCACATTTTTGTGTCACAGGGTGTTCCTGAGCTTAGTTCTCCTTGAGAACGGTTCTGTTGTGTTCCTTACTTCATTATAATCCTTAGGAATCCACTTTGGATCCTATTTGAGGTCATACAATCTTTATGGTGCTTTAAAGCACATTTTTGGCTTTACCGATCTTAAGACGTGTTTTGCCTTGTTGAGATCTTTTAGATTGTTCCCCAATAGTAATTAGATGTTTATTAATCATCTTAGATCATTAATAGATCATTTAATTAAGTTTTAAAGGTTAGGGGTATTTCAGTCTACCCCCTTAAAAAGGCTTCGTCCCGAAGTCCTTAATCCTCTACAGTTCACCTAAGGAATCAAGTTCCACTAAGTAACCAAACAGTCCATTGCTAGGGAGTAACTCCCACTAGGTTCAGACCTAGTCTATACATACAGCATATATCAAGTAGTCAAACTCATGGTATAAGCTCATTCGTTTCATAGCACTAAACAAGGTGCACATCCAATTCATCCACAAAAGTACTCAGCGGTACTATTTATATATTCAACCAGGTGCAAAACTCATAGTACACAGCACTAGACAAGGTGCAAAACTCATGGTACACAGCACTAGACAAGGTGCAAAACTCATAATACACAACACTAGACAAGGTGCAAAACTCATAAAGTACTCAAAGGTGTTTGCAAGGGATACTCCACGCATCCCTATCTACATGTTAGTATCTCGCGAGGATACCCACACATCATTCCACATGTATGTGTGCACATATAGTTAACGTTGACAGTTCACAGGGAAGCAGTCTTAAAGACCAGGACTTGACGATCCCCAACCCCAGCCAACGTCTACTACCCGCGGACACACCGGTTTAATAACGAAGGACACTGCGGTCCACGGCTCCTCGGACAGTATCACCTTATTTCCTTAGTCACCCACAGACACACCGGTCTAATGACAAAGGGCTCTGCGGTCCACGGCTCTCTGGGTGATGTCACTCGCAGACACACCGGTCTAATGACGAAGGGCTCCACGGTCCACGCTCTTCGAGTGACGCCCTAAATTCCAATTTCTATTCATATCTGTGTCCACTTGTAGGAAGTTTCGAGAATCATTTAACCCCGACGTGGTCAGCGTCAGAGTTGAACTATCTCTCACCTCAATTTGTGTTTGGTTTCCCTTGATCGGACCAGGATCAAGTTCAACTTCCCACGTCAATTTCAATCAATCAATTGTTTATTCACTTCTAATCTTGTTTCCTCTTGATATTTGCCACCTTGTGTTCTATAGATACACAAGTCAACTAGTGTAATTAATCTAATCGACTTATAATTATTCATACAATTCCTAGAGGTTTTACCTCCACTAGGTTATACATCGGTCTCATGCCGACTCACTCATCGCATTCCAATAATCGGTTTCATACCGAGTCACAAATCATATAGTATGAAGCTTTTTACTCCTAATATTTGCCATCTCCCACCGAAGCTACCAGATAGACCTACTTGAACTCTCAACCGGAGATAACAAGTTAGGCGTTTATGTGTTTAGTGTTCGCAACGTTTGCATAAATAATCGGAATTAGGATAAGAACACTCTATCTGTTCTCCCTTTCCTATTCACCACAGGAATGCGACTAATATATATATTAATATATATATATATATATATATATATATATATATATATATATATATGTTCATACACATAATACATCACAATATTACCTCAAGTAATATAACACAATCATAATACTTGTGCTCTACGTACAATAATAGTTTGCAGCATGTGTACCATGCACTACGTACTCCTACGTACGGTATAATTTCATTCGCTCTACCCCCCTTAAAAATGATTACGCCCGTAATCTACGAATATATCATCGTGAAGTAATAAGTTCAAGGTGTACCATTCCCGTGGAATTATTCGTGCACTAATTTGCTACATATTTTATTTCCCCTTTTTTTATAGGGTCGGGCTTTAGCCCCTCAGGTTATACTGTCTATCTTGGTTAGGTGTATGTATATTCATATACGGTTTGATCGGGAGATGTAAACACGTCATTTGTTTCCCCAAACCCGCTAGGTACGTCAAACCTAAGCAATATGGGCCCACTCGCTCCGCAAGCAGTATGCCCAACTACCTTATGATTAGTTTACCCTCTTAGGTAGTAGTCTTATGTCGGTTTCAACTGCATGTGACGGTGTTTTTACACGGTCTTCCATAATTATGGGAATGGAGTAATTTATTTGACTGCGTGGTATCGTTAGTCACACACGCTTATTATTTCGACTAGCCATTCTATTCAATCCTCCTGAATTCTATACATGCTCATGGTATATTCTCATGAGTTCATGTCTCCCTACCGAACTAACTTTCGGTATAAGTGTTATCGAGCTATGCTCTAGCATCTAGTGCTTGCAACCGTTGTCTCTAAAATATCAAGACGAGTCTGATATGCACATCTAACTGGCGCCTCATGACTCCAAGTTATTTCCCTCTGGAAAGAGTTCGTTCTTGGGTACCTTGCAGGTCCCTTTTGCTAGTGTGAACTCGTATCCCTCGTGTGTTGGTATTTTAGTATCCGCATATATGGTTCATCCCTCTTCTCCATTAGGGGAATCCATTTGCTTATCTGATCTTCCACCTTCTGATTCTCACCTGCATAATTCGGTTAACAGTTATTATAATGGTCGCTTGTTGCGCACCATTACCATCGATTGGACGGTTATCCGCCATTGCGGTTTGCATGGAGTATCTAATCTCCAGCTTAGAGTATCTCTTGTAATGCTCGCTTTTGCCCTTCGTCTGTTGTAAACATACAATACGACTGTGGGTTTTAGCTTGGTATTCATTTTCTGTTCAAACCTAATTGGTACTATACTAACGTTTATGGCTTGAGCATGTGGTTATTATTATTTAATGCGACATCGTCGCAGCGCCCTCAGCGCGTGGTATAACTCTCTTGGCCCCCTTTTTGGGTAGCATCTATTATCACAAAGGTTTCTCTAATATAACTTCCTTAAATACCACAATTCCTTTTCTCAGTCATGAGTTCAACTTGCCATTACCATTAAATAGAGGTGATCATCCGGGCGGGCGGGCCGGGTTCGGGCCGGGCCAGGAGATTTTTTGGGCCCGTCGGCCTACTCATGGAGACCGTGCCCGATTTTTTATATCTCCGGGCCGGGCCGGGCCGGGCTAGGCCCGGTTTTTTTCCAGCTCTGCCGGTTCCCGCCCGCCCGGCCCGGTTATTTACTTATTTTATTTTTCACATAAAAAAATTAAAAATATATATAATTAATTTCAAAATCATTATTATATCTAAAAATTTGAGTAAAATTATATTATATGTATATTATATAATTTTGATATATTATTATATCAAATTATAAGATATACATTATTTTATATATATTTTTTAAAAAATAATAAATATTGAAAACCGGGCCGGGCGGGCTTGGCCCGCGGGTTTGAAAATTTGCGCGGCCCGCCCGGTTTTTTATTCGGGCTCGTTTTTTGTCCAAGGCCCGCCCGAACAGCCCGTCGGGTTCGGGCTTACCGGGCTTTTTTCCGGGCCGGGCCGGGTCGGGTCGCCGGGCCGGACAGGTTTTGAGCACCTCTACCATTAATTGGCCTTAGTTTCCTCGTTTACTAAAATCCGTAAAACTTGTTGTGACTCCTCACTGTGAGTGCGACCTTATGTCACTTTATTATTAAGCTATCCTTGATTTTCCTAACCTTGCTAGTTTGACTAAGATCTCTCTCGTCGTTACAATGGTTTACCTAGTCAGGGTCCATTCGCTGACTTAGACACAGAGTTGATTATCTCCTGGGTCCTTACACACTACTCGTTTACATCATGGGGTACCATACTGATACATTACTACTTACCCAACTAACTTAGTAAGTTGTCAGGCCCACAAGCTCCTAGGAGTGCGGTCGTCCCATGTCTCGTTTAGTGCACTCTAGCGTTCGTACCCGGTGATTATCGTACTCTTAGTCTCGGTAATTTATGTTTGAGTAGCTATGCTGCCAATTCTTAACCTTTAATGTCAGAATGGCCCTAATATTAGGTTCTATGGTTTCCTTATTAATGTGTATTTCCTTTACTTTCTCCAAGATAGTGTTTGCGACTTATCGCTCTAATTCTGATTTCCACATGCTCGTCCTCTGGTATTTGTGAGTGGGGATCAGTAACTACTTATTGTCTCTCCGTTCACTCCTAGGCTGTTAACCCTTCAGATATGAGTTTTTCAGTATTCGAATTCCACCCAATCTATTGGGTTACACCCCATGGTGTAGTTCGGACTCCATGATAAAGGTTGACACCTCGTGTTTCCCCTGTCTTATGGTAGTCCCGTTAGTCTGATATTCAGTACTTGTGATTCATCACCCTTGTTCCCCTAGTTTTGGTCACTTGGTGGTATTAAGGTATCCCTCTGTAGGCCTATGCCATACGATAATCAGACTTAATACTTATTCTGATAGTTAAATGATTGTTAGTCTTGTTATTTAATTTACTCTTAGTTTGGTTCTAATACTTCTCCCGAGGTTACAATTGGATACCCACAACTTAGTGGTTTCCGCTAATCATTCCTCTTCATTGTGTGGTCCTTACTCTTATTCACCATATTTCCTCCATCCTCTTTGAGGTAACATATCTTCCGTCATCAGGCAATTTCACTTTTGTTTATCCACGCCCTCCATATTGCACGTTCACATCTGCCTAATAATTGTTATATATATTTTTTTTTAAGGTCCAACTCATATAGCTCACTCTTGCCCTCTGGCAATGTTCAATGGTAGTGGTTTAATCACGAGTGTCGCGCACTCTTTAAATATTGTTATGCTGGTCCTGAAGACTCGTCACTCCCCACCGGTAATGATTAACGTTTAATGTCTATACCGGCACTGAGGCTAGGCTTGTAGGCACTAATTACCGTTTATTCTCATTTTACTCCCCTTTTTATATTCTACTAAATGGTATATTATTTTCAGGTTTAATGGTTAGACCGGCTAGGTCTTCCCGAGGTTTATTGACCTCAAACCCAAAGGGTTTGTACCCCTGCCTTTAAGAAGGCTATGTCCTGCTTTATTGCATACGGACCCACATAAAATTTTAGTGTTTATTGGTAACCGCCTAGACTACCACGTCCCTTAAGGATATTTACTGTCGCTGCACTTGCTGTAGCAAGTGCGCAAGGCAGGTTGTAATTTAATACTTTGGTTAATGTGGCACTTGCAGTGGCAACTGCGCCATGCAGACTGAGCCACCTGTACGGTGTGTTCGTGCAGTGCTATTCCCTAATTGGGTTTTTATTCCTTTCAAAGAGGTTTTTTTTTATAAATCAATGCAGTCTCACTCCCGCATCCGTTTTCACAAATTTATCGTGGTAGTAGGGTCTTACTCCCCTCTCGAGGCATTGCATGATAGCAACTTAGCGAGTTCTTATTTCTACAACTCTCATGATCTCTCCTCATGCACGTCAGGCCATCTTGAACCTTCAGTGTTACATGTGCTAGAGTTACTCGCTTCGGGTGAGACTTCCAAAAGATCATCCATTCCGTCTGTTACATATCTCTTAAATCTTTCTATTACTCGTCGTTTCTATCTCTTTTCCCTCAAGCGCACTAATCAGCGCTTTCCTGGATGTAAGACAGGGCTGCTTTGCTTATGGCAAGCTAGCCCCATTAGTCCTACGGGAATTATCTCCTCAACCATGGTTAATATTTATCAGCTACTCGTATGGTAAACATCACGTTATTACCAGACCCCCGGTCCTAAACATTACATTAAAAACACAAAGTCTTATTTCTACCTTTAACATAATCCTTTAGCATCCACATCGGGTCTTTCCGATCAGGAGAGTTATCTCTGTGGTGTTTCTCATTCATTTTCACTAGATGGTACTCGAGTTACGGGCTGCGGCGGGTGGGGTACCATTGCAAATTTCCCGGGATGCTCTCCCATCGAGTGCGAGCGGTTCATACCATCTTCGCGTTACTTGGGGTTGCTGGACCTTCACCACCTTCCGCTGCTCCGTGTTCTTCCTTAGTACTGTTACCCTGACCTCTCTCTGACATAAGTCAAGAGGACGGGTTAGACCTTTACTTGGTCTAATACCGTAGTCTCGGTCATTTATATTGAAGTGCCTCCACGGCTATGGTGTGCAAGCTTTAAGCATTGCATCAACCCCGCAAGGTCACGTATCCTCACAACGTTCCCGTATTCCCAAAACCTATGCTCACTGTATAAATCCTACTATCTCTTGTCATCAGAGCGGTACTCGCTCTGATACCACTTTTGTAACACCCCTACTCTATTCGACTCCTAATCATCTTACTTAACAATATAATCGCAGCGGTAATCTCAACAATTGACTACTGGTGTCACCGTTCTTGCTCGCCCATACGAGTAATAACGTGCTTCCTGATATGCTCTTAAATACGAAACAATTTCTCGCAGTGACAACAAGAGATAGATCCAACCTTCCGAACCAATATAAAATTACATTCACAGTGAGCATTCTAAGTATTCCAATCCTATACACGTTTCTAAGTTTGTATCAAAATGCAACAGTGCATATCAAAACAATTATAATTAAACTACCCAGCGTGTCACTCTCTTTGCCGACACCGGAAGTTGCATACCTGCAAAAATGGTAGTTTGTGGTATGGAATCAGCCCCTGCTGAGTATGTTATTACCTGACTGTCATGCATCCTCGGACCATTCAGTTATTTGGTCGAGAGCATGCAATTCATTTCCATGCAAATAGTTTAATGTTAAAACTGTAAAGCAACAATATATATTGCAGTAAACTCAAATAACAAACAAGCCCCCGACTTCACACATCGCATCGTAATAAACCACTGAAAGCGATTACAGCGCTTATATGAGTACCGAGACTCCATTCCAACAAACACTTAATAATTCATAATTGAGTTCAGCGACTCACTCGACCAAACACCCAACCACAATCCACACATGAGCACGGTGACTCGACACAACCAGTTCACTACACACAATATGAGCACAATGGCTCGTTCAAACAAATCCATCAACATACCACACAAAACCACAAAGCACAACCAATGAACAACAAGGCGAAACAACGAGAATCATAAACGAGTATCAACTCTCGTCTTTGGCATGCAAGCCCAAACAATGTTCGCCTAATGTACGAGTTAATATAGTCGTTCGTAATTGTTCAGTCATGTCTAAGGACAACGTCTCGTTAGAATGACGTGTCACTAAGTTACCCATCTCTTATGGCGGGTCACCCACGGCAGTAGCCACTCCAGCGGTAGAGTCTCCGTCCTACGAACAATCTGTAGTTCGTTGGAAATTTATCCTGATACTTACGGTTACCACACGGTATCCTAGTATCGTTAATGGATCACAGTTCACAGCAAGAGCCACATCCTCTTGATAACTTATCTATACCATCGCATCGTTTTATTATTTTTCCTAACACAGCAGACTAAAGTCGTTAGTCCAATCCAGAGTATGTCGACTCGGGATCCGGTGTTAGATACGAGAGCGGCGTTAAAGAGGCCAATGCTCCGTATATAAGTCTCAGGTAATATATATATCTTATTATCCTGATGCTACAACGTTTTACTTACGTTCCTTATGTTACACATATAAGATAGCATCTTTGCCGCTAGTTCGTTTTAAAATATGTTCATATATACGAACGGTACTGTTAACGTACAACAGTAATAACCAAGCAGCATTAATACACAACTCAGGCATATTAATTCACACAAGCAGACATTCAATCTTATCACAGATTTTCACACAAGGTCTGAACTGAGGAAATCCTCAGAGACAATCAAGCCACATAAATAACATACCGTTCACCCGGATTGTATTACGGTGGAGTATGAATCAGCAAGATCCTATGCTCCTTGTGTCGTCTCTAACAGTCTAAACAATACATAACGCTACTGATTAGCATCCCGTATAACAATCATAACTCTACAGTACCCCGTACCGTTACTAATACCTCCCGGTTAATCCCCCGTTACTAACTGTCAACGTTTGTCGGGTTTCCGGTTTAACTCGAGATTTGGAAAAACGTTACATTACATGCGTAGTCTCGTATTGCACATTAATATACTTGATGTTGAACTTTGTTATCGCATGTAGCTTAATGTATATTTGTACATCATATAGTTTGTTCTATATTGCATGTATGATTCTTTATCATGTATCATGCATCTCACCTTAGTATTTATTTTTCTAAGGTTTGTTTTTTCCAAGTTTAATGGAGTATAATCGTGTATAAAATATCTTGAATTATATAGATCCTTGTTATTTCATGTGTACTCCTAACATTAGAATTTCATATCTAATGTTTATAATTCTCTTCCCTTTATCTCATAACATCTCAATTATGGTAATATATAGTTATTGAACTATATTACATTTGTCTACACCATAACATATATTCATTTACATATATGTACCATAGGACTATTTATTATATGGTAAGCCTTATAATATATATTCATTCTTTTTAATGAATACCTCTCATATTATAAATGTCATAATTCCTATAACATTAAAACCATATTATAAATTCCATTCAAAAATGTTAATATTTCCGAACAGCACCTACCTTTCTTAAGTATTTACAAAATCCACCACACATTTTACATAATGTTATATTATAGTTATATAACATGTATTTTGACATTTATGTCATTAAAACAATTATAACCTATAGTTATATTTTGTTATAAAATACCATACAGCACTTAAAACTCTCGGTATTAATTAATTCCCACCAAACTTCCATAATTTACAAACCAGCCCCAAATATATTCCTTGTTATACTTATAGTATATACCTTATATTATAATCCTTATTCCTTAATATAATTATAACCCATGGTTATATTTTCTCAAAACAACCGAACAGACCCCATAGTCTATTTAAATTTAATTTCCACTACTTAACTTCTTATACTCACCAAATAACCCCATCTAATAACATATAGTTTCTAATATCACCAAAACTATATATTACATATATCTTCATAAAACTTCATATATAATTCCAAAAATTACCAAACTATACCAAAAGGTTATAAATCATTATTAACCTTATACTTTCTCTAAATCTCGGTTTCACCACATATGTTACCCATTTGTAATTATTTTATGAAATATCTTATATTATACTCATATAATTCATATAAATTCCAAATTTAACCAATCAACTTCTAAAAATTCCTAATAACCCAAGGTTTGTACTAAACTCCATTTAGTACCCCAAGTTTTCGGAAATCACAATATCACCCCAAGGCTTATAAATCTTTTACAAATTAATAAGTATCTTTTTATAAGGTAGTATTTTAATTTCTTAAATTCTCCAAAATTGGTCAAAGTCTCCTATATAGTCAACTTTGACTTCTAATACCAAATGGGAACCAAATTTTCGGTAATCACCAACAATACCCCATATTTTCTATTTTTACAATTTTGACCCAAAACTTTATAAATGTTATAATTTTTATTAAATTCATTTAAAAACCCTAAACTCCTCTAAATTAAGCCCACGGCTTTATAATTTCCAGTAATTACGATTTGGCCCCAACTTAATTATATAAGCATAAATTTAACTAAATAAGCTTATAAACTTAAATTAAAATGGCCTAATGACATGGCCTTATTACAACCTTGAACTTGCAAAATAAATTACACATTAAATGTCTCAAAATATAGTATAAACTCACGGCCTCACCATGGTTTAAATATTTTTCCACATAATGTCATAATTTGACCATTATGTTAATTAAGTCACTTAAATGACTAGCTTAATTTATCTTAGTCATTTTTTTCCATTTTTAGGTCAATATAACCCATTAATTTCTCCACTCTCGGCACAATTTATATATGTGCTTAAAATCATAAAAATCATAAGTTTAAGGTGTTTATACCTTGATTATTCCTTGTATGAGCTCGGTCACTTGTAGGAAAATTCACCACTTCATTTAGACATGTTTAATACACCAAAACAAGATATGGTTATACTCCAAGCTTGAGCTTAACCATAAGGAATAATTAATGTAAGATTTAAGGCAAAAATCACCTTAAAAATGCAAGGGAAGTTCAAGCTGGTTTCGGCCTGTACCAAGCACACCTAATGGTGTTAAATTCACCATATCATCATAGGAAATAGCTAGACAACAACAAGCTGCTATGGTAATTGATTTTACCTTGGAAAATGCCTTAAAAGGGGGTATTTCCTTTGGATCTCGGCCACCCTTGCTCCAAATGGTAACCAACTGATTGAACATGTAAATATGAAGATTATGAGTGTTTAAACTCACAAAAATCAGAAGAAAGAAACCGGATGAAGAGTGGAGATCCTTAAGGTATGTTTTTACCTTAAAATGTAGATTTGAACAACCTTGGTCCCTATACTTGGTTCAGCCGAGTTTAGCTCTTGTTCTAACCTTAGAACACTGAGAATAAGCCATAGGAATTGATGAGCCACGAAATCTAGGTGTAGGTAGTGAAGAGATGAAGAAAAGAGCTAAAAATGACCTTAAAACTTACCTTAAGAGCTTAGGAGTTAGATCTGCCTTCCATGCTCAAGAACAAGGCTTGAGAGCTTCTAGGAAGGAGAGGAGCTCGCTGGGATGGAGGAAATCGGACAAGAGCAGAGGGATGATTGGAAATGAGCTTAATTATTGAAAAAGGTAATAAAGTAACTTTTACTATTTCAAATTTGGTATTAGGTAGCTTTTGTCTAATAATGATTGTGATCTGTCTTCCCACCTCCTTGCAGCCGATTTCCATGGGGTCAAATGGGTCATTAATTGACCATTGACCAAACTTGGTCAATTTGACTCAAACGGGCCCCCTTGTGGGGTTTTATTAATATTTTAATATTAAATTGTAAAAATTTGTAAATTTCTGGAATTAAATTCCTAATATGATATAATGTGATATATTATCATATTTAAAGGTAATTATAACCTTTAAGCCCATTAAAAATCAATTTAGAAGGCAATCTCACAAAAACGTGCTTTAAGGTGTTTTAGTGCACATTTTTGTGTCACAGGGTGTTCCTGAGCTTAGTTCTCCTTGAGAACGGTTCTGTTGTGTTCCTTACTTCATTATAATCCTTAGGAATCCACTTTGGATCCTATTTGAGGTCATACAATCTTTATGGTGCTTTAAAGCACATTTTTGGCTTTACCGATCTTAAGACGTGTTTTGCCTTGTTGAGATCTTTTAGATTGTTCCCCAATAGTAATTAGATGTTTATTAATCACCTTAGATCATTAATAGATCATTTAATTAAGTTTTAAAGGTTAGGGGTATTTCACAAAGGGTGGAACATCAGACAGTGAAAAACGATTTCTCTTCTTCTCCATTGGATTGAACAGAATCGGAGTACTAGTTGGTGACACCTTCCTTCCTTCCTTGTTGCTTTTGTTTTCAGAATCACTGTCATCAGATGACAGCAAGATTATGGGGGAGGAAGGAGAAGTAAGAGGTTTCTTAGAGTTGCTGCTCATTTTCAATAGAAAATGTGAAGTAGTTGCAACTATGATACTGCGACAGATTGGCTTTACAACATGTGGCTGTATAGGACTCATGTATACTTTTATATATGTCAGTGGTGAATTGTCGAAGTAATTGTTGGGTGGGTATTAATTAATGGCATACAGAACTACCCATTAAAGGATGCTACTGAGATGAGAACTGCATAGGATGTGATTGAATACCAACCAAAGACACACCAATAGTAAATGCAGTAAATGTGAATATTCAGATACAATCCACAATGACAGTTTAAAAGTGCTGTTAAAATGTATAGTATCTGGTGTAAGATTGTGTGTACGTTTGGTATATTCATTGATGAAGTAACTACTCTTTGCAAATGAAATGTCCACTCAACTGACAAGAAATAGTAAACTGAATAACATATATGATACTATGCTACAACCAGTGAAACCAAATTTAATATATTTCTGCATAACATCAAATAGCACAGCCCATACACATAATGATGTTTTACCCTTGATTAGCATCAACTAAGGTAAGCACCACATGCGGTGGATTACCAGATATCTTACAATGTGCCTAACTTGACACATTTGCCGCGTCAAAAGTAATCAGTAGGGCATTCTAATCCAAAAAGAGTCAGTGTTTGAAACTTTAGTTCCTACAAGGTGCTAACAACTACGCAGAAAACAATCAACTACCCAAGAAAAGTAAATACTACACTTAAATTACAACCATAGCCAACCCCCTACAATAACATGTTCACTTCAGTAGACAAACAACGACCAAAAGCAACAAGACATAAAATTCCAACCATCATACGATTTATCATTGCTTTCACATCCTCTATGGTCTGTGCACCCACATTGTCACTGGTTTCAGATCCATTCAGTTTGTTTGTTGATGTCCTCAGAGTAGTCTTGATTGCATCGAGTGAATGAGTGTTGCTTCTAACCATATTCATCAGAGTCCTAACTTGATTTGCAGCACTGTAGACCTACCAGCTTGTTATTAACTACCTCATTGTTGGGATCATTGGGTTGTGTTCACACGGCATCCCACCATTCGAGAAAACCGCAAGAATGCACTTGTAAAAAAGTTTGCGAAGTTTCATTTGGTACGATATCAATAGCATACACTTCAACTGGCAGTCACAGTTATGTACATAGTGTTAAGTTCGTATGCTTCTACCACTAGACAAGATTGCAAAAATCAGAACTGCACACATAGTTGGGTCCTGGCAAACAATGCACTATGAACACGAGATTCTGGAAATGATATATGTTAAATGAGAAAGGATTGTCTTGCTGGTAAGAATGCGCAACAAACAGAAGTGAAACAACGATAAAGCATACGAGAACAGAAGCACAAACTACATAAACGGACTTACGCTTCGTGCGGAAGGCATATGGCTATTCCAATGCTGGTTGTATTTTTTCTGTTACAGAGTAGAAGAACAACATTAACAAATAAATGGTGAATACGAATGGAAGTGAGTTTTTTCGGAGAGGGAAACGAAGATACAAGGACATTACCTGGGGCGATGGAGTTATGCGAAGATTGGTGAAAACCCTAGAACGACGGAGGAATTGCGGAGGAGTATGCAAGAGTACAGAGAGGTGAAAGTATATATGTCGGTGGGTTTGAACAGAGGTGGGAAGGAGGGGTAGTTAGGTAAATGAATGTAAAAAATCTGAATCTAATAAACGAACGGGGAATAAGGGCACATCCAAATAAGCTAGGCAAATTGATCTCTATTAAATATAGCTTCTAATTGCTGAAACCCAAGAACGAACGAGGCCTAATACCGTAGGTGTGTCAATGGATCGGATTCGGGTCGGATGAAGCATCACCCGCATCCGTCACCCGGATATATCATCCATCATCCGTCCATCCGTCACCCATTTATTCTACATCCGTCATCCGTCCATCCATCATCCGCGGGTGATTCGGGTGGATCGGGTGATAATCGGATGATACCTTTTCTGTATCATAAACAACAATTTTTTAAGCATGGTAATGAATATAAAATTTTTTGTATTGGTAAGGGTATAAGTAACCTATATTTTAAGAATATTCATTCAAACATACTAAAATATTCTCCATTATCAATAAGAAAATAGTATAAAGTTGTGCAGTGTATGTGGAAGAAAATAAAAATGGACGGTAAAATATAAGTCTGCAACTATTCTTTTAAATTTTTTAAAATTCTTTAGATCTGTTGGTTACTTGAAATAAATGAGGTGTAATTTTAAACGGATGACGAATCGTGTAAACGGATGACGGGTCGGGTGACGGATGAAAAAGTTTCATCCATCACAATCACCCGACCGGTCCGTCACCCAGTCATCCGTCACCCAATCCGCATCCGTTTATTTCGGATTTTCATCCGTTATCTTAATCGGATGGATCGGGTTAGCGGGTATCCATTTAAAATTGCCATCCCTACTAATACGTAAAGGTGTAAAAGTTCTATGATATGTGGGTACGTGTTTCTAAATATAAAGTCCACTGGGCCATTGTCCATTAACCCGTGCGAGATTTATTAGGCTCTTCATATCTGAGAACAGGCGTTTGTTTTAATTATTGGCTTTGATGTTTTTTAAGTACTAAATATACATCAGCCGTCTTAGCTCAGCTGGTAGAGCGCGTGGCTTTTAACCACGTGGTCGTGGGTTCGATTCCCACAGACGGCGGTTTTCTTTTTCTCGTTTCTCTCAGGAAAACAGACGACGAGTTCACGCGTGAATCACAACAACGTCGTTACTTGCCATGTCATTCAGGCTTCCTTAAAAGGCCCAACCAACCCATAATCAATAGTGCAAGTGCGCTGCTTACCCATATAAAAAGGTTAGGAAATGTGTTCGGCCCAGCAACAGCTTTGATCTGACGATTTGGGATGGTAGACCCTCTTTTTTTTTTAACACGACTTAAGTTTTCAAAACTGATATTATTATTGTTTAATTTTTTTTTTACCAAATTATATTGAAGTTTGGTTGAATTCATAAACTACCATTTACACTTATAAAATTCATCAGCACAATCTAATGGTGGCCACGGGTCGGTTCCACGGTTCCGGTTCCGGTTCCACCGTTCCGGTTCTGGAAAATGTGTATTCGTATTCGGAACCGGTTTGGGCGGGTTCCGGTTCCGGTTCCGGGTCCGGTTCTGAAATCTGGATTCGCTTCGGATTCGGTCAAAAAACCGGTTCCAGCCGGTTCCGGTTCCGGTTCCAGTTCGGTTCGGTTTTGATCGGTTCCGACCGGTTCCGACCGGTTCCGGAGCGATTCCGGAATGATTCGATCAGCTCCAGTTGCTTTGTTTTAGCTCGATTTGAGATCCGTTTGAGCGCACACGTTGCTCTTTCATCCACTTTACTCCTAGATAGGTTATTCTTCAAGTTTATAATCTTAATGTGTAAGAAACAAAGACTTAGGAATTTTTATTGAATTTACAAAAAATAAGGAACAAAGAGAATTTTATTATATGATTCAATGCCTCATTAAAACCTTATTAGGTAAAAACCCATTGGGAAAACCCTAACAAGGAAAAAGAGTACAACTATTTTCTTCAGAGGAGCGCGCGCCGAGACCCAAACGATGTCGTTTTGGCCCGATTCCAACGGTAACTTCAACCGGTTCTGTGCCGGTTCCGGTTCCACGGTTCGTTCCGGTTCCGAATCCGACAACCGGTTCCAGGCGGTTCCAGGCGGTTCCGGTTCCGGTTCCGGGCCCGGTTCGGGCCCGAATCTCAAAACATGTATTGTATTCGGCCGGCTGAGACGGTTCGGTTCCGGTTCCGGTTCCCACCGGTTCCCGGCCGGTTCCGGTTCCAATCGGTTCCGGTAGAACCGCCGGTTCCGGGTAGAACCGGACCCGATGGCCACCATTAGCACAATCCGTTTTTATATAATTAACTAGGTGACATCAGATTACGTATTTTAATTTTTTATATATATGGTCTTAACACATATTTAGATGAAATTTATTATCTACTACGATTTATAGTACCTTATTATTAGTTCATAAATTAATTTAGATATTACTGCTCTTCAATATTATTCCCCGGTGTGTATCTTATTGTATAGAAGTTTATATGAAGGTTCACCTACTAAATTTTATAACTATGTGTTTTCCTTGATATTTTCATTTGAGTTTCATATTCATTGAGTTCCAGAACTACACATGGCTTCATGGATATGATCCTGCGTTTGAGAATGATTCACGAGCTATGATTTTTTAGATCTAATGATTGTCTTACAAATTATCTTCTTAATAATTTAATATACCAATTGCACCGTGAATAAAAAATGAAGATATTAGTAGCATAAACAACCTCCATCAATAGCTGGTATATATATATATATATGGTGCATGACATAAATATTTTATTTCAAGCACAAAAATCTCACTAGTTACCCCCAAGATTAAACATCTCATAGGGAACATGCACAAACACGTTGACGGGCCTGCCTAACCTTATAATATGTCTCGTCTTATCCCGAGATGAAGTCTCAAGAACCAACTCTACAAATTTTGTCACCGGATACACTCTTTTCAGAGGTTCAAACAACCCCTGAAGACATACATCCTGATCCTAGCCTGCTTTGTGCTCTCTAGTAGTTTCACTTTCAACTGTATATTAAAGTTCAATATGTTTAACTTTAACCATAGTCATTTCTTTCATCTGTATACTTGCATGTTGCTCGGTGATTACAATATCTAAGTTTATCTTCAAAAGATTTGTCCAAGAATATCTAGCAATTAAACAGAATTATGTATTACACTTTTGTCTAAGCACGTGTTCGCAAAGTTTCATCTTCATTAGCTTTTGACTCCGTGTCCAATGGCGGAGCCAATGGGGGGATGGGAGCAAAGGACCCCTCAATTTTGGTAAATTGCACAAAAATATAGTGTAAAAAAAAATTTAAGTAAATTTTTACAAACCCCCATAATTATTTGTAATTTTATGCATATCCCCTCAATCACTAAAAAAAAAATGCCATATAGCAACAGACATCCTTTACTAACGAATAAGTAAAGTGTTGGAATAAACCAGCATACGCCACAGAACAACCATTATTGTTTGAGCTTTTATATATTTGTTTACAAAAATAAGAAAAGAAGGCGCGTTGTATCCTCCAAAGAGAAACCATGAGCGCGAGATTAAAATTTCAGCGCGAGAATGAAATCTTGAGCGCCCTAAGTGCCTTGACTTCCTGCTCGCTCATTCCTGAATCACCCACTGTGAGTGAATCAGCGAAACACCCTCGTCTTCCGCCTGGGAAAGACGACCTCGGTGCCCCCTTTTGCGGTCTGAAGATGACGACCTAGGTGTTCTCTTCTGCCGCCCATATCACCACTTGCAATCGACACCCTGCAATTCCATCGCCATCCGCAGTTTCATCACAACTGGTCTTGTATTGCCGATTTAGTGGATGAAGTCGCACCTTTGCCTAACATCTCTCGTGTGATCTGTTACACTTGAGCACCATCCCGAAAGGTCTGTCCACACCGTAATACCCCTTGCATCTGTGAAATTTTGATCCCAGCTAGGTTAGGGTTTCCCCCAATCGTGTGACAGGTATGTTATTGCTAGCATTTCTACTTCTATCTATCACTACCTTGCTTATTTTTTAATCTTGAATAATTACACGAACTGTAGAATTTGTTTGCATAAGTGTAGGGACGTAGTTGTTGGTTGGGCATATGAATATCATCGTCACAGTAGTAATATTTAGCGTGTTTGAGTTATGTTTCTGTCACACCATTATGCAAGTTTGTTCTCTATTAATTTTGTCTATTATAGAAGTAATTTCTTTTTCTTTATAATCTGGAGTCCAGTAATAGTTTGATCATTCGTTTTGCTTAGGTATGAGGCTTGAATTGATCTATGAAAATATGAGGAGGATTTTCTCAGGTTGGTTCTGGTTAGAGTGGTCCTTGGATGTATGATTGGATACATTCTAGCCTTCTGAAACCATGTTGTTGTGCACCAGAGTATATTGGTATCTTCCTGTTGCAATTCTCTGCAAATTCCTGATATAAACTATCATATTATTTAATGCAGTTTAGTTAATGTATATCTAGCATTATAAACAGTATATATGTGAAGCAGCCACTGAGATTGTCAATTATGATAAAGCTTCTTAAATCAAAATTGCAGGTAAAACGTATCTTTTTATGTCTATAGTTGCATATAATTTGCTCAGTCTTATATTGATTTGTTTTATACCACTACTATTTTACAGAGTGCTCTTGCGTGTTGTCCGAATTATGGGCAAATCAAGCCTCTTGAATGCAAGAATGTAGTAGGTATAATGAGGCTTTACCTTCACCAAAGAGCTGATCGATGAGAGTTGCATATTTGGTTAGTTTTATTTTGTCCTGTTCGAGATTTTTGTTCACCAAAATCAAAATTCTGTGTAGATTTTTTATTTTTCATTTATGTCAATAAATATTAGTAGTGTTCATGTACGTATATTTGTGGATGATATTTCCTCCTTTTTTTCCACGGTTACCTATCATGGAAATCATTTTGATTGCAGAGTTTGCAACAAACAGGTTTATTTATGTAAGTATGACTTTATCTCTGCTCTTATTTGATCATCTCTATGAGTTCCATGCCGCTATCTCGTTCATATATAGTAATTCTATATGTTTTTTTTTCATCAAGCGTATTTGATACTGCTGATTCTGTTGCTAGCTAGGCAATACACATTCGCTTTATAATTGTGAAATATATGGTAGTAGTATCCAGTTAATTTCATTCTATAGTCTGATGTACGAGCAACATCCTTAGACATCATAGTCTGATGATGTACGAGCAACATCCTAAGACATTATTGTCTGATGTTTTTTTTTCGTACCTTAAGTTTTCATGGAGTTGGTGCTGATATCGACTTCAAACTAACCCATTACAATGAATATATGGAACATGTATGGTTATAGTTCTACAAGTTTGTGGAACTGAATTATTTGGGGATAGAAGAATTTGAAAATGATTTCTATCATTGTCACAGGGGATTGATTGTGTAGATGAAGAACTTGAGTATGGAGGAATTTGTGCACATTTTTCACTGTTAGACAACATGATTTACCAGGTGAAGCTCAAAGTGCAGAGGCGTAATGCTGCACAAGTGGGAAGATAGGATGCTTCAATGGGTCAATTCCTTGGAAAAAGTAAGAGAACACTAAAAAGTTAACTACCATCAGAATGGTATCTGTCTAGTTTTAATTTTCTTGATAGTGATTGGATGCCAAGACCTCTACTTGATTTAAAACATTGTTCTTAATTGCTTCTACCAGGGCTCAATTGCAAGTGGCATTCACACGGACTCATGCTCAAGCAGTCCAAACAACAATGAAAATCTTTGTTTCACTTGGACTTGGGGGGAAATCTATTAATGTGGTATGTAATTAAACTACTTCTCATACTTAATGTAGTGCACTGTGACTTCAGTTATGTCTTTATATATACTTAATCTAATTCAATCTCCTGTTGTACTCTTTCAGGTTAATGAAGGGTTGGATTGAAGAATTTTTGGCTGCTTATTAGCATAGCATGTTCTTGGTGAAGTAGGCGTAGATTATTTTGGAAAGAAAGTGAACACATAGTGTGAGTTAGCTGTTTTTTTTTTGGACAAGTAATGCTACAGATTTTTTAACAAGTATTAACGACTGAATATTTAATATTGTTTCAGTTTGGTTACTATTATAGGATATGGTAATGACTAATGATTATATTAGGCTTTGTAAGTCTTTATATAAATTCATGTATGCTATTCTAGTTTAATTAAATTAAAGGTGCATTTATCTACCTATTTATCATATTTATATATAAATAAATGTTATATAGGTATGACAGAGATTCAGGTACAACAAGCAATAAATGCTCCAATATGACTGTTGCCGAAAAGAGCTTTTACCAATGTAATTATCCATTGCTATAGACATATGTATGCTATCATATACACCGGATATATAGTCTATACCAACGGATATATCTGTTGGAATATAGCTATGTAGTTTGGATTCTGAATGATATTTTCCAACGGAAAATCTGTTGTTATAGGTCTTTAAGCCTGCTCCAACGGCCCAAAAAACTGTTGCTATAGATATATACTAACGGTAGTTTTGCCAACGGGAAAACTTCTGTTGCAGTAGCCCAGATAGTCCTATACCAACGGAATTTAGATCTATACCAATAGATTTTTTCCGTTGCTATATACATTTTTTTAGTAGTGAATTTTTATTTCTGGCTCCGCCCCTGTCCGTGCCCTCTAGACCCCATGAAACTACACCTAGAAAATCTGTAACAAGACGACTAGACTTTTTGCACTCAAACAAACAACCTGCCCTTATCATTTTATACATCTCTTATCAAGTATGACCATATATTTAAAGGTTCCAAATTAGGGGACATTTGTTTACGGGGAATCAGATCTTGTTGTTTGCTAGTACTTTTTTTAGGAAAGAGAGAGTATTTGATTACCCTAAATCCCTTTAACGATCGATTTCTGTGTCTTACACACTGAAGAATGAGATTTCTTTCCTTAGTACTATATGACTGATGACTGAAGACTATTACCGGTGATTGGTGGTCTGTGACTAGCGGCCAACATCTATTGACCGTTGATTCGTGATTATTTCCTTTTTACTATGCACAAACAAAAAGACAATAGAAACAAAAGGACTTCTTTTTCATTCCTTTTTGTTTCTTACATGATTATATTCTTTTTCTTTCCTCTTTGTTTCCTTACCTGATTCTAATTTGTTTCATATGCTCAAACCAAATGTTTTATAAGTCTTGTCATGTTCCTTCAATGCGAGAATAGACTGGTGTGACTGAGATTAATTTGGAAGACACGTATGTTGTGGCCTATGATGTGAGGAGTTGCTGAAAAACACGTCAAAGTAAAGATAACTACGAGCCCTGCCAGTCCTAGTTTTGGGATCGATCTCAACTGATCCAGGTCTTCAGACCAAGGGACCGGTCCCAGACTGTTAGTAACTGGTCTTGATCCTTTTTATAAGAGACTATACCGGTTTCGAACTGGTTTTGAGTCGGCTTCAGTTCAAAAACTAGAATTTTACTAAAGTTATGTTTATATAATTTATGTCCAATCAGTGATATTCTGAAGTTATAGTATAAATGAAAATATTTCTAAAATTATAATATTATATGTTGTGAAGAAAATAATAATTTATATGTTGGGCTTATATATTAAGAAATATAACCATTTGTAACACCCCAACCGCTAATCCTTCCATTATCCCCTAAGCGCTCCCATAATTACCATACACGCAGCGGAATACTTACTTACTCCCGGCGGGTGATACAACGCCGTTAGCCATTCCAAGACTAACAAGGCTACTACTACTTACTGTAACGGTCTGACGATTAGAATATACCGAATACACAATACTTACCTTACAATGCCAAATACTTACTTACACTTTGATTACTGAGTATCCAAATATATAAATTACATTCCAAGACTATTCCCAAAATTATGAGCTTAGTACATCTACTCATTCCTACCAATCGCAATTCCATTATCCAAAAAGCAACTCGGTACATCGTTCCAATCTACTAATTATCCCAAAAAGAATTCATTCCGGTCCTTACTCGACTATCACGCCTCGCGGGTACCTGTAAAATAAAAATGGTGCCCGAAGGGGCTCAGCTTACGCTGCATATGATAACTGCATACCCCGCGTACTAGCGAGGGTACGCCAACTATTTGGTCGAATGCATGCGGTTCATTTCATTCATACATACATACATGCTTTTATACAATACAATACATACATACATGCTCTTACACAATTCAATACATACTCTTCACGACATACATACATTCAATACGTGCAAGGAAGACATTACAAGTCAATCGATCGTACTTACCGAATACTCACCGCAATACGGAGATACTCTTCTCCAATACATACACCAGGGTTGTTAGCTTCTTTACGCACCCAGGTTAGAATGGGTGTATTTTACTCTTTTACTCAAGGCCAATGACTTACGCTAGTCAAGACCAATACTCATACAATACTTTACTTACTTCTTACTTACTCAAGTCAAGTCGGTATGACCTCCGGGCAGGGATTACTACATCCCACCACCGGGCTTTAGGGTGGCCCACTAACCAGGATGTTACCCATTCAAGGGATTTGGTCCATGGAAAAGATTACAACCAGGATTCGGATCCAATCTCTTGTGTTTCCTTATCCTCACGCGTGGCCGAAACTATATCGGACTTCTACTCATTCCATTTTACTCATTACTCAAGTTAGGAGTTAGATGGTTAGGAATTAGTATAAGTCATTACTTCCATACCATACATCAATACGCTACTCAAGTACACAACATTTACACATACTCTTCATTCTCATTCATGTATTTCATGAATTATACAAACTAAATGTTCAAGAGAATACAACAAGAACAATATAGTTCAAACACAATCAAGTGCAATAAAAGTCCGATTCATGCATTTATCTTATTGGTGGTCATATAAGCACACAAATCGGGGTAACCAAGTTAGGATACAGGGCATGAAGAAATCATACTGTTCACCGTCGTACTCGTACTACCGGGTCCTTCGGTATTCATAAATCAAGTCCTATAACATACATGGAGTTGTATGATTAATAACTTACTACTATTCAATTTTATTCCATTACCATTCCCTAAAAATACTCACTAATTCTTACATGTCACCAGTGGTTGTGAACCTATTTCATACTTTAGGTTTATTTCCTTACTCATGTGCAAGTTCTTTTGCTGTTCTTAGCCACAATGGTGTACTACTTTATATATGTATATGTGTATATATATATATATATATATATATATATATATATATATATATATATATATACATATGATTACTATAATTAATTTTTTTTTAAGTTTGGGCCGACCGACCCACCGACCGACCCAACCCCTTGGGTCGGTCCATTCTAGTAAGTTTCTGTTCTCCAGACTTTGCCCGACCGACCCAAGACTGTTTCGGCCGACCATACACCTCTGGGTCGGTCCATGATGAGTGTCCAAATGAGCATGTTTTAGGGGTGTATTTCATATGTTTAATCAACACTTTTCATGCTCATTTCTCCACTCTAGCTTGTTTTCCTCTAGTTTTGTGTTTCATTGGTGTTTTACACATTTATTGTTTAAACAGGAGGAGTAACATAGCTAGGAGTAAAGTAGACGAAGAGAGGAACGCGTGGGCGCAAACGGATCCAAAATCGGAGTTAAAACGAAGAAGATACAGTGTTTAGTTTGAATTTTCGTTTTGCCAACAAGGGCTAGAAAAAGATGGGGTTTCAAGAATATTTTTACCTCAAAATGACAAGGAGGTGAAGGTGCTTCTAATGGTGGTACTCAAGCTCCAAATGCAGCACACCCATGGAGATGAAGTTGGTTGTTTTCGATTTTTGGAAAGAGGGAAATACTCTCCTTGATGAGAGGATTCCAATGGTACAATTTTTGTTGTATTTGGACAAGGATTGAGCTTGAACAAGAGGAGAGAAGGTGGGTTTTGTGTGGGTTTCTTCAAATCCCCATTGATGTCGCCCAAGGAGGAAGAAAAGGAATAGAGAGGGTGAGAGAAACCGTGAGTGAGGGTAAGTGGTAGGAGAGAGAGTGTATATATTTTTTTTTCTTATTGCTTTACTTAATAGGTTTGTCTTTTACTCCCTCCTATTCTAAATATAAGTCGTTTTAGTCTTTAGAATTATGTTCAAATTATAAGTCGTTTTAGAATTTTTGTATCTATTTTTCTACTTTTTAATTATTATTATCATTGCACTCTACTTTTTATCCTACCAATAAAGTATACTTACTTTTTTATTCTCCCAATACAAAAAGTAAGGGTATACAAGTCTTTTTAAACTCTTTCTTAAAAATGGTGAAAAAGTCTAAAACGACTTATAATTAGAACAGGAGGGAGTAGCAAATAAGGAAAAATTAAGAGTGTGAGAGAGGGAGGGGCAAATCGGCCACCCTACACACACACACATTTTTTATTTTTATTTGCAACAGTGGACACATTAGTTTTGTTTTATTACAGTCTCACCCCACAACTTCCCGGTTGTTACAGTTTTTACTAACCGGAACCCGTTTTCCGGAATTTTCTCGTTTAATTAATTTTATTGGTTCCCAACCTTTATTACTGTTTATTAATGACTATTTGGTTGACCAAAACTATTACGAGTCTATTTGACCCGCTTAAAGTCACGTTTTCCCGGTTTCCTCAAAAAACACGCTTTAAGGTTCGTTTATGCTTTTAACCCATTTTAAAGGTCCATTTCCTTCGGGATTTGTTCCCTCATGTTTATTTAAGTGTAATTAAGCCTATAAAATTATAATTAGCCTAATTAATCATTGTTTTTAATTACGGGGTATTTCACCATTAAAAAGAACCGACAAGAAAAAAAACTATTAGGGTATGAACTTCTAAGTTCTAACCGATCATAGGTTGGTCTCATATTGATCCCATTGCCAATGGCTAGATTTTTCAAAATATGCACAAATTATGGGCCGGTCCCAAATGTAGCCCTAATCCACACGGTCATGGGTTGGTCTTGTGTGATCCCTATCTTTTAGAGAGTGAGACAAGACCAACTCGTTATTTCACATGACCATTCCTAAGTGATAAAACTAATCTAACTAACTACGATAGATGTACTCTGGAATGGATCTTTGTAGCCTTCACCCTTGACTACCAAGTGTCGATTCCTGAACTCATAGCTAAACAACGAGGAACCTTATTTAACTAGCAGCCTAATCAAGGTCTACTAATCCTAATCAATATGGTCGGAACCTAGATGCTAATTCAATTATCCAGTTGTTATCCCCAAAATCTTTACCCTCTTTAAACATGAACAAGGTTTTTCTAGGGTCGGTGCATGGCTAAGGGTAGAGTGGCGTCTTTTCATTCAATGGATCTTTATCCTATTTTTGGAAAGAATGGACTTTAAGGTGGTAAGGTTCATATGAGGTGTGATACTGTGAAAACAAGAAAGGTGGCATATGACAGAATCACAGTAGCATAGTGGTAAAGGCTTATGGAGAAGATACAAGGTCAAAGGTTTGAGGCTAATAATAAACAACTTTTTGTAGTTGTCGTTTGCTATTTATTCTTCTTCCTTTCTATTTCCTTTTTTATTTCTAATTTTCAAAATAAGATTTTATTTGCAAAGTAAAAATCCAAAACACCAAAAAAAAACATTGAATCGTGATTAAAAAAAACTTTTGCAATCTCATATTTTCGATACTCATTTTCCATTTTCTTTTATGATTATCCATTCTTTTTTTTTCTCTAAATAATTCTTATTGTTAATTTTCATCCTTATCCCACTTATTTATCTTAACTACTTGTTTGTTATTTTCAAATTTCAAAGATAGAAAAGAAAACAAAAATCCCTTCGAAAAAAAAGTCTTGTGAAATTCCATTATTTTGTCGTTAACATTTTTTGTAATTCGTTTGGGTAAGTTTTTCTTTTTCACATGTGTGTCCCTTGTTTTGCTCTTAGGTAGTTTGTTTAATTTTTTTGACAAAACTGAAAAACACAAAATAATTTTCTTTTACTTATTTTTTTTCTCACCTAGTTTGTTTCAATATTTTTAAAATAAAACAATAAAATAACTCTTTTTTTTACTGATTTTATTTTCCTTATTTCCCACATTTTTTAAAACATGATTATCGAAAAAACAAAACAAAAAGATTGTTGCTAGCATCTTCCATCATTAAAAGCAAATATTTTCGTTTTACTATTTGATGTATTTTCTGTTAGGTTTTAAAATATTGTTAACCTTTTAGTTCCCTTTATTTTAGGTAATTTTTCTTTTTTTTTAATTTGTTTCCTTATTTCTAGTTTGCTGATTTTCAAATTCAAAATTGTTTAGTTTTAGCCTCTTAAATCCTTCTCTATATAAACACATATTTTATGGATAAAGGGGAACACACATGAGAAAAAATACATGCAAAACCCTATGGCCAGCCGCTAACTCTGAATACTAGTCGTCTGCTCCATCCATTTCAGGACAGTCATCGATACTAATCTCCATCGCCTTATTCACCTGTTACCTTCTGTGCATCAGCCACCACCGCCATGGTCTAGGCTCACAATCACAAGTCTCGTTGCACTATATCCATACCTCTATCGCCATCAATTGTCATTTCCATTTCATGCATATGATTATCGATACCTCCACCATCGTAACTCCATGACCAGCAGTCTAACTCCATCATTGTTCCCATCAGCCGCACCAAAGCCAGAAGACCACACCACCACATTATGAGCACTAGTCATTACTAAACACCATAGTATGTCCCGGTTTATGTAGCCATCTTCGTCATCGACATCAGAGGCTGCCATCTCCTTCGTTTTATCAACATTGATTGATCATCATCATGTTCGAGTCTGCCATACTCGCGTGGTAGGTAAAATAAAATCATGGTGGTAAGGCCACATCTATGTTTTGATTGTTAACGGGGCTCCCTGGTAATTCTTGGCTCTTTTATTATTATTTTTTTTGTTCATGTAATTTTGTAGGTATTTAATTGTTTTCCAAGTGAGGTGTACGTTGTTAATTATTATTCTTTTTCGTTGCTTGTTCATTATTAACAAGTCATAAGGCTAATCGACCTCAATTAGAATTGAACTAATTAGTGATTAGAGTTAGTTGAATTGGTATAATAGTGAGAATTGATTGTCACCGTAAATATATTGAATTTGAATAACAATTGTCACCGTATATAACAATTCTTAACTAGGAATATTCTCGTATATTTTTTTTTCTCTTTTTCTCTTTAATTCGTACGTTTCCAATTTTTTTTTCTCTTTTCCATATGCAGAGAGATGCCAGGGAGTGTTGAATTTTTTTTTTATTATTATATCGTGTATGTTAGAGCCATGTTAAAAAAAAGGAATATGGAATGAATCATGAAGCACGGGGGTAGCTAGGTTTTTATCTTGGTTTATTTTTCAATTGTTATTTAATTTTTTTTCCAAATCATTAATACCGTAATGCACTTGAAAACATATGATAACATTGTCATAAATTAGCCTTAGAGTTTATATTAATAAAGGAAAAGATATTTATGAGGGTAATGAAAGAATTTGAACCCTTATAAATTTCATACCAAGCCCCCGGACCCAGAACTCTAAAATTGTAACAATATTTCCTTTCCTAGTTTAAAAGGTTAAAACTTAGGTGGCGACTCTATTAGGTTTGTGTGGGTCAGTTAGATTAATTAAGCTAATTTTATAATTTTGGTTTAATTGTTCTAATTGCAAATCGAGCCTTGAAGCCTTAAGCTCAATACTTAAGGGTTCAAAACCAACGCCCACAGACTGGCGACTCTGCTGGGGACCACCACCTAAGTTTTAAAATTTTAAACTTAGAAAGTGGGCTTAACTTGAACTTATAATTCTAAGGCTTACTTTTTATGATATTATTCTTTTTTTATCTTTGCATACAAGAGATGAGGGTCCAAATAAACCAATCATCGGTCATGCTTAGACATGACCCGTTCTGAGACACACACCGTAGGGTGATGTGTAAAAGTGGGGGAAATGAGGAGGATGGCGTGCAAACCCCATCCCTTCACTACCGGGCCCAAAGCCCCAAGCACCTCTCCGAACGTATCTTTACCCAAAAACCAAATTGCGTCATGTCAAGACATGACCCGTCCTGAGACACACACCTTAGGGTGATGCGTAAAGGTGGGGAAATGAAGAGGATGATGTGCAAGCCTCATCCCTTTACTACCTGGGCCCAAAGCCCCAAGCACTCTCCGGATGTATCCAACCCATTTGATGAAACTTGGATAGTGAGGACATGCATATTTTCTCTTTATATCTCTGTGATTCCATGCTTCTGTGATAAGCTTGATTGTGTGTTGGTTAGTAGCTGAAATAAATCATCTTTTATTGGATATTTACCTTTCTGCCCAAAGGCCCATTCTAGTCTAGGTGAACTATTCGCTTCGGCTTCGGCCAAGAAACCTTAGATTAAGGTGGTCTATTTCGGCCCAAAAATGTCTTAATCTGAATCATCCATTTTGATCCATTTAGGGTTAGGCCCAAAAAAAATCCATTTAAATTTGCAAAATTCACAAGACTTGAAAATTGATTTATGGATCATGTTTACATTCCGCCCAAAGGCCCATCAAGAACTTGGATTAGGTCTTTCACTTGAACACTGAAAACTCTTTCAATCTATCAACCCATTCATATTCCATATAATTTCTTCCGGTTCATGTATGCCACTTTCAATTTAAGATGTTCAAGCCCAAGCGCTTGTTCACAATTCAAATGACATTCCGGCCTAAGCGCTCCACTCAATGTCTGAAACATTACGGCCCAAGTGCCAATCTACAGTTAGAAATTATTTCGGCCCAAGGGCCTCATTCTCAAAGTGTTTCAGGCCAAGTGCCTCACTCACACTTCAGATCTGTCAGGCCCAAGCGCCTATCCACAATCATGACACCGTTTTGGCCCATGTGCCTCACTTTCAATTCAAAGAGATTCAGGCCCAAGCACCTATCTACAATCCAAATGCATCTCGACCCATGTGCCTCCCTTTTAGTCCGCTAATATTCAGGCCCATGCGCCTATCCATAGTCCAAATGCATCCTAGCCCATGTGCCTCACTTTTAGTCCACAGATTTCAGGCCCATGCGCCTATCCACAGTCAAAATGTCAAAATGCATCCCGTCTCATGTGCCTCACTTTCAGTGCACAGATATTCAGGCCCAGTGTCTATCCACAACCCAAGAGCATTCCGGGCTAAGGGTCTCATTCACAGTTAAGGGACATTCCAAGTCTAGATTTTTCAGCCCAAGAGTCCTCTCATAATACATTAGATTTCATTGTTGTGTTTTCTTAGGTTTGCGTAGGAATTTTACCGTTTTAGTAGGTTTACAAATTTTTAGGACGTTTTGTCATTCGTTAGCTCTTTTTCTTTTGTTAAGTTGACTTAAAAAAAGGAAGAAAAAAGATCACAGACATTTCTACGTCCTCCCGAAGGTACACCATGGTTGAAAGCTCGAGTCTTCTGTGCGCCAACATCATGCAGATTAGCGGTATTGGAGTTCATAAAGGAGATCAAGATTCACATGCATAAAATGTTGCTATAAACTATTCATCTTTCAAATACGTTTCAAACAAATGTTTTGTGAAATCTAAGTTCAGAAGTTTTCAAGCAAGGACTGTTTTGAATGAACATTTTTGACATCAACAATAAGAAGCATTGGTTTTGTTAAATCAACTTCTTCATATTCACAAGCAAATGAATTTTTCAAGTCCAAAACTTTTCCAAGCTGAAAAGATAAATTCACGAGGAGCTTTCTTTGCAAGGAACATCCGTTTCTGCTAAACAAATCTCTCGAAATTAAGGTTTGTGAAACGATCGTTTTTGACAGTGGAACACAAAGACTTGTTTTGTTTCTAAGAAGAGGAGCATGCTTTCCCAAGTACCAACACATCCCAAAACACCAAAGAAACCCACATAATGGTTAGTAGAGCACATGGTCATCAAACAGATGTTGAAATCCTCGACACAATACTGGGGGCAATCTGAGTTAGAATCGTTTATTTTAAATTATTGAACAAAACTCTCTGAGTGAAAGAGTGCGAGCGTGTCTTGAGTGAAAAAAAAACCAATGAGAGAAAAAGCGTGTCGTCTTTACACGTGGTGAGGTCTCAAACATGTGAGGTAAGCAGCATAACTCTGACTGAAGGAGATAGCTTGTAAATTTACACTAAGACCTGTGAATAGTAACCAGAAGAGACACATAACTATCAGGAATGACGAAGCACCTAGGTAAACCACCACATAGCCAAAAGCTTATGAAACCCTGAAATTCAACCCTAGGCACCCCTGCTGAGCCTTTCATATATATCAGCTTTTATCAACAAAGCTCCACAAAAAGCTAGCTCATGATGATTACGTACCCCGGTGACCAAAGGAAGCGAGGAGCCCAACTCTCGGATGAGGACACTCCTAGTTCGGAAAGAAAACAACACTACTGCAAACATGATGAAGATCCGCAAACGGTTGCAACATGACCCAGGATTCCAAAGCTTAATCAAAACAACTCTAAAAACGGGAAATACAAGAACCCTAAAGGCATGTCAAAGCCACCAAAAAAAAAACGGGAAACACAAGAACCCCGAAGGCATGTCAAAGCCACTCCAAAAGATCGCGAAACACAAGAACCCCGACGATGATTCAAAGCAGCTCCAAGAACTACGAAGATAAATAGGCAACCTGAAAGCCTCAGGTTTCCAAACAATAACAGCAAATCAGCAGCAAGGACGACGTCAAAGTCCAAAGCCTGAAGGAAAATTCACATACAGTAGCAAGTCTGCTTCACATGTAAGGATGGAAAGACGAATCCAGGAGAAGGTGCAAGTTGTAGCTTTGGTCACCCTTAAGCTCCACAAAACTGAAAATATCCTGCCATGATCCTTGTGACGTTCATCATACCCGATGGCCTCGTTATAAGCCTCCAAGACTTCCGACTTGATAGTTATGTGTCTAAATCAAGTGAAAGTAACAGATCGAAGGTGTAAGTCTATCGAATATCGAATTCAAAAGTCTAGAAGTTATGACTGCAAGTGAGGAATGAGTGCAAATGCTAAACACATTGAGTGTAGGTAGAAAAAGCACCACATCAAAGCAAACCTTAACCCTGTGAGGATGAGAATAGTTCACATGTTTAATCAAAGATAATACTGGGGGCAATCGATTGTTTCGATCGATTGCAATAATTTCTAGCTCAGATAGCTCAAACAAATTATGGGGCAATTGTTTCCAGAAATTTCCACGGATGACACAAAGCAACCCCAAAGTTTTAGGCTCGTCTTAAGCTCTAAGCACCATACCTCAAAATCTCAAGCCTTAAGCACTTCATAAGCCTTAAGCACCGTGTTCCGACACTGCAATCCCAAAGCCTTAAGCAAGTCATAAGCCTTAAGCACCACATCTCAAAACCTCAAGCTCCACAACCCAGAGAAAATCATAAAGCCCGGAAGCATGTTCAATTTTGAAGGATCAAAATTTTGGTCTCGAAATCCATTTTTGAAAATGAGAGTTTCATGAATTTTAGTTGAAAAGAAGTATTTGCTTATGCATCAGATTTTTGACCACAGAGTCAACACCAATCTTGACACCACGTCACCCATATTTTTGAAAATTTAGTCAATCTTATTTTGACATCAAGGCAACCACATTTTTTTAAAAATCTGAATCAATCTAGTTTTGACCCAAGTCAACCCCATTTTTGAAAATTGAATCAATCATATCAACTCATTGTTGACAACAGAGTCAACACTATTCTGTGTACACCGAGTAAGTAAGCATGGTTTTGATTGAGTACAGGTGGAGGTATGCTGCTCGTTGAATTGAAGCAGGGTGTATACTGGCCAATGTGTACGAGTGATTAAGTACAGGCGGAGGTGTGCTGCCCGTTGAATTGAAGCAGGGTGTATACTGGCCAATGTGTACGAATGGTGGAGTACAGGTGGAGGTATGCTGCCCGTTGAATTGAAGCAGGGTGTATACTGGCCAATGTGTACGAGTGGTTGAGTACAGGTGGAGGTATGCTGCCCGTTGAATTGAAGCAGGGTGTATACTGGCCAATGTGTACGAGTACAGGTGGAGGTATGCTGCCCGTTGAATTGAAGCAGGGTGTATACTGGCCAATGTGTACAAGTTGGCGGGGCGATGGCAATAAGTCCTCATTTCTATGTCAACTTTTTGGATAACAACTGGCGGGCGATGGCAATAAGTCCCCTGTGAAAACCAGAAGTTCATCCCAGCAACCCAGTTGGCGGGCGATGGCAATAAGTCCCCTAGGAAAACCAACATGGAGTATTTTTGAATGGGTTTCGGTCCCCAGAGGCATCCGAGTTATTTTATTTTTTAATGGGTTTCGGTCCCCAGAGGCATCCGAGTTATTTTGTTTTTGGATGGGTTTCGGTCCCCAGAGGCATCCGAGTTATTTTATTTTTTTTATTTTTTTGAATGGGTTTCGGTCCCCAGAGGCATCCGAGTTTTTTTTATTTTTTTTAATGGGTTTCGGTCCCCAGAGGCATCCGAGTTATTTTCTTTTTGAACGGTTTCGGTCCCCAGAGGCATCCGAGTCATATTGCATTTTCTTACATTCCATTCAGAACGGGTTTTGGTCCCCAAAGGCATTCGAGTCATATCGCATTTCTTACATTTCATTCATAACAGGTTTCGGTCCCTGGAGGCATCTGAGTCATATTGCATTTTCTTGCATCTCATTCAAAACGGGTTTCGGTCCCCATAAGCATCTGAATCACTTCACGCATCTTGCATTTTTTTTGGACAATTTTCAGTCCTTAAAGCATCGAATCTCATGACATATTTTGCATATAGGATGGGTTCTAGTCCCTAGAAACACCAGGATACTCTATGTTTTTGCTTGCATTTTCTTATTTGGATAGGTCCAGGCCCCTAGAAGTGCCTTGGTATATGACACGCTTATCATTTAGGTTTCCAACGCCTTTAAATAGCTCGTTAAGCTCAAGCATCTTTTCAAGGCAGTCAACACCCATGAACACAGAAAAAGGGATGAGCTAGGTGAGACGAGGTTGGTAAAGATTTTGGGTATTATCAAGCGTCAACTTGACTTTTCATTGACATTCCAAAATCAAGTTGACGGGGGGCAATCTGTTATCCCCAAAATCTTTACCCTCTTTAAACATGAACAAGGTTTTTCTAGGGTCGGTGCATGGCTAAGGGTAGAGTGGCGTCTTTTCATTCAATGGATCTTTATCCTATTTTTGGAAAGAATATGGACTTTAAGGTGGTAAGGTTCATATGAGGTGTGATACTGTGAAAACAAGAAAGGTGGCATATGTGACAGGAAGTCACAGTAGCATAGTGGTAAAGGCTTATGGAGAAGATACAAGAGGTCAAAGGTTTGAGGCTAATAATAAACAACTTTTTGTAGTTTTCGTTTGCTATTTAATTCTTCTTCCTTTCTATTTCCTTTTTTATTTCTAATTTTCAAAATAAGATTTTATTTGCAAAGTAAAAATCCAAAACACCAAAAAAAAAAACATTGAATCGTGATTCAAAAAAAACTTTTGCAATCTCATATTTTCGATACTCATTTTCCATTTTCTTTTTATGATTATCCATTCTTTTTTTCTCTAAATAATTCTTATTGTTAATTTTCATCCTTATCCCACTTATTTATCTTAACTACTTGTTTGTTATTTTCAAATTTCAAAGATAGAAAAGAAAACAAAAAATCCCTTCGAAAAAAAAAGTCTTGTGAAATTCCATTATTTTGTCGTTAACATTTTTTGTAATTCGTTTGGGTAAGTTTTTCTTTTTCACATGTGTGTCCCTTGTTTTGCTCTTAGGTAGTTTGTTTAATTTTTTTGACAAAAACTGAAAAACACAAAATAATTTTCTTTTACTTATTTTTTTTCTCACCTAGTTTGTTTCAATATTTTTATAAAATAAAACAATAAAATAACTCTTTTTTTTACTGATTTTATTTTCCTTATTTCCCACATTTTTTAAAACATGATTATCGAAAAAACAAAACAAAAAGATTGTTGCTAGCATCTTCCATCATTAAAAGCAAATATTTTCGTTTTACTATTTGATGTATTTTCTGTTAGGTTTTAAAATATTGTTAACCTTTTAGTTCCCTTTATTTTAGGTAACTTTTTACTTTTTTTTTTTAATTTGTTTCCTTATTTCTAGTTTGCTGATTTTCAAATTCAAAAGTTGTTTAGTTTTAGCCTCTTAAATCCTTCTCTATATAAACAACACATATTTTATGGATAAGGGGAACACACACTGAAAAAAATACATGCAAAACCCTATGGCCAGCCGCTAACTCTGAATACTAGTCGTCTGCTCCATCCATTTCAGGACAGTCATCGATACTAATCTCCATCGCCTTATTCACCTGTTACCTTCTGTGCATCAGCCACCACCGCCATGGTCTAGGCTCACAATCACAAGTCTCGTTGCACTATATCCATACCTCTATCGCCATCAATTGTCATTTCCATTTCATGCATATGATTATCGATACCTCCACCATCGTAACTCCATGACCAGCAGTCTAACTCCATCATTGTTCCCATCAGCCGCACCAAAGCCAGAAGACCACACCACCACATTATGAGCACTAGTCATTACTAAACAGCATAGTATGTCCCGGTTTATGTAGCCATCTTCGTCATCGACATCAGAGGCTGCCATCTCCTTCGCCGTTTTATCAACATTGATTGATCATCATCATGTTCGAGTCTGCCATACTCGCGTGGTAGGTAAAATAAAATCATGGTGGTAAGGCCACATCTATGTTTTGATTGTTAACGGGACTCCCTGGTAATTCTTGGCTCTTTTATTATTTTTTTTTGTTCATGTAATTTCGTAGGTATTTAATTGTTTTCCAAGTGAGGTGTACGTTGTTAATTATTATTCTTTTTCGTTGCTTGTTCATTATTAACAAGTCATAAGGCTAATCGACCTCAATTAGAATTGAACTAATTAGTGATTAGAGTTAGTTGAATTGGTATAATAGTGAGAATTGATTGTCACCGTAAATATATTGAATTTGAATAACGATTGTCACCTTATATAACAATTCTTAACTAGGAATATTCTCGTATATTTTTTTTTCTCTTTTTCTCTTTAATTCGTACGTTTCCAATTTTTTTTTCTCTTTTCCATATGCAGAGAGATGCCAGGGAGTGTTGAATTTTTTTTTATTATTATATCGTGTATGTTAGAGCCATGTTAAAAAAAAGGAATATGGAATGAATCATGAAGCACGGGGGTAGCTAGGTTTTTATCTTGGTTTATTTTTCAATTGTTATTTAATTTTTTTTCCAAATCATTAATACCGTAATGCACTTGAAAACATATGATAACATTGTCATAAATTACCCTTAGAGTTTATATTAATAAAGGAAAAGATATTTATGAGGGTAATGAAAGAATTTGAAACCTTATAAATTTCATACCAAGCCCCCGGACCCAGAACTCTAAGAATTGTAACAATATTTCCTTTCCTAGTTTAAAAGGTTAAAACTTAGGTGGCGACTCTATTTAGGTTTGTTGGGTCAGTTAATTAATTAAGCTAATTTTATAATTTTGGTTTAATTGTTCTAATTGCAAATCGAGCCTTGAAGCCTTAAGCTCAATACTTAAGGGTTCAAAACCAACGCCCACACCAGTTCAATCAATAGCATTAAGCGCAAGTCCCCTAAGTTGCAATGGAACTTATCTCAAATACTTGAGATCTGACTACAATGATCTATAATCTCCACGGTTTAGGCTCCTGTTTTCATACAAGCTTCCACAAAAAAACCCACACATATAATAAATTGGACAAAACCCTAAGCAAATATCCAAATCACAAGTTGATATGCTTAAGAGCCATAAATGTTCAATAATCATCATACATTAAGAGCAAGAACTAAAATAAAGCTACAAAAGAGTTCAACAATTGAGTTTTAAGGATTTAAGGGCTAAATCCCCATCCTTAGGTACAAGGAGGCTATTCCTCCATTAGAGCATATATACAAAAGAGAAGGGAGAAAACATTACCATATGAAAGGTTAAAGAAGAACTTTAATGGTGGGGAGGCTTCTCCTCTTCTTTCTCCACTTCTATTTCTCTCTTTTCTTCTTTCTTTTCTTCTTTCTTCTTTCTTCTTTCTTCTTTCTTATTTCTTCTTCCTTCTTTCTTCTTTCTTCTTTCATCTTTCTTCTCTTCTTTTCTTTCTTCTTCTTTCTTCTTTCTTATTCTTCTTTCCTTCTCTCTTTCTTCTTTCTATTTTCTCTATCTTTCTTTTTCTTTCTTTCTTCTCTTATTTCTTTCTTCTTCTTTCTCTTTTTCTTTTCTTCTTTCTTTCTCTTTTTTCTTTCTTTCTCTTCTTCTTTCTTCTACTTTCTGCTTTCTTATCCTTCCTTCTCTTCTTTCTTCTTTCTACTTTTCCTCTTTCCCCCCTTCTTTCCTCTTTCTTCTTTCTTCGTGTGCTGCTCCTGTCGAATGTTCCAAAAGATAATGTTCTTATCAGTTTTGTGAAAGCTGGGCTTAAGGGCCCCTCTAACATTCCAAAAGATAATCCTATCTAACGTAAAATAAATTAAGGATGAGTTACGTACCTCTCTTGGCTCTTATGGACATATCCATAAATTTTACCTGGTTTTCGTTATGCATTACCAGATTTGAGTTTCAAATTGATCATTTTGGGAGAATAGCTGGGTCGATTTTATTAGTAGGAAAGATGCTTCAAGTTGAATCATTTGAGGGATTTCTCGCCTTGGGTTTCCGACGGTCTATAACCCTAGATTGTGAATTTTCCCCAAGATTCCCATCTGGCTGTGTCGAAATTCCTTTCTTAGGTTTTTCCTATTGATCGGGTTCTACCTCTTTGTCCATAACTACAAACATCGATTCAGATTCAGCCATAGTATCTTTGAGGTTTTGGGTTTTTGGAGTCAGTTTAGAAATTGGGGGGTTTTTTAACCTCGTTTCTTCTCTTTGGAACCATCCATTCTCTGTATAGTAGTCTTCAGTAATGTGTGAGATTAGGTCCAACTTCTGGCTATGAATTAATTTAATTCCTTCATCCTGGTGAATACTGTCGTCGTTATTAGTAAAAGGGCAAGACACGTCCTTATGCCCAGAGCATCCACACTTAAATCACACTAGATGTAAACCCTTATACTCGATTTTCATCACTCCGCGATGAAATTTATATTTAGCAAGTAAGGGTTTTGTCAAGTTAACTTCGATTGCAACCCGTGCTAGAAGAGATTTACCAAAGCTGGTCGGCGACAAATCCACCTTCTTGACCCTTCCCACCTTCGATCCCACAATGGTCAAGAATTCTTCGTTATAGTATTCGCTCGGTAGATCCGAAAACCTTACCAAAACTTCCAAGGATGATAGTGCTTCAGAGTTTGAGTTGAAATTCCCACAATGGTCAAGAATTCTTCGTTATAGTATTCGCTCGGTAGATCTGAAAACCTTACCAAAACTTCCAAGGATGACAATGCTTCAGTGTTTGGGTTGAAATTCGGACACCACCTCCTAATTGTGAGGTAGTGGTCCATTATCGGCCATGGTCCTTCCGAGAGGACAAATTGCAGATCGTCTAGATTAGAGAAGGAAATCTTGAAAAATCCAATTGATAAGTCTGCTAACAAGAAAATTGTAGGGGGAAAGAATGTACAAAAAGAATAAAATAATAAAAGAAATACAAAATAATCCTATAACTCTATACGGGTAGCTAAAATCCCGGTCGGAGTATAATGTGAGTAGATTACGACCGAGAATATCGAACCCAATGGACTTAATAGAAAATCAGTCATAATCCTAGTAATAGCCTATTCTAAAATAAGGGGGGAATGTAAACATCAATTCTAAAATTAAAGAATAATCCTAACTAAATGGTATATACAATGAAATATCCTTGACTCGGGATGATAATCGACATAACAACAAGTATGGTCATAAGTCAAATTGCAAAGTCTCGAATTAATCATGCAAAATGAGTGTGTCGGATGTCATGCCGGGCAAAGGATGCACGGCACATTCAACATCTTTGAATGTGTCGGACATCAAACACCGACAGTACACCCGGCACAGTCAAATTGTAAAGGGTATTTCCATGTTTCAGGGTTTGATAACAGGAACTTATTATCTATTATCGAATCACACATATTTCATGCCCGAAACGAACAAGATAATGGAAGAAAGATAGACCAATTCAAATCTTAAGTCTTGATGCCCACTTTACAGAACAACAAAGTTAAAGACCAACTAGATTCCTCAACCTGTCCTATTTTTGTCTTTTGAACCTCAAATAGAACTAGAACAAAGAAGAACAAGTAGCGACCTTATTCTACTTAAACGAAGACTAAAATCGTAGTTTTGAAACTTACAATTTTATTAATAACCATAAGAGTCTTACAAGGAAAATCATCCCTACCCAAAGATAACAGGGAATCCTATTACACCATCCACTTAAACAAAAGAGAAAATACAAAGAGGGAAAGGAAATTGGTCATAGCCTTAACCCGACAAGATCTTCTTCTTCTCTTCGCGTGGATGGTGGCGCAGAACCTCCTTGGACACCAACACTTGGAATGATACGGAAATGGAGTTGTGGACGGAGTAAAAATGGTGTGTTGAAGTGTAGAGAAATGAGTAGGCTCACAGCCTATTTATAAGCATCTATTTCCTCTTGTGTCGGGTGTCATGCCGGGTCAATATCATCCGACACCTAATAAAACTCGTGCATAACTGTCAACGGTCAAAACCACCAAAACCACAAACCGATGCTTGTGCCAGACAGGGGATGTCCGACACCATACCCGGTAGAGGTTGGAGTGGTAACGGTCATTAACTGTCGACGTTTGGTCAACCGTGGTGACTCTTGCTTGTGTCGGATAGGATGTACCCGACACTGGATCCGGCATGCCTCCTACTTTGCTCTATGTTGATGTCGTGAGTTGCCAATCCGGCACAGTGCCCGGCACTATTTGGTCAGAAGTTATTCCTTGCATGTAAATATATAAAACGTAAGTCTGAACATAAACAATAGACTTTATATACAATGTAACATAAATATTAGCTATTATAACCTTATTTAGACTAATATACTTATAATTCTAGCATATAAAATATGATAAGTCTGCGGCTTATCAAAGTCATCCATTGTAAAGTCGTCGTGAAGCTTTTTGAAAAATCCATTTGATAAGTCATCCATTGTAAAGTCGTCGTGAAGCTTCCATCGGTGTTTCAATCTTTCGTTCAAGATGTGCATCGGAAGGGATTTGCCTAGTAATTTGACAATGATTGCCTTTCTCCAGGGTCGCCTAAATCTCAATTTCTGCTCTTTCGTAATAAAAAAAGAGGGGCATTTCGGATCTTCGTCGTCCATAGATTCATCTTCATCATCTGAGACATCCTCTAGTCCTTCGAATGCGTCCACCACATTTTCCTCCTGAAGAATCCCCATCGTTACATTCCTGAATGAGTTGCGCTGAATTTTCTGCCTTTCCAGAAGTTGACCTTGCATCTCTTTGTCTTGATTGTCTGCATCATAATCCGCTTCAGGGGAGAATGATCCGGAGCTTCGTAGTTTCTTAACGAGTTGCTTGGTGATACACACCTCATCCATTGATACAAATTGCCTCAAAGTTAAACTGGAGATTAGAGACGAAGAGAGTAATTCACCGTGGGCACGAGAGATGACCACCAACAATAAGATTCGTCAGAAGATCAAGAAGGAATGTAGATTTTGACTCTCATTTCTAGCCGCTAACGTTATATCTCTACATTTGAATTTTTGACTTGCACGAAAAAAAATACTAGCATTTTGAATAAGAGAGAATATGAAGAAAAAGATAAAACATTTATGACATTTTGATCAAATGTAAACAATTCGGACATACCGCTGGGTTTGAGGACATTATGTTGAAAGACTAAAATGAAAGTGTAGATTATTAGTTTATAGATGTAGATTGTTACCAAAACAATATGTAGCATTTATTTTTTTAGTTTATCAGGTGTAGAATATTAACGTGAAATATATTTTTTACAACAAATCAAAATGACACAAACTATACTACCTCCGTCCCGTCATAAGTGTCCTGTTTGCTTTTTGGCACGTTTTTCCACCTCAATATTAAACATATAAGGTAAAATAATTTTATAAAACTAAATTTTGTATCATATAGTTTATCATGTAAAGAATCATATGCAAAACTTAAATTTTCAAAATTAATTTATCATAGGACGGTCAAGGTGGGACGGAGGGAGTAGTTATTAATCGCAACTGTGACATGATCTTTAGCACAAGCTCCAAACTCTCACACATGAGCGCTATCCTAGCTCACACATCTATCCGATTCTTGAGCCCCAAAAGTAAGGATAAATACTATGCAATGGTGTTTCTTAGGCTGCAATCCCATCTAATGTTTGCGTGGTGCGGTGAATGCAAAGCAAATGCCAACCTTCAAAGCCAAAAATCACATGTCAACTCTTATAGAAGGACGTATTACTTCGACAAGTAAGTGCAAGTAGGTGTTACGTCGGTTCTGGGATACAATTCACTGTGATACCGAACCTAGCACAAGGTGAAACAGTAAGAGAGTAGGGGCTGACGTGAAACTTTAAGCAACAAGCTCATTTGTAAAATACGGTGCCCCTAACATGCTAGCTTTTCCCTCTGAAAAACATTACTAGACTTCTTAACAATCAAACAAAAACAGTCACAAAAGTGCGGAGGCGAATAGAGCCTTAAGCAGCTAGGATAGGAGGAACAATATTACTTATGAATAGATAAACGGTATAAGCAGCTAAATGACCATCAAAACAACTGCTTATTGTATGGCTCTGCTTATATCTGTACTTAAGAAAGAAACAAAGAAACGCCAATTTCTGAAAAAGAAACGCCAAATCTATTACCAATGAGTCAAGATATGAACTTCATTTTGTTCTGTTTATCGGGTAAATACAACTCTCAAGCAACAGGCAGAAATCACAGAACAAATCTTCAAAGCTGAGCTACAAGTTGAAACCTGAACCCACTAACTGGATCGGGTTTCACTCACATTCACTATTTCTTACATTCTACTGAATACATACAACAATTTTGACCACAGTTTGAATAGGGCCACCCCCATCTCTTCTTATTCCCAGCCTCTTTTTTTTCCCCTTTTAACATCCACAAGACCACAAGAAGAGACCGCCGACCAAATGTCATACGGCCTATCTGTCTTCAACACAAAAAAGCACTCATCCACACATATACATACATAACCGCACCTAACCACGCTCTCTGTTTCCCCACTCCTCCTTTTCTCCTACTTTTTCCTATTCCCACCTTCTTGCTTTACTTCGGGTCTGGACATTGCCCGCCTCTCCTGCAATTCTACTATTCTCATCTAACTGGAGTCCATTTTTGCAACGTCTTTGCTTGATCTGTTGTACTTCATATGGGATTTGACTAGCTGCCCTTCTGCTATAGCGGACATTAGTGACAGTTCACCAGCTAATACTGCTCCAGCTACTATTCTAGCCAGTAGCCTTGAGTTTGCACCGGGTGATTCCGTACTTCCACCCTTGACTCCTAGTAGGTTTAAACAAGCTGATTGTGATGCCAATTCGGTACCACCTCCTATAGTCCCCACCTGACGACAAAGTTCACAAAAGCTTATTTATTTCAATTCTCAAGTCTGATCCCGCCCAAAAACTTTCTTGTAAAAGGTTTGGTTGACAGATCAATAGATTTTTATTTGGAGTTAAAATTGCATCATTACATGTGTAAATACCACTGATTCAGATGAGACAAACATGTGTCAACCACCACAGGAGTCACTACCCATTGTTTTCTTGTGGACAACACAAGAGAACAGAATAATAATTATCAGCAGTTGCATACAAAACTAGTGCTTTGGCTTGGTTCTCGTAAAATTTGACATCTGTGTTGAGTTCAAAAGCAATTTTCTGACAAGCACAACAAGTGGGAGATCATCTGAATGGAAAAGTATACATTTTTTAACTTGACGTGTTCCTACCCACATTGTTTAATACGACATTAATTGTTTATTGAGAAAACAAAGGTAAAGATTGATGTTGGTTGAGACCAGTATCCACCGAATAGTCAGTTCATGGAAACAACCCCAGTTACACGGTTAATGCAGTCAAATATTATATAATCCCCAGAAAAGTCAGTTCATGCTTCAAATCAAAACAAAACTTAACCATTTATTTTTTAAGTGTTGTGTCTGCTGGTGACTTGCTTCAGATTAATTTTATTTTCGGATACTAGTTTAACCTGTCTTGGATTCTTCTACCTCTTGATAGTCGTGACAATTCATTGACAACTCAACCAGGACACGTTGCAGAACTACCCTCAAACATCACCGACATGTCATGTGACCCGGATTCAATGGTGCTAGAGAATTACTTATTTTTGTATATCATACTCTCTCCCTTACGGTGAAAGTTTAGAACTATGCTACTATAAACTTAGCAATCTTATCTTTTTTTTTCCAAGAAATTTTACAATCTGAAGAACAAAACTTTTTACCTCGATAGACGGCATGGTAACTGACACGTGGAGATCCTTTCCATCATTGATGGTCTCCATCATAGTAATGCAGTTAGAGCTCTCCACATTCTGAGCTGGGTCCTGGCCTGTGGCTATGTAGATTGCAGTTACAACATTGCTAGCATGGGCATTGAACCCACCTACAGAACCGGCCACAGCTGAACCCGCCAAGTTCTTCAGAGTGTTGAGCTCCACCAGAGCTTTAACGCTTGTCTTCAAGACCTTTGACACAACCTCTTCCAGTATGATTGCCTCACTGACCACTGATTTACCCCTCCCTTCAATCCAATTCACAGCTGATGGTTTCTTGTCTGAGCAGTAGTTCCCTGTGAGAGGCAAACCAGACGCGAATGAATGGTAGGGTAGATATGTTAAAATTTATTGACAAACTGTACAGGGTAACTGGGTAAGTGATAGTTACCAGAGAGCCCGATGATGTCCATGTCAGGGAATAAGTCATTTTTGAGGTAATTAAGGACGTATTGGACTCCTTTGGAGACCATGTTCATGCCCATTGCATCTCCCGTGCTGCAGCAGAATCTGATGTACAGGTTCTTCCCTGCTATTGCACATTTGACGCTTTGTAATCTAGCAAACCTGCTGGAACTGTCAAAGAGAAGAAAGATGTGTTACTGTTAAATCTAAACCAGTTCTGTTTCATCCTGCTCAAAGTGTTCAACTTTCATTGAACAAACAAAATTAATAGTGCTTCTGATGAATGTAGAATTCATTCCTTTTTAAAACATAACCAATGAAGTTACAGACAGTAAAAAAAGAACCACCTAAAATAGCCTTGATTTAAGATCTGTCGTGAGGGGGAACATTTTGTCGAAGGAATAATAGGTAAGCTAACTTCGAAGCGGTCATCCCAAACACACACCCAGATAATGTTTGATAATAAGTCAGAAGGAGAGGCACCAATAAATTCAACGTTCAAAGTAAAATTAAAGTCGGTTAACTTGAGGCACAAGAAAAGGCATAGGATAAGCTCTTAGTTAATGCGCATTAAAAGACCAAATTCAGACGTCCACTCTTGGGGATGTCCATGTCAACGGCAGAGAGGTTTTCATGAATGAAATTGACTAATACTTTTATCGGTAATCACAGAGAAAACAAATACTAGTAGACTTCAGGAAACAGAGGAACTTGGAGCTACATGATAGATAGCTCGAAAAACAGTGACTTTAGCTTTAGAAAAGAAGATGTCTAGGCGAAATTGCACGAACCAGATCCCATTACCACTACATACTGCTCTTTTTTGGAAAGGCTTCCTTTTAGCAGATACATAGAAAAAAGAAAAACACGATCCCAAACAAAAACAATAAAGATGAGGAAAAGGAAAACAGACCAAGAAGATGACTTACGTGGACTAGGGGTTGACCGCGAACCCAAATATAAATGAACGTATGATTAGAGTAATAACATAGATTGGGAACAACGAGCCGAATCAAAGCCAAACAATTCGGGAATTTTTTGGAATAAGAGTAAGCGATGAGGAAGAAAACAAAAGCAACTGATTCAAATCCGGACGTATCAAAATGACAGCGGACAATCAATCTAACCTGTTGAAAACGACAGAGACGGCGTCGAAGTTAACCGGATCCTCAAGAAACACTTTGAGCTGAGCAGCGCGTCTCGCCGACCCAAACCTTACAACAGGAGCCCTTGTCATACCATCGCTGAAGACAACGCTGAACGCCCCACCTGAGAGACTTATAGCTTTGCAACCCCTGTTTGTGCTGGCAACAAGGCAACCTTCAGTCGTCGCCATTGGCACGAAGAACTCTCTCTCGTCCATTACCAGTGGTCCCGCAATCCCCACTGGAATCTGCACGTATCCCACCGGCATCTCGCAGCACCGACCCATAATCGACTCGTAATCGAACCCTTCCAGCGGCAATCCATCCAGCGACTTCCCCGTCATCCTCTCCACAGCTGCCCGCCGTATTGCCGCCGCCCGATGGCGGTCTTTAAGCTCGGATTCGAGGGCATGGGATGGGATTGTACCGGATATCACTGCTTCCACAGTCTCTTCGTCGGACAACGGAGAGGTAATGTCCTTGGGGTAGGTACAAGTATGTCGGCTGTCTTGGATGAATAACCGGTTTAATTGGATGTCAGTTTTCTCGGACAAGTGATTGTGGTTATTATTCGCTTCTTCTTTGGGAGGAGAATCGCGGGAAGAGAATGAGTGAGAGACGTAGGATTGGACGAAGTCGATGCCGAAGAAGCCGAGGAGGTAGATAATGGAGGCAATGACGGTGAGAAGTGCAATAAGCTCGTAGATGGATACCACGTGGAGAGGTATGGAGTCTCTGATCTTCTCCCGCCAGCGCACCAGTAGGAAGTAGGCGATACAGACGAACAGGGTGGAGAAGATACCATTGGTTAGGAAGAGAGGGAGAGGTAACGCGTCAGATGCCCTTGCCGGTGGCGTGTTGTGACTCTGGTCGAGGGTTTCAGAGCAGTGGTTTGGGTGATGATCGCCAGAGGATGCCGCCGCCCCGGTTGCCGCTGTAGGGCTGCTTTGGTGCTGACCTGGCACTTGCTGGCGTACTTCCATGAATATAAGAGGGGGATAGATTAAGAACTAGGATGGAGAGGAGCGGGGTCGGTTGCAAGTCGCGGTGAAGCCGGCGAGTGTTAGCGGAGAGGCGGGGTAGGGGAAAGCTGCGTTATAGGAGTAAGTTATAACAGACTGATCGAGGGCGTGGATTCGGTGATGGAAGAGAAATGTACGGACTTTTTTTTAAAAAAAAATTTCTTAGCATAGTAAAGATATTTCTACGTTCTACTCCCGTACCCTCTTCCCTTTTTATTCTTTTATTTATTGCTGTATCCAATAATAGCAAGTTTTTCTCTAAATTTAAATTATAAAACTTTGAACTCTTTTTGTCCTGCATTATTTTTTTTCATCTTCACGGTACAAAGTCAAAAAAACACGTACAATTTTTTATATGGTCATTATATATAAATAGATATATATGACTATTAAATAATATATTCTTAATTCTATAATATTTATTATAATTATATAAATATATAAAAAATTTAAACATAATAATTCAAACTTAAGTTCCTAAATTAGACTTAGTACATTTAAAAAAAGTTCTGTTTATCATTTCCAAATGTTTATATTCTTCAGGATTATTAATTAGTTAAGCTCTATACACTAATAAATGGTAAGAATAAGAATGATCAAATGAAAATATATATAATCGTTAATGTCACTTTTTTAAATTAGTGATGGAAACGATTATAAGAGGTTGTGTACATGTTTCTAATCATCCGAGGAAACGTTTATTAATTATCGTGGATACATAAAATCAAGGTTAATGAATACGTAAAATCGACTCCAATAACTCAGTTTATTGTTTCCAAAATAACCTTTAGGTTTATCAATCACTCAAGCTTTGAAAACTGATAAATGGTAAAGAAAAATATATTCTTATACACGATGTGCGATAAGAACGGCCAAAGGAAATGATATATAACAGTTATTGTCATCTTTTTTTAAAATGGTGATGGAAACAATTATAGGAGGTTGTGTACACGTTTCTAATCATCCGTGAAAACGTTTTTAAATAATCATGGACACATAAAAACCAAGTTTAATGAATACGTAAAATCGATTCCAGTAACTCGGTTTATTGTTTCCAAAATAACGTCCTTCAGGTTTATCAATCACTCAAGCTTTGAAAACTAATAAATGGTTAAAAAAATATTCTTATACACAATGTGCGATAAGAATGGCCAAAGGAAACAATATATAACAGTTAGTGTCACCTTTTTTAAAAAAATATTGATGGAAACGATTATAGGAGGTTGTGTACATGCTTCTAATCATCTGTGGAAACGTTTTAAATCATCATGGACACATAAAAACCAAGGTTAATGAATACGTAAAATCGATTTCAATAACTCGGTTTATTGTTTCCAAAATAACCATCAGGTTTATCAATCACTCAAGCTTTGAAAACTGATAAATGGTAAAGAAAAATATATTCTTATACACAATGTGCGATAAGAACAGCCAAAAGAAACGATATATAACAGTTAGTGTCACTTTTTTAAATTAGTAATGAAAACGATTATAGGAGGTTGTGTACATGTTTCTAATCATCCGTGGAAACGTTTATAAATTATCGTGGATACATAAAAACCAAGGTTAATGAATACGTAAAATCGACTCCAATAACTCAGTTTATTGTTTCCAAAATAACCTTTAGGTTCATCATTCAGTTAAGCTTTGTAAACAGATAAATGGTTAAAAAAATATATTCTTATACACAATGATGCGATAAGAACGACAAAAAAAACAATAATTGAACATGTACATTCTCACATTTGAACATGTACATCGATGCATTAAATCAAGTACATTCTCACACTAACATATGTACATCCTCACATTAAAGTATAGAACGACTTCCAAATAGATTACCTTAACCCCACACACCCTAAAACCCATCTTATGAAAGCTAAAAAACATCGAAGGCATTTTTAGGGTTTGTAACCCTAAACCCGCTACCACAAACTCTAAAAGCCTATTGAGTTAGTTGCTACAATATAACGTACAAAACGACTTCCAAATAGATTACCCTACCCCCAAAAACACCCCAAAACCCACCCTAGGGAAGCTAAAAATTTTGAAGGCATTTTTAGGGTTTGTAGTGGCAGGTTTAGGGTCTAACGACCCTAAACCCGCTACCACAAACCCTAAAAACCTGTCGAGTTAGTTGTTACAATATAAAGTACTGAAATAAATTCCAAATAGATTACCCTACTCCCTAAAACACTCCAAAACCCACCCTAGGAAAGCTAAAAACATCGAAGACATTTTTAGGGTTTATAGTGGCAGGTTTAGGGTCTAACGACCCTAAACCCACTACCACAAACCCTAAAAACCCGTCGAGTTAGTTGTTACAATATAAAGTACTGAAATAAATTCCAAATAGATTACCCTACTCCTTAAAACACACCACCCTAGGAAAGCTAAAAACGTTGAAGGCATTTTTAGGGTTTGTAGTGGCAGGTTTAGGGTCTAACGACCCTAAACCCGCTACCACGAACCCTAAAAACCTGTCGAGTTAGTTGCTACAATATAAAGTACAAAACAAATTCCAAATAGATTACCCTACCTCCCAAAACACCCCAAAACCCACCATAGGAGAGCTAAAAACGTCAAAGACATTTTTAAGGTTTGTAGTGGCGGGTTTAGGGTGTAAAGATACCCGACTTAAATCTAAGTTGATTCAAAAGTATAAAATAATTTTATATATGCTTAAACTCAAAATTGCTCGAATCAACAATTTAGGCCATAGCCACATGCGGCACATATAATGTATGTGTGTGTGTTTTTAGCCAAACAATAATGTTATGTATTGTGTTTTATTGTAGCACATTGATTGATCAAAACTGTAGATTTGTCGTGTTGGAGACCTGCCTTTATGGCTTCTTCTATTCTGTAAGGCGACATAAGAGGGATGTTAGCAGGCCGAGCAAATGAAAATTGACCCAAGCAAAAAACGACATTCTGAGAGATTCAAACTTCCGCGCCTCGATGTTGCCATCGTGGCTAGAAACACCTGTAACTAAGAAAAAACAATAGCCAAAGTACTAATAATGCAATGGTTATAATTCTTATTATAAGGATTTTTTAAGGAGTACCTTATATATAATAAAAAAATTATATTATCATTGGAATGATGCTAAATTACTACTTTATTTTTTTATATTAAATATTATTAAATCATACAGTCTTTGAATTAAATTAAAATTGAAAAAGTTAATTGAATGTACTATGATCTACGCATGACTTTAACTACTGACTGCTTCTTTTAAAAATAAAGTCATTAGTTTAATGACGTCGACAAGTCAGTCTACCACAAAAAAATCAACTATCACCAATTCCGTACTATCAGAGATGTATGGTCTGGATTGATTCTGTCGGTGACGGAAATCAATAGTCCGTCATAAAATCCTTCCCGACTGATCGATCAGCAAAATAGAAGTAGGACGGCGGACAACTGAACAAGTAACAACAGGAATTACAGGAATTATTTTTTTTTATCCAAAGGAAAACTTTATATATTAACCAGTGTTAGAATGTACATACAACTTATCCGCTTCTAAAAACCTCATACATTCATGAGGTGGTGAACTCAATTTCCTAAATCCTCTAGGGCAGGCAGGATAGGGCCAAATGAGCCAAACAGTCAGCTAGAGCATTACAAGAGCGACCAATTTTAATAAAAGAGCAACTACTGAAAGAAAGAGAAAGTCACAAGCATTCCTTCAATAAAAACTCATTAGGCTGATCTTTGGGATGCTTCCTCAGAAGCTGATCAAGAACTAACTGAGAATCAGTCTCAGGCACTATATGTTGTAACCCTTCCTCTCTGGCCAGACGAAGACCATCCAGGATCCCCCAATTTTCTGCTTCATGAATGTTGGTCATCCCCATCTGGTGAGTGAATCCACAAATCCATTCACCTCTGAAGTCTCTGATCACACCAGCAGCCGCAAATGATCCATCCTTACCCATAGCCGCATCAGAGTTGATTATATAGGCACCTTCTGGAGGAGGCTGCCAACTAGCAATGCCCGAAACTGTACTCCTGGAGTCAGTGAAGATCTTGGATTTCAAAGAGGAGCATGTGAAGTCTGAAATCTTCTTACAAATCACTTTAAAGTCAATCTTCTCTGAACTAGGGAGATTATTATGGTACTTAAAGTTCCTCCACCACCAGAGGGAGTGACAAGCGATAGCAAACACTTGATTCAAATCAGCCACACCCCCAAAAGAGACCATTTTCCTACTGGATAGGTTCCTTGTCAGCCATAGTTTGATATCCATTCCTGGCTGAAAAAAGTCTACATTCTGATTGAGACCAAACTGAAACCAGACATCTTTGCTCACAATACAGTCCCGCATGACATGAAGATCATCCTCCTTGGAACCGCATAAAGAACACGCATCATCCGGACTAAGGCCTCTGGAATGAAAAAGGCTTTTGGTTTTGAGTCTCTGATGCGCAAGAAACCAAAGAAAGGTTTTCACCTTTTCTGGGATCTTCAGCCTCCAGATTAATTTCCAGAAATCATCTTTGATTCCTGTAGTAAAGAAACTCTCATAGACAGAAGAGACAGTTAAATTACCTGAGTGATGATAAGACCAAAAAATATTATCATTAAACTCCTCATTAAAAATTGCCTTACTGGCCATAGAGTTCAAAATATCAGAAGGAAGAAGATTAGAAAGGCTATCCCACTTCCATCCGCTACCATTTTGCCAGAAATGATCAACCGTTACATCCAGGTTAACACTGTCTGGTTGGGCAACATAGGAACAAAGGGGTTTGTCTACTAGCCATTTATCTTTCCAAAAATTAATAAGCTTACCATTACCAAGCTTCCATCGAGTACCTTCAGAAATCAGGTCCCGAGAACTAATAATGTTTTTCCAGACAGGAGAAGCACCTTTAACTTCAGGATTCTTGGATTTCTGCAATAGTATTTTAGCCCAGAGACTATCCTGTTGCTTAAGTAATCTCCAGCTAAGCTTGGCCAAACATGTCTGATTCATTGCTGAGGACTTTCTAATGCCCAAACCGCCCGCTATTTTAGGCTTGCATATGTTATCCCAAGCAACTGTATGTAGCTTCCTGTCAGACTCCTTATGTCCCCACAAAAAAACATCTACTAATCATGTCCAACTTATCACAAACAGAAACAGGCAGAGATTGAGACATCATAGTAAAGATCGGGACAGAACTAAGCACAGACTTGACAAGAGTAAGCCTCCCAGCAAAGGACAAAGATTTTTCCTTCCAACCACTAATCCGATTCTGGACTTTTTCGACCAGGTCATTAAAATTCTTACTCCGGGTTCTACCTCTAAGGATATTAATACCAAGGTATCTGCCTAAATCATCAGCAATAGGAATCCCTATGCTTCTGCTCATGCTAATTTTCTGAGCAGGATCCACATTTTTAGAGAACATGATGCGTGATTTATCTAGACTGGCCTTACCACCAGACATCTCACAAAACCCCAAAAGGGCAGTCATCATATTAGATAAATTATCCTTAGTGGCAGAGCCTAGCAAAACCAGATCATCCACAAAGAAAAGATGGGAAAGCTTAGGACCATTCCTACTTAGCCTAATGGTATCCCATTTACCTTCTTGAACAAATATATCTATCATGTGAGAGAAACGTTCCATGCAGAGGACAAAAAGATAAGGGGAGAGAGGGTCCCCCTACCTAATACCTCTAGAAGGAGAAAACTGACATGATTCACATCCATTCCATAAAACCTTCATGGAAACCGATTCTATATAGGACATAGTAAGCTCAACAAAACTAGAAGGGAGATTAAGACAGTTCAAAGTGTCTCTAATAAACCTCCAAGAAAGTCTGTCATACGCTTTTTCCAAGTCAATCTTAATAACAGCCCACCCCTTCTTACTTCTTCTTCTGTTCATAGAGTGAAAAAGCTCCTGCATAATAATATGATTATCCTGAATATTCCTACCAGGAACAAAGCTAGTCTGGGTGGGAGAAATAACTTCAGGAAGGAAGGATTTGATTTTATTAGCAAGAATTTTAGAGATGATTTTGTATGTAACATTACACAAGGCTATAGGTTTGAAATGTTTCATATGCTCAGGGGAGGATATATTAGGAATCAAACAAAGAAGAGTAGAGTTAATGCTAGGATTCACTCTATGGGAACTAAAGGTTTCAAACACCAGATCATAAACATCTTTCTTAAGGAGTTCCCAGTGATTTTTTATAGAACTAGGCCTGAAATCCATCTGGGCCAGGAGCCTTGTAGTTACTCATACTCATTATAATAGAGTCAATTTCAGCATACTCAGGGAGCCTATTGCACAGGTCAAAAGTATCACCAGAGAGAATATGGAAATTGTGCCTCACAGTAAGATACCTATCAGAAACTTCCTGTTTAAACAGATTGTTGTAATAGTTAACAGCTAGCGCCATAAGGTTCTCCTCACCTTCAATACTAGTATCCTCATTATCCTTAAGATAAATAACCTTCACCCTCGCACACTTAATCAAAACTTTCCTATGGAAATAGTTAGTATTCCTATCCCCAAACTGAATCCAATTATCACGCGATTTCTGAAACCAAATGAGTTCCTCTCTAAGAAGGATAGTTTTCAGCTCTTTAGACAGGTTGGATTCTAGCTTTCTCAGAAAAGGAGATTGCCCTTTCTCCAAGGCTTTTTGAATACCTTCCAACCTACACAAAATTCTCCTTTTTTGAGCAAAAACATTACCAAAAACAGATTTGTTCCAACTGGAAAGATCCCCAGATAGAGAGTGCAATTTATCCATAAGAGAACCTCTGTTGGGCCAGCTACTAGCAATAAAAGAATTATAATCAGGATGAGTAGCCCAAGCAGCTTGAAATCTGAAAGGTTTAGGAGCAGAAGCTGAAATGGTCTGATGACAAAGAAAAGAGAGAATGGGGGAATGATCATAACCAATTCAAGGAAGGATATGGTAGAAACTATTTGGGAAAAAGTCAAACCAATCATGGGACACAATAGTCCTATCCAATTTGACAAAAATAGATTTATTGCTCCAGGAAAAAGAGTTTCCTTACTAGGAAGATCAATAAGGCCAAGGTTCCTAAACCAACTAGCAAAAGCCTTACTGCCCCTATTAAAGATCCTAACACCACCCTTTTTTCACTAAGAGACAAGATAGAATTGAAATCACCCGTCAGGCACCACAGCCCAGCAAACCTACTCCTCAAGGACGACAACTCAGACCACAATAGCAATCTACTGCTATCATCAGGACTAGCATACACAAACGTACAATGAAAGGATAAACTATTGCAGGAAATAAAAGTATGGATAAACTGGGAAGTAGAGCAAACAACAGAAATAGAAACATTGTTATCCCAAAAAAGCCAAAGGCCACCACTAAAACCCCTAGCTTCAACACGGTGAGAATGAGGAAAACCAACCTTAGAACAAACAGAATCAGCTTTGTCCTCACTAATCCTAGGTTCACAGACAAAAATAATATTTGGATGATGAAGATTACACAAATTCTTAATGTTAGGGATAAAACTAGGCTTAGCAGCCCCACAGACATTCCAAGATATCATTCGAATGTTAGCCATTAAAACAGAATGTATGAGAAAAACCAAAAGATCATAACTCTTCAGGATCCGGAGGTTCTTTATCCACAGGTAAAGACCCAACCTGGAGCTCTGCAGGAGGCAAAGTAGAAATGTTAGCATGGCTATTTACATCAGAAGAGGTACTAGCAATCAGTGCATTACCAAGACTCACAGGGTTAGATGAGAGGGACCTACCAACAGCCACAATATCTATTTTACACAGATTGCCAGAATCAGAAGACTTACATAAGTCAATAGGGAAGGAACTCTGCAAACCCATCAAATGCTTTGGAGTCTCCGGCACTCTTTCAAACTCAGAGGACTCATTAGCCAAGGGTTCCTGCATTTTAGAGTCAGTGACAGCAACTACAGGAGAATGACCAACATGCACATCATCCATCTTATATAGGGCTTCAAAACTATTACCTAGGGTAGTTATAACCACTTCTGGTTTAAAACGAACCACCTTTTTGGGAGCCTGACCTCCAGCACTATTGATCACCGGTTTCTTACCTTTATCAGTAGCCGACTCCTTTATTTTCTCATTCTTGTTGGGGCCCCTTTTTCTTCTCGGGGCTTTCATCCATGGTCCAAACGGGTCCTTCTCTACCATCTCTAGCTCTTTTCCTTCTCTCTGATCCGGTTTCTGGACCACCTTGAAGCCATCAACCTCTGGAGCTGCATCCTTACTAAACAACGGACATGAGGACAGCTGATGACCAAATCGACCACAATGAAAGCACAGACTATGTATGCCCTCATACACAACCCGGTGCACCTTGTTTTTATCTGAACTTGCCTATCAGGGGCTTAGACAAATCCAACTTTATACAAACACGACCAAAAACAATACTTCTGTATCTTGATTTGATCAAATTGACTTTTTGAACCTTCCCCAACTTACTACCAATTAGTGATAGAATGCTCTCCTTCAGATAGACAATCTTAAGGTCGGGGAAGTTAACCCAAACACACAGATCTTTCAAGGTTTCCGATTCTATATCAAAATCTTTTGAAAACTTTCTAATTGTTAAGTAGTGATCAAAAATTATCCACGGTCCCTCGCTCAAGACAAGATCCCTATCCTCCTTACACCCGAATTTAACAACAAAGTATCAATTACCTAGTCCAGCGATTTCGAAATTCTGAGCAAGCCTCCACCTTTGAGAGAGCCTCTCGAACATGATATGGATGGGGAAGCTCTTCCCCAGCAACTTAACGATAACTGAATTCTTCCAAGCCAAACTGACCTCGCGTTCCAGATCTTGAGACAGACGGATCACCGGGCAAAGGGGGTCATCATCCGCTAAAATTTCATCATCTATCATTTCATCATCGTCGGACCAATCATTATCAGATTCAACAACAACTTCCTACGTCAGAGACGCACCAAGAATATCTCTGAAAGATCTTACAACTTGAAAATTCGCATCGACACTTCCGGAATCTGTACCCCCAGATGCCAGGATCAAATCTTGACCATCACGAGAGTCAGATCGAGACCGTTTTCGCTTGTTCGCGGAAAGATCCTCTCCTTCCATCGCACTAGCTTGGAACTGAAAAGGGATCTCAGAATCCTGAGGATTCGCCATGTATTATCCAAAGAGGAGGGATTTAAAGCAAAATTGGAGAGAGAAAAACGGAAATCGCAATTGGGTTGAGAATCCCGGACAAACAGCAGACCACCGTAGCGCACAAACAGAAAACGACCAGTTGGAGAGAAGAAACAATACAAGCGTCGCCACCCATAAACAAACAGGCAAGCACCGTCAACACAGGTAGAATACACCGGAGAAGAAGAGGAAAGCACAAGGGCGTCGACGAGGAATCGAAAACCCTAGAAAGGAAGACCGCACGCGCCGCGCGTTCTCATATCACCCCATCGAACCTTATTTTCGGTTGATGTATAAATTTGTGGAATTACAGGAATTACTATTACTTCCTTCGTAAAGTAAGCTACGTAGTATTTAATTTTCGGAAACGAAGCTATAGAAGAACAAAAACATAAAAAGTTCAAGAAAATGTAAAAGAGATCTGATTATGTGGTATCCCGTATCCCTCCCACTTGACCGCACTATTTGATAAAATTATTTTATAATATAGTTTTTCATATAAAGAATCAAAATTTAAAATTTAAATTTGAAAAATTATATTTTTTATTGAAATAAAACGATCAAATGAAGACAAAGGGAGTACAATAAGCAGAGCGTGTATGATATTAATTAAGAAAGAGAAAATCACATCTCCACCCATATCATATGGGAAATTATAAACTCCATTGATGTGGTTTTGTGAATTACTTTCCTCATCAATGAACTTTCAAAAATATTATATCCACCAACTTTGTGGTCATTTTTGTCACATGTAGTCCACGTGGCATGATTTTAAGGGACAACCCAAAATGAATTTTGAATCAGGCAATTAGCAACTTCATTTCCTCCACCCGCTCGATTCTCATCCATTATTCACTCGTCTTCTTCTATATTATCCCTTAAACCTGCTCAACATATACAGATAGACTTTCATAATATTTGTATCTCCCAGTTAGAATAAAATTGTTATCATCTCCCGAGATAAAGAATAACCTAATTTATCTTCAGTTTATTTCATCCCAACACCCATTATGTTTGAATGATTCCCCATTAAAAGACCCTCAAACATTTTGACCTCCTGGAGTATTAACCCCCATGGCTGCATTCAATGTCAACTCAGTGAGCAACCTGGTCACATGACGGTCGATTGTTGGCAATAAACCAATCTTCAGGATTTTCCTTCTCGATGTTCACGCCGCAACTAACACTCCTGTCAAACAACATGACTCAGTTCACCAGCCATCTTCATTGGACCCGACCAGGTATTTTGATTTGGGTGCTATGGATCATGTCTCTCCTAACATGAGCAAACTTACCATCACTGGACCATACTTCGGTAATGACAAGGTGCAAGTTGGTAACAGTAATCAACTTCTCTCATTTCTCATTATGGCTCATCCTCGTTGCTTAATTTGTGATTGCCTAATGTTCTCATTGTTCTTGATGTCACCAAGAGTCTTTTATCTATTTCGAATTAACCCAATATAACAATCTTTATGAATTTTGGCCTTCCTCTTGCTTTTTAAGGACTTTCAGCGGTGGACTCTTCTCCAAGGTCTTGTTGATCTTGGGTTGTACACTCTTACTCCGCCCTGACCTTCCCATCCACCATCCATGGCTCTCTCTGGTGTGCATATCTCCTTGTTCGGTTGGCACAATCGCCCGGCTCATCCAAACAATAAAATCTTGAGGCGTTTAATTTCTTCGTTTCATCTTCATGTTTCTTCAAATAATATGTCCTCACTTTGTGAACCTTGTCAGCACGACAAGAGTCATCAGCTACCTCTATCTAATGCTCACATTTCTACAAATCATATTGATTTAATTTATTATGAAGCATGGGGTCCCTCTCTCACAATTTATCTATCAATGGAAATCAATATTTTTTTTTGTTTGTCGACGAATGCACCAAATACGTGAGGAATTATTTTTCGTCTCATAAGTCCCAAGTTCTCCTCACATTTACTCACTTTGAAACAATGGTTCACACACAATTCAAGTCTCGCATTAAAAATGTACAGATTGATTAGGGTGGTGAGTATCAAAATGTATCTACATATCTTTATTCTTGTGACATTCACCATCGAATTTCATGTCCTTATACCCCAGCATAAAATGGCGTGGTTGAATGTCGAAATCGTATCGTTGTCGAAAAAGGTTTAGCTCTTCTCACTAAATCTTCCCTTCCACGTGAGTTTTGGGAACATGCCTTCCAAACCGCCACTTACCTTCACAATCACACTATTATACCCACTCTCGCTTACCACTCTCCCTACTTTGAACTCCATCACTAGTCTTCTGATTACACGTTTCTTAAAACGTTTAGCTGTCTTTGATATCCCTTTCTTAGCCCTTACACTTCCTTCAAAATGGAATTTCGATCACTCTCATGCACATTCCTTGGCTACAACACCTCCCACAAAGGATATATATACATGTTATCATCGACCCACTGTCTGATTTATGCATCTCTTGATTTGTTGTGTTAGATGAAACAGTCTATCCCTTTGCCCAATGCCACAGTCAGCACACTTATTCTCCCTCTCCCGCCTCAATTCCCACCGATATGTTAGGAGCAGCCACCACTATCACCACCCCACCTCCCCCAGCTCCACCCGTCACTCCTTCTCCTAATATTTCACCCCTTGTTCCATCTTCCTCTCTAGATCCCGTTACTCCTTCTCCACCACACACGTTCGTTGCATTGCCTCACTATCAACAACCAACCATAAGTTCCCAAAACCGCCACACTCATCCCTCCCATGATCGACTAGCTACACACAATACACACTCCTTGGTTACTCATTCATGCACAAATTCTCTCAAACCCAAAGCTTTCAGCCTAACTTCTCTTTCCAACTCTCACTCTCTCTCTAAAAGCACCACTCAAGCACTTCAAATTTCTTCCTATGGAAAACTACAATGAAAGCTGAGTTTGATACCTTAATGAAAAATCAGACTTGGTCACTTGTTCTTCCTCCTTGTCATGCTAGCATTGTTGGTTCTACGTGAATTTTCAAGATTAAACACAACTATGACGGCTTTGTTGAGCGCTATAAAATGAGCCTTGTTGCTCAAGGCTACACCCAAGAAGCTGGCATCAACTACTTTGACACTTGTCAAACCCACCGCCATCCGCCTCATGCTGTCCATTGATCTCTCTTTCTCGTGGCTGATGCATCATACTACCTTCGTTCCATCAGGATTGTTCTATTTGCTTTTTGACATTTTTCCACATCAATATTTAACATATAAGACAAAATAATTTTATAAAGCTAAAGTTGTCAAGATATAGTTTATCAACTAAGGAATCAATTACATAGTTTAAATTTATAAAATTACATCATCTTTTTCTACCAATTTAAATCATTTTTTGATATAAGTTATTTTAATTTTTTTAAGTATTATTATAACTTTAAAAATTAATAGTATATTTTGCAGATTATTTTATGACAATGTTCTTTTTTTCACAAATTTATTATTTCTACAAGTAACATTAGTGAAATGGCAATAAAAAAATGTAAAGTACCATGTAACAGAATATGAAATATGTTTTTAAATTTTATTTTTGTACTATTATGTCTTTAAAAAAACTATATTTTGTTTTATGGTACTAAATAGTTTTTCTAACAAAGTTTATACAAATTATTTAATTTATTTTCAATATTGTCGGAACAGATCACTTAACAAAACAGAGGTGGGACCATAGACAATAGCTAACACATCAGAAGGGCAACACCATGGGCCTATGGATCCGTAGATCCCACATCAGAAACCGTAGAAACAGCTATTTGGGCCCGTCGTTGTAACACCCCAGATTTTCTATCCTTTTATTTAGTCAGATAATTAATGGCTTTTGTTTGTTATTATGCAGCGGGATTAAATCCTAAATCCAAAGTATTATCCACACTCGCAACTAAACGAGTTCTAAGGCTTTAACTAATATTCAAATAATTCAAACTATAATTATTGATAAAAGGAATCCGATAAAGTTTTAATAGTCTTTAACAAGGGAGTCTCAAAGTCTTGACAAAATTAAATGTAAGTACTTAGTCTAGCGGGGTCGCTGTCCCATCCTTTATACTTTATGAGGACCTGTGGCAGAAATCCAAACAAACAAACAAAGAGCCACGATAAAATCAGAAAATTGAGTAAGCTACCACTTCACTACGTAAAAATCATTTTCTCTTTGAATATAATTTAGGGAAAATTCACGATATACCCCTGTTTTCTTTCGTAATTCACAATATACCCTTGTTGGTTTTCATAATTCAACTTTAAACATACTTAAATGTTGTCCAAAATCGATGAAACTTTACATGGATGATGCTAAAGTGTTATATTTTGGTCTAATATCAAATTTGATCTTTTTTAAGCTCATATGTGACATGTGAGACCTAATGAGCATGTCACAATTTTCATTGGGCCCCACAGATCACATGTGAGCTTAAAAAACTTTAAATTTGATATTGGACCAAAATATAACACTTTATCACTGTCCATGTAAAGTTTCATTAATTTTGGACAATATTTAAGCATGTTTAAAGTTGAATTACAAAAACTAACAGGGGTATATTGTGAATTATGAAAGAAAACAGGGGTATATCGTGAATTTTCCCTACAATTTAACATTATAGCAATGTATCAGCATACAAGTCATTTTAACAATGTTATCACATAATCATAAAACAAACTTTGTATAATATTTAACACTCGCTTCCTTATAAACTCAAGAATAAATATCCAGATTATTAAATTATCTTCCTTGTCCTAACGCGTAGCCAGGACAAAACATCTCTCACTTTTAGGTACAATACGCAGCTGTAGAACGGACCCCAACACGTAGTCGGGAATCCAACCTCGCCACTAAATCCTTAAATGTTCACACCCCCCATTAGTTCAAAAGACTAAGGGGTAGATCTAGGGCTAACTGTGTCCTAATGTGGCCCACAGTATCTTGAACTTAAGTGTCCTAATGCGGCCCCGCATCTATCACCTTATCCATGTGTCCTAATACGTACCCCCTTTAGGACTGGGCATAATACAGTTAACCCCCTTGTGTTTATCATAATTATTGGTAACCACCTTGAGGTTACGGTATCTCTAACTATGAGCCCCCGAATTATAACTTTGTTATCAAAACGTTAACTACATGCTGACCAATGAGCTTAATCACATTATTAATGCCAGCTTGGACAACAAAACTGCTTAATCAACATCGTCTAACTCTCTCTCATCCCAATTCAGATGCATTTTTGAGGTAGGGTTGACATTTTTCGGACAAGAAAAATGCTGACTAAGGTGTGATTTTTTTCCAACATATCATTAATAATGTGATTAAGCTGATGGGTCAGCACATAGTTAACATTTTGATAACAAAGTTATAATTCAGGGGCTCATAGTCAAAGATACCATAACCTCAAGGCGGTTGCCAATAATTATGATAAACACAAGGGGGTTAACTGTATTATGCCCAATCCTCAAGGGGGTTCCGAGTAATTTACTCTTTCTTTATTCATTGTTATCATCCAACTTATAATCTCATTAAAATCCACATATACCACCGAAATTCAATCATGCCCAATAATCATGACTGAATAATTACAATTTCACATAATCATATCACTGACATTTTCTCATTAACCTCACATCTAAAAACAATATCCAATTATTCACCATAAAATAAACCACGCACTTAAATATTTTCAGTAGTCATTACCATAAATAATTCATTCCCAAAATAATAGTCACTCACAGATAAAAATCACATCCACTACAAAAAGATTACTTTTACGCAGTTAATACAAGTTTAGTGGACGCAGTAACTTACCTGGAATCTAGAAACGATTTGCACAATCAAACATGAACTCAATTATTGCTCTTCGCTCTCAAATTCAGAGCCTGTATTTTCCCTCTTCAGTCTGGTTGGAGAGAAGAATGCACAAAAAAAGAATTATTTTTGTCTAGTTCTGAGAGGAGAAAGAGAGATTGACGAGAGCAGATTGAGAGAGATTATGCATTGGAAGGGATGGATGACTGGTATTTAAAAAAAGCCGGAGGGAAAACCAAGAGAGAAAGAATACCAACCAATGATCAGAAAAGTGAATTGAATTGTTTAGTTAAATTAAAGAAAATCAAGGGTTAGGAAATATGAAAGGTAAAATTAATTCATTAGTAAAGTAGGAATATCAAAGGGTAAAGATGGTTTACTGATTAAAGTAGGATATATGAATAGGTAGAACTAGTTCATTAATAAAATCAGGAAAACTCAAAGCATGAAACCGATGGATTAAAACTAACTTATTTAGTATAGTTCAATCATAGTAGTATTTAAATCGTAAGATTATTATGATAACTTCATTTTAATAAATAATTATACCAAACTAATTAACCAGATAAATATGATGATCATTACTACTACATTAAAAATCATAACTAACTTATTTTCAAAATGGGTTATTTATTAAAATGAATCATCTTTATTAAATACTATATAATATAAGTGTAAATAATATAACGTACTTATAAACTATATAATATACTTGCAATTTATGTCATATATTTGTAAACTTATAATATTTGTATTCTAAAATTTTAGGGGTATTTCAGTCGTGGCTCAACGTCCAAGGGACCCTAAGGAATAGAACAGAAGGGAACCCAAAGGACAAATACAGAAGGAATTCCTGCGCAGCATGCTAGGGGATAGTCAGACAGACCCAACTATCCAAGGCTCAGAAGCTAGATATCTAGGCCCCCAAAATAGAAGCTTTATACAAAACAAATCAGAAACTTTTCCCAGAACAAAATAGAAGGCAAAATCTTATCAAACGGATCAGAAGTCCTTACCAAAACAGAAGTCGTATATTGACTAGCAAAACACGAAAGCCCAAATGGAATACAGAGGTTCAAACACACTTCTAGAACAAATTAGAGGTCGGAAACATAACAGAGACTTTCAAAATGGAAACACACATAAACGTATGCCAAAACATATCAAAACAGATCATACACCCTGAGAGGAACACAACGCCGTAAATGGGAGTCAAAACAAAGTCCAGACAAAGATGTTAGGCAAAAACAGACACGTGTCAGGACATGTGTCTGACCCTGCACGTCCGGACACATGCTGAGAGCAAATAAAAGAACTGTCCGGACAAAGTCCGAGAAAACCATATGCGGTGTGTCCGGACTTATGTTAAACTAACATGTCCGGACACGAGTCGAACAGTAAACCCAGAGCTCATCCTCGCTTCACGTCCAGACTTACATGTCCAGACAGAAGTCCGGACAACACACAAAACATAGCAAACCATAGGCACCCGAAGCCACGTCCAGACATACATGTCCGGACGCAAGTCTGGACGCTGTGAAAGCTGCAGAGTTCAAATGCGAATGCATACCACAACCATGGCACAAAATCACCATAAATTATACATAACTTACGATAGGAAAATAGCCAATCCAAAACACACTTCCACGGGGTTTTGAGAGAACAAAATGTAAATAAAAACAAACCATAAACATCACAATCAGAGAATCAACTAAACATATAAGGAAAGCGGGAAACCCCCATGGGTGAACACACACAACCGAATCCATCTACCACCCACCTCACATCCGAAGCAAAGCACACCACTGCGAACTCCACAACGCTCACTCCTTAAATCTCCACTCGAATTGACGGACAATGAACTGAACAATTCCAGAATTGAAAAAAAAAATCAGGAATGGATAAGTGAACTAACTAAGAACGAAACCACCAAATTCGCGACCACAAACCTAAAGAACTACCAACTAGAAGATCGAAATCCACACAAACCGAACCAAACGTACAATCGACCAGGAAATCGGGTGAAGAAAGGAAGAAGTTGAGGGGATGAAGAACGCAAAGGGAGAAGAAAGGACGAGAAAACTGTCGGGGAGAATGCTAGGAATGAAAGGGAAAAAAGATAGACAAATTAGAAAATCATTTCCTTACTAATTAAATAAATAAATAACAAAAGAGAAAAGTTAATCCTAGCCCTCCTCCCTCATCACTAATATAAAAGACAAGAATAATATAATAAGCTAACTAACATAAGATCAAAATGTTATTAAACTCCCGTTATGAATCAGAAACAAAAGAAAAAAAATCTGGGGCATAACATTATACCCCTCTTAATAAGAATTTTGTCCTTGAAATTCGACGAAACCCAGAATAGGAAAAAATGCACCTCAAGTGCCATAATACTTTGAACACTAACACACACGGAAGGAATCTCACTAATCTCAGAAGCTCAAACCTCACAAAGAGTTAACACTCTGAACCCACTACTGACTGACTGACTGATAGAAGAATCATAACATAAGATTACTAACACTCAGCCTAAAGGCACAGAAAGAACGCTAAACTCTCAGAAGACGTCCTTACCCAGAGGACCAAACACACCTCCCGAACTCACATCACACAACTCAGAACTCACAGCCCAAACACACATCACATCACAACACAAAATACATAACGCTACACACAACTGAAGCACACAACTAAACTCACATTTGACACCCTTTTCCAAAGGACCCGACACCCTTAAACTCATACTCAGAACTCAACACACATACTGACATACACTACACTTCCGTTGTGCTACTCTGATGGCAGACGGCCACAAAGCAAACACATACACAACAAACGCCAGATAACAATCAAGTCAAACAACATATAGCACATAGCAGATAATAGGCAATGACACGGAAGCGCAGACATGCAGACACCCGACGATCTCAACAAAAGCTAAACCTGGTTCTGATACCATTAAATGTAACAACCTCAAAACCATCCTGGTTCTGAGACTGTTACACCCCGCGTGCTTACTACCTAAGACACGCGCGACTACTCTCATGAATCCCAAAACAGACACAAAATACACTTTTATTAACTGAACAAAGGTTACAAAGCTTAAGCATTTACAAATACAGGGCGGAAGCCAAATACAAGGTTGAAGCTAAAAGAATACAAAGGGCCACAAGGCCAAGTATTCAGATACAAAGCCAAACGAAACCAAAATGCAGAAACAGAATCTCCAATAGAAGCTTAAACCTACAAAATGTTAAATGAATAGGAGTGAGCAAACCACAACTCAGTAAGCAGCAGACTTCATCAGTTGGGCATGCTCAAAACATTTATACAGAACATATACATATACTTATAAGCTTAGCAAAATAGATTTAGCGGTCAGAGCGAAAGACAGATAGAATACAGAGACTTTAAGAAATCAAAAGAGAAGCAGAAGCTGAGTAGAGCAGAAACTGAAGCCACAATACAAAACAGAACGGATAACAAATGAAACAGTTCAGAACAAATCACTTAACAAAATAGAGGTGGAACCCTAGACACTAGCTGACACATAAGAAGAGCAATGCCATGGCCCTATGGATCTATAGATCCCACATCAGAAGTCATAGAGACAGCTATTCGGCCCCGTCGGTGCCTAAACATCCAAGGGACCGTGAGGAGCAAAATAGAAGGGAACCCAAAGGACAAATACAAAAGGAATTTCTACGCAGCATGCTACGGGATAGTCATACCCAACTATCCAAGGCTCAAAAGCTAAATATCTAGGTCCCCAAAATAGAAGTTTTATACAAAAAAAATCAGAAGCTTTTCTCATAATAGAGTAGAAGGTAGAAGCTTATCAAACGGATCAGAAGTCTTTACCAAAATAGAAGTCGTATACCGACTAGCAAAACACGAAAGCCCAAACGGAATACAGAGGTTCAAACACACTTCTAGAACAAATCAGAGGTCGGAAACATAACGGAGACTTTTGAAACAAAAACATACATAAACGTATGCCAAAATATATCAAAACAGATCATACACCATGAGAGGAACACAACGCCATGAACAAGTGTCAAAACAGAGTTCAAACGAAGAAGTTAGATGAAAACAAATGTGTGTCCGGACATGCGTCCGACCCTGCATGTCCGAACACATGCCAAAAGCAAATCAAAGAACTGTCCGAACATCTGTCCGGACTTACATGTTCGGACAAAGTCCGAGAAAACCATACGCTGTGTGTTCGGACTTATGTCCAGGCTTACATGTCCGGACACAAGTCGAACATAAAAACCTAGAGCTCGTCCTCGCTTCACGTCCAAACTTACATGTTCGGACAACACACAAACATAGCAAACCAGAGGCCCCGAAGCCACGTCCGGACATACATCCGGACGCAAGTCCAGGCACTACGAAAACTACAGAATTCAAATGCGAATGCAGACCACAACCATGTCACAAAATTACCACAAATTATTCATAACTTGCCATAGCAAAATAGCCAGTCAAAAACACAATTCCATGGGGTTTAGACAGAACAAAACACAAATCAAAACAAACCAGAAAACCCCCATGGGTGAACACACACAACTGAATCCATCTACCACCTACCTCGCATCCGAAGTAAAGCACACCACTATGAACTCCACAATGCTTACTCCTTAAATCTCCACTCGAATTGACGAACAACAAACTGAAAAATTCTGGAATCAAAAACAAAATCAGAAATGGAGAAGAGAACAAACTAAGAACGAAACCATCGAATTCACGACCATAAACCTGAAGAACGACCAACTAGAAGATCGGAATCCCACGAACCAAACCAAACGTATAATCGACCAGGAAATCGGGTGGAGAAAGGAAGAAGTTGAGGAGGGGATGAAGAACAGAAAGGGAGAAGAAAGGACAAGAAAACTGTCGGGGAGAATGCCAGAAATGAGAGGGAAAAAAGATAGACAAATTAGTAAATCCTTTCCTTACTAAATAAATAAACAAACAACAAAAGGGAAAAGTCAATCCTTGCCCTCCTTCCTTATCAATATAAAATAAAAGAATAATATCATAAGCTAACTAATATAAGATCAGAATATTATTAAACTCCCTTTGTGAATCAGAAACAAAAGAAAAAAATTTGGGGCATAACACCCACCTTCTCATTCGAAATAACAGGTTACATACATGAGCATGATTTACACCTTCCAACATATTTCCTAGAGACCTTACAATCCCAAACCAACCTAACCAATCTAGTGGTAGAGAATGATTCATCCATCATCTAAGGATGAGAAGAGTCGTGCACAATTAGTCCAATATACATCATTCCTATCCCCACATCGATCGACTAGCTTAGTTCCATGAAATAAGATGCTCAACAATAACCTCTAACCATCAGAAAAAACGAACATATTTGCCCTAGGAACTGAGACTCTAGTGGCGATACCATTCCAAGCTCTAAGAAACATCTATCTTTCAAAAACCTAAGCCCTATTATAACTATGAAAACCACAAAACCTAGAGCCATCATTACACCAACCTACATCCCAAAAATCCATTTATAGTGAACAAACCTAAGTATCCACAAGAGTAGGGTAGACTTAGCCAAAAAAAGAAAAGAGGAAAAGAAAATCACGATAGACAAAAAGAGTAGTTGCCAAGGAGCAACCTAATTCCTGGAAACCACAACTCCAATATATCATTTTTGGCAACCCTCGACATCTTTGGGGTTGGCTCCTCAATGGGCTCTCCAATCTTTTCCTCATTTTCCTCAACTAAGTAGGGCGGTTCAACCATAATTTAACCTTCCTGATGCATCCACGGTGCCTTACCTTTCTTTGCATGGTTATCTAGTTTTTGTTGGTGCCTAACCTCTTCAAGTGTACCTTCACGGATCACTTGATCAAACTTATGCTTTATTCCACCTGCCATCAACAGACCTTCATCGACTTTCATTAGGTTAGGCATCTCCTCCTCTGCTGCTACATCCTAGTAAAGGCCACATGAGTCTTTATCATGTAGATTCTCAACCCTATCCCCTTTACTCACCTGTTCATTGTCACCATCCTTATCCTCAGTTGCGGGACACTTATATTTCCCCACTATTCCACATGTATAACACCACACCTCATCATTGTCTTCAACCAGCATCCTCTTACCAAATCCAATTCCCATAGCTCTCAAGCAAGGTCCATAAGGGGAAGCACCCTCCTCAAACTCAGCCTGATCAGGACAATCCCGAGTAGCATGCAAAAATAAACCACATCTAAAGCATATTGCATGCATCCTCTCATAATTACTTCGGAGCACAATGTCAACACCTCCACAGATACAACCACACACCTTAAACAAGTTTATTTATATCAAGCAAAACTTTAATATGCTTAAATTCACCACCAAGTCTACCATCATCCTCCCCAAACTCATTGACGCGTCCCACTCTATTTCCCAACCTATTAGCAAAATATTTATGGTAAAAATGAAACAAAACGTCATGAATGCACACTCATATATGACCAGAAATTATGATCCTTAGGTGCCTTACATTTAACCACACATTGGAGAGCCAACAATGAGCCATCAAAGGACCGAGGATCCATATTCAACACCATATACATCATAATCAACTTCTTAAATTCAAACAAGAACAATTCCTTACACCATTCGCACTTTAAGATCCTCATCCATATGCCATACTTGACCTAGAGTATATTCCATGACACAAACGTCAGGTGTCTTGTTTGTGAAAACCTTACCTATAAGACACCGATCAAGCGGGAAGACATGGCCTTCATCTGTTAAATCATCAAGGCAGGTAAGAGCCCCTTTCTTTTTAGTGAGTGATAAGCCAACTCATCGATCACCAAATTCTTCCACCAGCCCTTGTTGAGGTTGAGCTGCCATAAAGCCCAACTCACACCATTGACATGCAAAGATAATAGAAAAGAAAAGAGAGAAACATCGAGGAAGGAATAGATGATCAAAGCAGAGAAGTGAGAGAGGACTACATATTAAGTAAGTAGCAATCATAGTAAAAGACCTCAAGAAATCCCACCCACTAACACTCTAGTACTACCGCTTGGCTAACCCTAATTTCACATGTAAAACATAATCATTGCTAAAAGTTTCATTAGCCACATAGCAGAACCTAAAATATTGTCTACCATCCGAAGAACACCAGCCAAAGAGGAGTATACTGAAAGGACAAGCCTTATAAAACCAATGTCACCCTTCTAGAGAGAAAATACTCTCGCCGCGGAGAGACATTAAGAGGGTGTTTATTTCAGGCGGGGAAAATGGAATGAAATCAGGAAAGGGAATGGAAAAGAATTCCCTTTGATTTTCCTGGTTGTTTGTTTGAGCTGAGGGAAATGAAATAAATAACTGGTCAACAGTCGTGGGTCAATGGTCAACTGCTGCCGATCAACAGTCATTAATTGTCGGTCAACATTCATCGGTCACCGGTCAATGGTCATATGTCCCCGGTCAACGTGTACTGGGGAAAGGGAATCTCATTCTCTGGTAGGGGTGAAGAATCAAGATAAAGGGTTTTGGGGTAATCTCATTTCCTTTCCTGCATATAGGAAAAACTGACAAAACAAATAACAGGAAAAAGAATCATTCCAATTCTCTTTCCTGATTACCCCAAAACAAACGCCCCTAAAGTTGATCCACATACAATCACCTAACACATTAAGGTATATCTTATGCCTACTAATTGTTATGTAAGATAACTGTGTATTTATCTTTGCATTCCTTTATCAATTTTTCTGTAGAAGATCATATATTCAAACGAAAAGGGCCGGTATTCCTCGGTCACATATGTTAATAAGGACCTAATTCAGTCTGGATCATACTAAGTTGAAGCCCAATAAGGCCCATAAACATCATGCCGTATCTCTCCCTCTCTTTCCCCAAGCAATTTAACTCTTCGAGTCGTCAGCTTGCTAACGTTCTCAGACTCGGCTATACCCGGCAGGCGGGCTTGAACTCTTTCGTGCAAGCAGATCTACCAAAATTTCCAACAAGTCAATCGATCAATTTGCTTTATCATCACTGATTTGCCGTTGATGACCTTCCTGCAATTGACGGTCTTCGATACCCAAATAGGAGGCTAAGAACATCAAACTCCCACACATCTCGAGAGAGAGAGAGAGAGGTAGCAATGGAAGAGTACCCCGAAGAGCTGAGGACACCTCCTGTGGGGCTGATATCGCTAGTGGGGTGCCCGGAGCTCCACCAAATGATATCGACCCACCTGCACTCCGAGCAACCCCCAATCAATACTCTGGCTCTGCCGGATTACTCGAAAATCTCAGTGATGGAGAAGAAGCAAAAGGAATCCGGCGACGGGAATGTTTCACCGGACGGGATCATCAAGAGGGATTGGCTCATAAAGCACCGTAATAGGATACCTGCCGTGGTCGCCGCTCTGTTCCGGTCCGATCATATCTCCGGTGATCCTGCTCAGTGGCTTGAACTCTGCACCCATCTCGATGAGCTCAAGTACTCCCCCTCCCCCTCTCCCTCTCTCCATTTACTTGTTAGATGTTATGAATCTTACTCAGCTCATGAGTAGTTCAAAAGGCCCTGAAGTTTGAGTGATGATTAGACTCTGCGATGCCATATTGATTCGAAGGTTCAGGGATATTAGGGAATGCAGCAGCGACCCTTATTTATTGATTCTTATGTTGGATTAAGTAATACTGCTGAAAAGATAGCTAAGGATTTGGAAAACCGAATGTTATTATTGGCATAAACACGCGGGAATTATCTATTGATTGCCACTTCGCAGTGTATTCAGAGAGCGCTCAGCTAGAAATTTGGTAAACTGAGAGATAGGAAACTGCCATCCCTGAGGTTACGAATTTCAATAGCAGAGCAACCTTTGTGTTTTTCTCTACGCTTATCGTTTGAATTTTGTTTTCGTATAATGTCATCATTGGTGGACTGCCATTTTTAGTCAAGTATACTTTTGTTTATATTTACGTATAGCGGTCATGAAATGCTGTACACGGGAAATCTCCTTTCTTCTTTAAACACATAAGATGAGGTGGTACTTCGTGCTCTGATTTGAACGTTGTCCGGAAAATTCAACCTGATGTTCATGTATTAGTTTTCCCATAACTTTTAGAGTTGGTTGTTCTTACATTCTTGACTCTTTGCTTTTAGACATTTCGAGAGACTAGCTATCTACTAGGAATTTTGAAAGCTTGTTTGTGCCCTTAGTGTATTTCCTGACATTATCCCTTAATTTAACAGGACTGTGATCCGCGATAGGAACATCAAATTGATTCTGGCTGTAGTGTATTCTTCTTCTACAGGTGGGTGGTTCGTACTTATATACTCCTTCCGTCCTAAATTGACCATCCTGCTTACTATTTACACGTGTTGTTTATATTTAACATATAAGATAAAATAATTTTAAAAATTTAAGTTTTGCATATGATTTCTTGCATGGTAAACTATATATTACAAAATTTAGTTTTATAAAATTATTTTATCTTATATGCTTAATATCAAAGTGAAAAACATGCCATAAAGCAAACAGGATGATCAATTCAGGACAAAGGGAGTAGTAAATTTAGCTTATGCTTTACTCCCAATGTGATAGTACTGACTGCCTGCTGGATTGAATACCTATTCTTGGATTAGGGTATTCTGGGATCGGTTATGCAATAAAATTACCAATAACACACTTTGGTAGACGAGCTAGATGATTTCAGGAGCTATGAATAGTGAATATGTACCAATATTCAAGCTGGCCCTCATTATGAAACACGAAAATAATTATCTAGTGCTGGTCTTATAGGAATTATGTTTTCTGATTATATCAACTTTTCATAGCTATTCTTGAAGTGCTAATCACTCTTGTTTTGTGGATATAAATTCAACTTCTCATTAAAGGTATAATGAGAAATTTGAGGGATTTATGTCCTAAGATTTGTGGAAGCATTTCGTGGATCTATCTGCTGTGATAATGTATGCCTCAGTCAGATAATAAGTTAGAAGATAGACCCATGAAAGTGGATACATAATTATTTAGACAATTGATTTGCTACATCTTATGTTTCAGTTTGTCTTGGCTTGAATTCACCCTAGACATTAGGATTGAACCTTTATCCAACTGCCCAACCTAGGAGCTTTTTAAGCTAGCTGTGATTTTTGGTTGTGTTCATAACATAAAAGTGTACCCAAATGTCTCGGGTTGCATGAAGCAATATGTTTCTTAACAATTGTTTCTGGTCTTTTTCTTCTCTGTATAGTTTTTTTTTTTTTTTAAAAAATGGTGTTCAATATCATTGCATAGTGTACTGGTATGATGCAGATGATATCGTTGAAGATCGAATGATTGCTCTGCGTAAGCGTGCTGACGTTGATCAGAAATATATCATCAGTTTATCATTAGATGACGAGAGGGAGCGAAAGCAGTCTCTCACCAGGCAAATTACTTCAGTCACACCTCAAGATGCTGTTGGCCTCCCTTCCTATCTTCTATTTTACATCTTATGTGTTGATCATGTGACTTGCAGGTTAGCCAGCATATTCTCTGAGTTGTTAACCACATATTACAGAGATGAAGGGAGGCGGGTCAAAACTCGTGTTGAGAAGAAAAGTTTTGATTCTATTGAATTGGCTATTCGCTATTGCTTCAAGGTACCAGTTAGTTATGCCATTTGTTATGATAATGTGTTTCTGTTCTCAGAATTTGGTGGGGATGATACTTGCAAGACATCTTGTATGCAATTACTGTAAAATGTTACTCCCTCCGTCCCACTCTCTTTGTCCACTTTACTATTTGAGTTTGTCGTTTGACTATAATATTTAACATGTAAGATAATATATTTTTATAAATTTTTTTTTATAATGGAATCCTTATGTGAAAAACTATATATTGTAAAAAAAATTTAAAAATTATTTTATCTTATATATTTAATATTGAAGTGGAAAAGCGTGCCAAAAAGCAAATGAGACACTTATGACGGGACGGAGGTAGTATCTGTCTTGACTCATAGTCTTGGCAAAAGGTGAATACGCTCTTTAGCACTCAAGAGTGAAGTCCTACGCTTAATGATGGTCTATGAGAAGAATGAATGAGCTATAGCTTTTAAAATGTAAAACTGCCATACTGGAAAGTTGAAGTAGACGTTGATGATTGTTTAGAGGATCTTGATAAAATATATTTGAGCTTGAACCAGTTAGAAGTTCCAATGCCCATAGAGGCTTCATGTGTACTTCTGAAGCATCTGTTTGAATGTCAAAATTTCAAGTTATATGGCATGTTTTGATTGTGAATGCTGTTTATAAGTTTGCTAATATTTCTGGGGTTGCAACATGCTAGGTTGCTGTTTATGCAGAGTTTCAAAGAGATTGGGTTGAAGCATTGAAATTCTATGAGGAAGCCTATCATGCGTTGAGAGAGGTGGTTACAAGAATTTAATTTTTTTCAACTCTTTCTGTCTTCCTTTCTTTTGTTCCAAATTCATTCCGTTCAGTTATTATTGTCGTATTTTCCAACACGGGTCATATATTTGGTAGGTCATATGAATTTATTTTAGTGTACTTCCCATTGAAACTTTGAAAGCTGTAGCTGGGTTTCCCGTGAGGAGTATCATTTAAGATATTTGAAATTTCGAATGTGTTAGTGGTTGGAAATTAAGTCTTAGAAACTAGCACGGTATACAATTTTTTTTTGAAAGAATTAGAGGTTTGAAGTTTAGTGTTAGAAACTCTAGCTCCATATGTACAGGAAATGTAATCTGACAACTATAGAGTGGACTCTTAGGAGTAGTGTGGATAAAGACATTTAGGACATTATGCATATATTTCCGCTTTGGTTCTAGTCTTGATAACTTGGATATAGGATTTACTGAACAGATAGCTAGAGTATGAACCTGGTCTTTTCCCCCCTAATGAATGACTCTTTTTGAAAGTTAGCTTTACAAACATTTATAAAACCGTATAGCTTGTACCTGCTTGGATGAGATTGTGTTGATGTTGTTTGTTTGGCTCAAGAAATGAGATTGTGAACTTGCTGACTTTTTGGCTTGGGGAGAGTAAGATAGCGGTATCTAATGATTTTTTTTTTTTGATAAATGGGCTGGAAACAGCAAGAATGTTGTGTTTGAGACACAACTAAACAGCAGTGTAGACATGCCCACACACCGAAACAGTATATTCTCAAGAAACAATCCAACAGCATAAAAACATGACAGACTAGTTAAAGAAAAGTTTCAAGTTTGAGCTGGCCAGAGCTTGTGTGATACTAAGGAAAATCAGCATCCTTCTTAGACCATTCCTGCACTTGTTGTTTGACTTTAGTGAGTGCTATTTGCCAGTTTGGCACTTCCTGGTTAAAGACGACGCTATTCCTCATTTTCCAAATCTCCCATATACCATAGAGAAAAGTGGCCATCCACATCTTTTTGGACTTGCGTGATGGTGTAGCTTGTTCCCAGCGCTTGAAACTTTCCAGCAGTTGGTCATCCAGCACTACTGTTATCCCCCACCAATCACTTAATCCCTCTCACAGCTTCTTCGAAATACTACAGTCTAGGAAGATACGTTGCCCAGTTTCAATAGGACCACGACACAGAGGGCATCCAACATTTGCCAAGGTGACCAGGTTGCTCCAGAATAGTCGGTCTTTTGTAGCTACCTTATTCTGCAAGGCAAACCATAGGAACAACTCAACTCGTGGTGCCACCAACTTCCTCCAGTATGCTCGGTGCCAGTCTTGTTCATCACCTAATCTTACTTTCACTATGTCCTCGTAGAGAACTTTGACATTATATTCCCCTCTTGCATATGCATCTGCAAAAAACAATGGTGATAGACTTCTAGTTCATACTAATGGCTGATGATAGTAATGATAGTGGCTAATGAAATCTAAGAATTCTGGATGTAAGTGAGGTTGTCTCAGCTTTAAGTCATTTACAAATGAACTCTCCAATATGTTCCTTCTATATGTAAGCTACACTTCTTTTAAAGGTGATCACCAGCATTGAAGTCATTTACAAATGAACTCTCCTGATATTCTATTGCTGTTGCCATCAAATTTGAGTCCGTTATTTGCTAGGTATGATTGCTTGCAGTTTCTGTCTGTTTCTTGACATTAATACTAGTAACATATGCAAAAGATACTTGTAGATAGCCTTGATTTTTATATCTCATATTCTGATTTTTAGGACTATATGAGCATTTGACTGGAAATGCTGAATCTGACATCAATTTTAAAGAACATGCAGTTGTGCAATAAAAATTCTACTGTAAACAAGTTAAATTCCTTGCTTTCAGTTTGATTTCATATATCTAAGGTTTTTTCTGGTATAATACACAGATGGTCGGAACATCTACCAGATTGCCACCTATTCAACGCCTAGTAGAGATAAAACTTGTCGCAGAGCAATTGCATTTCAAGATATCAACTCTATTACTGCATGGTGGAAAAATCATTGAAGCAGTTCTGTGGTTTCACCAGCATTGTGAGAACTATAAGAAACTTTTAGGGGCTCCAGATATTACTTTTCTTCACTGGGAATGGATGGGCAGACAGTTTTTGGTATTTGCTGAGCTTCTAGAAACAAGTTCCAGGAAATTTCCAGACATCAAGTCCTTACTTTCTACTTCAATTGAGAAAGGCTTAACTGAGCGGGAATTTCAACCGGCTTATTATTATCAGGTGAGTAAGCTGAATTGCTCTGCTAGATTTTGTGGATGCATAATAAAGTTGATTCTCAAACGTTGAAGCTTAAGCTAATGCTTACCCCTTTTGTTTCATATTTTTGTCATTAGAGCTTTATATTGCATAAATGAGTGGCTTAAACATGTTCTGACAGCATGTGTGATTTTTGAATTATAGAGTCTGCATGTGAGTATGATTGCATGTTTGCGGAAAAGAGAAATATGTGCCCTTAGAAGTAGCTATTGACTTGATTTTAGATCTCTTCTCCTTGTTTTCCATATTTGTTTTTGATAGATTGTGGGAAAGCTATTACAAGAGAACAAAATAAAGCAGTAAACTATCAACAAATAATACCAGAAACAACAGATTACATGACTCTAATAGTAATACAGCAAAACCAAACCGAGCTGTCAGAAAACCCTTCTTCCCTACCCTGTATCCTTATTATCTTGTCTTGCATGTGATTACATTTTAAGACTTCTTATCAACAGTGTGGAGCCATGCTGCTATCATGTGCCATAGTGCTTTCCTGTTCTGTTGTATTCTTTTTTATTATATCCTTTTAGTAACCGTAGCAGCTGGTTTCTCCTTTGTCATGCAATTTAGTATTCATCTAATGTGATATTTTCAAATGAACTTTCTGAAATATTAATAACTGAAGTAAACTTTTTGTTGACCATCTCAATCGAGTTCTTCTGTTTCCAGCCTAATGTTTCTCCTTTGACCAGTTGGCAGCTCAGTTTTTAATGGAGAAGCGATCCTACTTTGATCTTGCTTTGTCACTACTTGATACTGCTGAGATTGATACTACCTCAGAATCAGTTGTACCTTCATCTTACATTGGTCAATTTGCACGCTTGCTGGAACAAGGTGATGATGCAATCACAATGCAAGCGTAAGGTTTTATCTCCTCCCTCTGGTTGAATTCTTTATTGTTATCAGTAAGGTTCAGTCTGCACTTCTATGTGGTCTCTTTTCAGGCTTACAGATGAAGAGTTTACATGCTATTGCATTGCAGAAGGGAAACAATTTCAGGACTCAATTGAAATAATTGCTCTTTTGAGGAAGGCTTTTGATATGTACAGCAGCCTTAAAGCTGTAAGGATGGCTTCATATTGTGGGTTCCAAATGGCAAAAGAATACCTGTCTCTTGGTGATTTGAAAAAAGCTAAGCAGTATTTTGATTCTGCCATAAGCTTTTACAGACATGAAGGATGGGTTTCGTTGTTGTGGGAAATCTTGGGTTATCTGAGAGAGTGTTCAAGGCAAGAGGGTTTCTTAAAAGAGTTTGTGGAATATTCTCTTGAGATGGCTGCTCTACCCATTTCCTCTGATAGTAGTAGAATGCAACCTTGCAGTTTTAAGGAATGTGGCCCTGCTGGCCTTCCGAGTATTGAACAGAGACAAATAATTCTGAAGGATCTCTTGCTCCGTATCAACTCAGATCCTGACGCAGCTTCAAATGAGAGTGATAGTGATTTTCAAGTATCTGAGAATCGCCCCCTTCATCTTGAAATTGATCCTGTTAGTCCTCTTAGGGTTGCATTGCTAGCTTCTGTTGCCTTTCATGAGCAAAGTGTCAAGCCAGGACAACCGACATTATTTAGCCTGTCACTTCTTTCGCAACTGCCACTTGGTGTTGCAGTCGATGCATTAGAAGTTGAATTCAATCAGCCGGACTGTAACTTCATCATCATAAACTCTCAGAAGAACTCAGGCATTTTAAAAAATGGTCGGTTGGAAAATGCAGATGCATTAGAACTTGTTACTAACAAATGGCTGAGAATGGTATATGAAGTTAAATCTGGTATGCAGTTGCTTCTTGGAGATAATCTATGTGTAACATAGTTGCTTTATCTTTTTGCTTGTGCATTATAGCCCCTTTTCTAAGAAATTGTCCTTGTTGCAGAGCAAAGTGGAAAGCTTGAATGTGTGTCTGTAATTGCCCGAATTGGATCCCACTTCACTATCTGCTGCCGAGCTGAAAGCCCAGCTTCTATGGGTGACCTTCCTCTGTGGAAATTTGAAGAACGTTTGGAGAGTATGCCAACAAAGGATCCTGTTCTTGCATTCTTGGGTCAAAAGTATATTCAGGTTGAAGAACCTGAACCAGAAGTTGACATGAGCATTGGTTCTTCAGGTCCTGCTCTGGTTGGTGAGAGTTTTATTGTGCCAGTCACAATTACAACCAAGGGCCATTCTGTTTATGCTGGTGAGTTGAAAATCAATCTAGTGGATACTCGAGGAGGCGGATTAATCAGCCCAAAAGAAATTGAGTCACAATCCTCTGATGATGGCCATCATGTGGAGCTTCTTGAAGTTTGCTCCGACCACCTTGAGGACAAATCTAAAGCTGGATCTGAGAGTATCAGAAAAATCCAACACTCTTTTGGGCTAATATCTGTTCCATATTTGAAGAATGGGGAGTCATGGTCGTGTAAATTAGAAATTAAATGGCACCGCCCTAAACCAGTAATGCTGTTTGTATCACTGGGCTATTCTCCTCATGGCAAAGACCCCAGTTTGCAAAAGGCTCATGTTCATAGGAGCTTGGAAATTGAAGGAAAAACTCCTATTGCAGTGAGCCATTGTCTTATGCTACCCTTTCGACGGGACCCTTTAGTTGTTTCAAGTTTAAGGCCAAGTCTGGATCCAGATGGGCTGCCTGTTCTGCCCAGAAATGAGACAAGTATACTCATTGTCAACGTGAACAACTGCACCGAGGTCCCATTGCGGTTACTGTCCATCTCCACTGAAAGGGATGATGATGAAGTGGATAGCTCATGCACAGTTTGCCAGGCTAGTGATGACCATGCAAACTCTGTAGGCCCTTGTCTGCTTGTACCTGGTAAAGAATGTAAGAAGGTTTTTTCCGTTAGACCCTCGGGAAATGCTTCGTTGGTTAAGATGGGAACTCTATGCCTTAGATGGCAAAGGGACTCGGCCACTTTTGACAATAGTAAGGCTACATCTGTTGGGGTTTTGACCAAACACAGACTTCCCGATGCAATTGTGGAGTTCTCACCTTTGATTGTGAGCTTGGAGTCCACCCTATGCAATTCTTGGTCAGCCATTTTCGTACTTCATCAAGATTCAGAATCAGACGACATTGCTTCAAGAAATGAAGTTCTCGCTTGTGGATTCTCAGAGCTTTGTTTCAACTGGATCGCAGAGTGACACAATCTTTGTTCTCCCTAAATCAGCTCATGTATTGAACTACAAGGTTGTGCCACTGGTTTCTGGGTCACAGCAGCTTCCCCGAGTCCTGTTGAAGGCCGTAAGATATGCAGCAGGATTTCAGCCTTCTCTTGCTGCTTCTACCATCTGGGTCTTTCCATCCAAGCCCCTAATAGAGATGGAAACAAAACCAAGTGGGGCAGTAACTCAGATTCTTGCGGATGAGTAGGTTTGAATTCTTTTCGGAAACGAAACTGCATCTCTTTGCTAAGCTGACTGCACATTTTTTACAGCACTGTACAACACGGATCTTGTTGCCATTACATGGATGAATGAGAACCTCTTGAACGAAGGACCGTGAACTTTTATAAGTTTTATTTGTCATGAAATCGTTCTGCCATTTGAATTGAAGACACATGGTCAAGACGAAAGAGGAAGTCTCAGACGTGAGTGTTACACTGAAGACCTGAGCAATTCCCTCTACGAATTTTCTTAGGAAGCTTCAGCTCAATGACTGTTAGAACAAAGAGATTGGGAGGTAGGTAGAGCGAAATCAAATCCCAAGGAGCAGTAGACGCTGCCTTCTATCCTGGGGTAGGCGGGATTAACCAATACGCGGATTAAAAGGTGGAATGCTTATCGCAGTAAAGCCTGTGTTTTTCTTGGATTAGGACACATTACCTAAATTGTATTTTATCTGTTATTGACAACTTTTAGCTTCCTTTCTCTCCCAAGCTTGGAAAATGATGAGCTGTTCAGATGATTCATCGCAAATTTTACTTGACAAATATGAAATCGGCAGGTGTTTGCTGAAAGATTGTACTCGACACTTGCTTATTTTGATTCCCCCAGCTTTTACCGCTATGACTGTTGTGTGGGGGAGGATTGCATGACGGACACTTTTTCCGTCACGCGATGGAAACCATTTTTTTTTTTTAAATCTCACCATCCCGTCATTGGACGTTCCACACCCACCATCCACTTAGTTTTTATTTTTTATTAGACATCTTACATGCATGCATGTCCATTTGTATTTGTTTTTGTTATTTATTTTTTTAATATTAGAATATTATTATTTTATCATTTTTTAAATATAACTTTAATAAATAGTTATTTATAAAATGATTCACTACTTGTAAAAATATGTTTCATAAATATATGATTATTAATTTGGTTGAATAAATTTTAAAAAAGTTGAATTAATATAAAAACACAAAATTAAATATCATATTTTTTAAGAATTTTTTAATAGATATTGCTATTGTATAATAGTTTTCTAATCTTATAATATTTGTTGTTTATGTATATATGTGAAAAATGGAGCATAACAATTCAAAATACTTTAATCAGTTATAAAATGAAAAGAAATTGTTAATATAAAAATACTAAGCTAATGTTTATAATTTCTAAATTTTAAAAAGTGTATAATGTTTTTATAAAACATGGCGTGAAGACGTTTGTATATAATAATGGAATAGTAGAAACGTGAAAACGTTTATATAAAAAACATGGAAATATTTATATAAAAACGTGGAAACGTTTACATAAAAACGTGGAAACGTTTACATAAAAACGTGGAAACGTTTACATAAAAACGTGGAAACGTTTACATAAAAACGTGCAAGCATTTACATAAAAATGTGGAAACGTTTATATAAACTCGTGGATACGTTTATGCATAACGGTGGAAAAGTTATACTTGATTGTGACGTGGAAATATGTCGTAGAAACGTTATATTTAATTGTGGCATGGAATATATAATTGTGTAAACGTATATATGTAATCATGGCGTTTAAATGTTTATATATAAAACATGGAAACGTATTGCGGCATGGAAACATCCATATATAATTATTGAAATGTTAATATATAATAATGTCATGGAAACATTATATATAATCATGGAATCGTAAAATGGGAAACTTTAAATAAAAACGTGGAAACGTATATATAACAATGTGGAAACGTTTAAATAAAAAGGTTGAAACGTTTAAATAAAAAGTGGAAACATTATCCGAACTCGTGGACTCCTTTATGTATAACGGTGGAAACATTATATACTTGTTCCATGGAAACATCATATATAATTATAAAAATGTTTATATATAATCATGTAGTGGAAATGTTTATATGTACTCGTGGCGTGGAAACATTATAGATAATCATGGAATTGTAGAAACGTGGAAACGTTTAAATGAACATGTGAAAACATTTATTTGAATTTGTGGACACCTTTATGTAAAACGTTGGAAACGTTATTTATAATTGTGGTGTGGAAATCTGTCGAGTTAGTGACAACAATATAAAGTGTAGAACTAATGCCAAAAAGATTACCCTACCCCCAAACACCCAAAAAACCACCCTAGGATAGCTAAAAACGTCGAAGGCGTTTTTATGGTTTGTAGTGCAGGGTTTAGGGTACCACAAACCCTAAAAAACCGTCGAGTTAATGACGACAATATAAAGTGTAGAACTAATGCCAAAAAGATTACCCTACCCCCCAAACACCCAAAAAACCACCCTAGGATAGCTAAAAACGTCGAAGACATTTTTAGGGTTTGTAGTACAGGGTTTAGACCCTAAACCCTAAATCACAAACCCTAAAAAACAGTCGAGTTAGTGACAACAATATAAAGTGTAGAACTAATGCCAAAAAATTACCCTACCCCCCAAACACCCAAAAAACCACCCTAGGATAGCTAAAAATGTCGAAGGCTTTTTTAGGGTTTGTGGTTATAAGCGTAGAACTAATGCCAAAAAGATTACCCTACCCTCAAACACCCTAAAAACCACCCTTGCTAAAAACGTCGAAGGCATTTTTATGGTTTGTAGGGCAGGGTTTAGGGTCTAACGACCCTAAACCATAAACCACAAACCCTAAAAAACTGTCGAGTCAGTGACGACAATATAAAGTGTAGATCTAATGCCAAAAAGATTAGCCTACCCCCATACACCCTAAAAAACCACCCTAGGAATGCTTAAAACATCGAAGGTATTTTTATGACCTCTAATTCACTTTTTAACAACCTTTGGTTCACTTTTTAACAACCTTTGATTCACTTTTTCTAAACTAAAGATTCACAATGAATCTTAAAACATATTTACATACAAAAAATAAAAAAAAAATTAAATTTATCAAAACATATTCATGTTTGGTCTTATTTTGAAGAGCTCGAATTATGATGAACAGTGGTATAAAATTTATGTTATTTGGACTTATATATAATAAGATACAACATTTTAAAATTTTGCAAAATGATAAAGTAAAAAAAAAGAAGTGGTAACCTTCTCCATATTTACTACGGGCGCCGTAACTCTCATTATTTGTATTCTGATTTTCAAATTACATAACTCTTGTCTATGAACAGAAAAAAAAATTAAAATGATCAATGGTCAAGATTCTTTCCGTCAGGGACGGAAATCTCCTGTCCGTCATATTACATCCACCGCTGTTGTGTGGGTGTAATTCTTTCTCAAAAAAAAAAGTGGGTGTAACCCGCCCGAAAGTTTTAAAATTGGGTCAATATTAGATATAGACCCAACATACCTAAATTTCCTAGTCCGACCCAAATCTGACCTACCCCAATTTGATCTCTTCTGTTTAGAGGTTTCTCAAAATAAATATATTAGAACGGGCTTTATTTGTTAATAGCAGTATTCATGAGTGCCTTATGATGTAAAGAGATAAACATAAACTGTAGGGCTTCTAGCCAATTAAAACCAACAAGACTAGGCTTGCATATTAATATCATGCTTGGTAACGTGGGGGATTTAAACTTGGGTGCCTTACTTAATTCCAAGGAATAACCAAGGCAAGTAAACAAAAGAATTCATAATGCCGTGAAAGACTTAATGTTTCATTACAAGTAGGTTATTTTAAGTAAAAAAAAAAAAGAGAGATTATAACAGTAGTTGAGGACTCAAATATACATGTATGTTATTACACATGACACCCAACCAAAGTTTAGATATACTCCTAAAAGAAATATCACATGTGCTTTAAGGACACCATTCTCAAATATAGCAGGAGTCTAAGAACACGTGAGGGTTATCATGAACATTAAGGAATTTGCAGGCTGCAGCAGTGTGAGAAACTTGAAGGAATTGGGAGAATTTGCAAGTGATTGTTGCTGATGTCCAATACTTTGTAGCAGATGCTTGCTACCATTATCATTAGGGAGTGACCTCAGAGTGCATTATATAGCAAATACTTGTTACGTCATTAAAGTTGACATATACAAGTTGAGCAGAGTGCATTATATTGCAAGTATGCCAAAATTTGTCCAATAACAACAGATGAAGATGTCAAATGGTAGTGCTGCGTCCTTTTGCACTAAGATTGAAGGATCCAGTGCCTGTTTACTCTCAACTAATGTAATGTATGAGAGAGCTTCCAATGGGAAAGGCAGATACAGAGGTGAAGTATCCTCTCTTTCAATTTAGATAGCTAGCTATCATGTAGGCTTGTTTTTGAAGCCTTGTGTATTTCTACTTCAGGGGTCAGATCTCCACTGGTAGACCTGCACAAAATTTATGAATGTTAAAATGCGAGACTTGCTGCATTATATCCCCTATAAGAGGAGCAGGAAAACTCGTAATGATCCTCAGTAGGGTATGCAGAGCTCCAAATCCTACGTTTTTTTATTTCATGGAATTTTGCAATCAAGAAAGTTATTCAAGTAAGCAGTCACCATCCACTAAGCACTTTAATGGAGTCATAGAAGAACCACTGTAGGGTCACAACAGGTCCAACGATCAGAATCCTTATGGGAAGGCTTCTCGTGAATAGTCCAACAAATCCTATTTGCTTTATGGCCTGTTCATTGAAAAATCATGTCAAATGAGAGGCTAACACATGTTCTTTTTATTACAAAAGAAAACCAATTTGATTTGTGAAGGGAAAAAAAAAAGATGAACTAAGGATTGGACAAGGTTACCAAAACTACACTTTCCGCCTTTCTGTTGTAGAGATAAGAAACAAGGTTATCAGCAGGATTCGATACAAAACTTCCAACAGCTCCAGCAGTATATCCAGCAAGGCATGTCATGGTTAGCTGCATTGCTTTTGAGCAATCTTCTTTTCTGCTCTTCAAGAGTTTTCGGTAGAGTATATCGACTGTGTGCTCAAATGTTGAGAACATAACTACGGAAACTGCCTTAACAAGGACAAAATAAAAATAACTATACCCTTCTATATCATATATGAATTTAAGTTGTAAACAACATTTCAGATGACGTAATCTTGGTCTTAAATATATAGCAAAGGAAGTTAGAGCTTACATGGAAGGTTTCGTCCCCAAAGTGGAATTAGACCTCTGTAAAATCTGCCAAATGTTAAACAAATCGACCCAATTATTAATAATATTGAAACATGAACTACAGTGGCAAAAATCCACTGATAATGTGATACAGATCGAGATTGTTACCCATATGCGCCTTCTGACGCGTACAATTTAGGAAATCCATCAAGCAAGCCTTTGGCAAATTGGGGCTGTGCCTGAACACGGACTTTGACAGCTTCAAAGGGACATAAAGCTACATTGGCTATCACTTCCGCAGAAGCACTACTACACAAGTAAACGAGGTTTCTTCTGGTACCACTGCTGTTATCAACTTCCATGTTTGAGTCGAGAGCCTTAAAGTATTCATATAGACCGAAACGACACCCACCTTGAGCACCATAACCAGTCATCTTGGTTCCCCACCCTCTCCACAACGCAGAAGGGCCTTGTTCTCTCAACAACAATCTCAAACACGAGGCGATGCTACTGTACTTTACTGGGTTCACCTGGAAAGAACAAAGGAAACAGTGGAGGCCATAATGAAAATCCTAACAGAGGACATATTTCTAGCCTTTTGGTTGATAGATGATGGTTTATCAGAAAGCCAACAAAAGAGAAATTGGTCAATAAGTCCAGAATGCAATGTGCAGTTTCCTAGCTAAGAAACTGGTTCCATGTTTCAACTGCTACTGTCCTAACTCAGTAAAAGAATCACATATGTGGAAGCATTAAAGATATACATTGCAATGTAACCTGCATATTGACTTTGACCACATCGAGTGGGGTAATGGCGAGATGGGAGGTCCCGGCGCTCAGTATCCCGCCGATAGCGCATAAACCGAAATACTCAACCCCGAGTTCTTCTCGCATTCCTCCTCCTTGCAACGTCTCTCCTTTCGTTCTACTACAAGTTTTTCACTTCAGATTCTAGGTATCGCAAGTTCTGCTCCAGAAAGTACCCAGATAGAAAAAAAAATCAGAAATTGAAAAGGGAACTCTCAATCGCCAGCGTTTTGTCCTAATTTGATGTAAGTTCCCAAAAAAACCCTCACTGTGAAATAGTACAAAGATGAGGCGATCTAGGAGAATTGATGAATGCATTAACTTTGATTGAACTTGGCCGCGCATTCTTCTTTTTGACGGGTACATTGCCAAATTTCAATTAGCTCTTGTTCAATTCTGATAGTTTGAACAATTCTCCACCATCTGGGTCTGGGAGACCATCTCCCTGAGTTTGTAAATAAACTCCAATTTTGTTTTTCATTATAAAAAGTCATCCCGGGGGTGGTGGCGCAGTTGGCTAGCGCGTAGGTCTCATAGCTTTGAGTCATCCTGAGGTCGAGAGTTCGAGCCTCTCTCACCCCAATTTTGTCTGTTGTGTTTTCCATTATTTAAAGGTCCCATTCATTGACAACAATTCCTGGACTGCAGGGGATTAATCAACTAGTTGACAAATGTCAATTTTTAGGGGCCGTTTTCTCACGGTATTCTATTTTTTTAACATTAATATGACACTTGTCACTTGTTTGTTGGATAATTTAAATTAATTGGACCCACACAAACATAGTTGTCACTATCTTATTTGTTAACCATGATGGGATTAAACAAAAAACTAGTATGAGTAACTTTTTGATACCGCCATAGAACAACCCCTAAGATTGAATAAAAAGTAGAATCAACACACTTTAAGTGAACACAGGAATTCCTGAGCGAACGACCCCTAAATGCGCGTCAAATAAATGTAAGGCCCCGTTCTTTCAGAACTTTTACTACATTAATCTCTATGATAGGCCATGTGTCAACTCCTTACTGGTTAAAATTTTGACCAAATACACAAAAAAACATGCATGTCAAACTCATATTGGTTAACCACACTAAGCTTTATCATAAAGCTTCAAAACCTAGCATAAGTCCCGTTCGGTGATAGCATTTGACAGATTAATCTAATTTTGAACTTCTCTCACTGCCATGTGTTAGTTTCTTATTAGTTAAAGCTTAACCAAATGCAGATGTGTCAACTACCTATTTGTTAACCAGAGTGAGCTTAAAATAAACACAAGTATACCTGCGTTTGTAGCCCGTCATCGAACGCACTGAAGGTATGAAAGTTCAAACGCGCCCTAAGACGCGTATCTTATTTCAATGCCTACTGTGAATTTGGGCCTGTTCGATGCAAACGCAGTTATTGCTGCTTTTCAATAAAGCTAGCTTGAGTTATGCTTTTGAGTCTAGTTAACAAATAAGATGATGACAAGTATATAAAGGTGGGACCTAATAAATAAGTTTAACAAATTAAAAATATACATGTGGCACTAGCTTTATGTATAAAGCTACTTAAAAGTACAGAAGCTGACTATCGAACACAGCCTTTTTCTTTTACCACTGAAATCGTTTACAAAGTTAGGGGGCGCACGCTGCCCGCGTCCAAATGCAGATGATCCTGCATTCACTTAAAGCTAACTGTGGTTAGTAAATGTCAGTCTGCCAAGCGTACTATTGTGAGGTATGCACAAATTAAAAATTGACAAATGTCAAGTAGTTTTAATAGAAAGTAGATTAATCCATCAATCATTGCTATAGAATGGGAAATTCCGGTTCATACATAGCTATCGGGACACACAAATCAATTTTAGTGAGTGTTGCACGGACATTTAAGGATACTAATGTGTTCGATAGTTAGATTATGTTCTTTTAAATAGTTTTATACATAAAGCTATTGCCACATGTATGTTTTTAATTTGTTAAGCTTATTTATTAGGTCCCACCCTTATACACTTGTCATCATCTTATTAGTTAACTAGACTCAAAATGCTTAACTCAAGCTAGTTCTATGTAAAAGCAGCAATAGCTGCGTTTTCATCGAGCCTAAGATTGAGAAAAGTGAGTATGAGTTTATGATATTAACATCCTCAAACAAATTAAGTTGTATTCGATACCCAATTTCTTGGCTACAACCACATGTAGCTATAGATAGCTACATACATGTACATTCGGTCATTTAAAACTGTACAGTTGATTATTCAAAACTGTACTGGTGTATATGTACATGTATACATAGAATTGTGATATTTCTGAATTTGTACTAAATATACATGCTAACTTTATAAAGTGTACAATAAACTTATAAAACATGTACTTTTACACTATACAAACTGTACCATGAAAAATATAGCCGAAGATAACTACACATGGTTGTAGCTAAGACTCATTGATTCGATATTTACATTCTTATCAAAATCAAGGTAATATTTATTGGCAATCTCATCAGCATATGATGTTTCATGTCATGTTTAAGATGAATTCTATATCACTCTATAAAATATACAATGTATAATATGAAATTAAGTGCAATAAATTTTTTGGGATTCATATGATGTCCTCTAAATTAAGATGCGAAAGATGCAATACTTAGATAGAACATTGGAGGTGGGGAAGAACCAAGTGTAAAGTAATTGGATTTTGATTTTACATATTTTTTGAAGCTAATGATATGAATAGGAGAGCAAAATGTCAATCTATCCATATAGCTGAGATATTTATGTATAAATTACCAAGTGTAAAGTAATTAGATTTTGATTATTTTTGAAGTTAATAATATGAATAGGGGAGCAACATGTCAATCTATCCATATAGCTGAGATATTTATGTATAAATGTGGTAAAGACACTTGAATTAATGAAACAACCATCAAAGAAAATTGTAAAAGTTTTATTGATTGCTTTTATAAAAAATGTTTTATTCACGGATAAAGCTTAACAGGTACATCACTAATTGTATGGCTTGGTAACTAAGGGCAAGAAGTACAGTCGAATATTGATTTAAGGTGTCTCTTCTCTACATACTAATAATGAAGAGAAAAATAAGGTAAAACTAGAGTGCCCCTTTTTAAAACCTAAACATCAAATGCTTGCAAAACTGAGGAATGTTGAAGGGTAGAGGCAGCTACAAAAGGCTATTATAGACTATGCTACTCCGTGGAGTCATATTTCTGGTAAGTGACAATGTTGGTAGATGAATCTGACAGTTGTCCTTGAGCAAATTTATGTTGAAACGTTGATGAGGCCATCCCTTATTTTCCCACAACGAAATGACAGCCGACCCCTTTATGTTTACATCATTCATACAAAACTGAATTTTCAGCAATGTAGAGAGCCAATTTATTGTTGCACTTCCTTGGAGATGAAGTAATGTCTTTGACTTAGAGCTCATGAAGCAATCGGGTCAACTGAGCCAATTCTTTTGTGATTCTGCAAATTGATCTACCATTCACTTTTCATGAAAAAGACATAATAGTCTTCAACTTTAGAAAGGTAGTGCTAAAAACTAGTCAAAATTTAGTCTACTTGGCCACCCTCTCCATAAGATAATGCTACAAATTTTATTATTAGGAGTAGAGAGTGCCACCAATCATAATAAAATAGTTGTTCACCGCCTTTCTAGATTATGGGCATGTTGCTCAGTCATTATCAAAGTAACCTACATGACCTTAGTCATAAGAGTCGTTAATAAGAAATCAATAATTAAGATCATGTTATGGTGTATTTGGGTGAAGACACTATCATAGAGTATATTTCCCATCCAATCCACTAAAACATCAATTTAGTCTACTTGTTTATTGCTTTTACCTTGTGAATCAACAATTAAGCTTGCATCCGGCTAAAACCCCAATTTATCGCTTTTCATTTTAATTACTAAATACTGAAACTAGAGATTAGAAACCAATTTCCTTGTGGATACGACCTTGTTGTGCTACAGTGATTTGGGTGCACTTTCCCTATTGTTTTCTTAGGTTAGTATTGCTACAGTATTTTCCCAACACCCTCCCCCTTGAGGCTTCCTCTTTAGATATGCATACTCGTGACCACTAAGGTCATCTAATGAGATTTCCTCGTTCCAAGTCAAGGAATCCATAATTTGACAAGGGAATAGCCTGAATTCCTAGGTGGGCTAGATGTTGGTGTGCTCTCTAGAGGTGAGGGGACTCATTTAGTATATTGGGATAAACTGTTATAACCCAGCTCGTCAAGAGACCATCCACGATCACTATTAGAATCAACAACTTTTAAAGTCATTTCATCGATGAGCTTAATGTACAAACCCTGATCCTCGAGACACCATAAATTTCATGAGCGATTTTAGCAATAAAAGTTTTCTCATAGAAGCTAAGTCTAAAGGCACATAAAGTATGCATACAACAAAGCAAGTATACAAAGCAAGCAAGGTAGCGAGCATCTGAGCAAACAAGTAAGTGACACTTATGATTGGCATCTAGCTAAGACCTAACCAGCCAAACAAAACTGATCCTTGTGCCACAAGCATGACTAAGGGTGTCTTGAACACCCATGGTGAGTTTCCATATCCACACACCCTTTAGCGTAAAGGCTTGGATGTGTGGGGCACTCCACTTAATGAACAATTTCCTTAGTGGAGTAACCCCAATGCCAAGACACCTTCAGTAGGGCTCAGGTTGGGAAAACACTATAACGGTATAAACCTAAGTAAACACTGGGCAAATGCACCCAAATCACTACAATACAACAATGTCGTATCCACAAGGAAATTGATTTCTAATCCTGAGCTTCAGTTTTCTAGTAAATGTAACAAAGAACGATAAATGGGAGTTTAGCCAGTGGCAAGCTTGATTGTTTCGTTGACGCGATAAAATCAGTAAAAAGTAATTTATAGTGGTTTTAGATGGAATGGATTGATAAGTACCCTAGGATAGTAGGGAATCACCTAACATTACCCAGTTCAACTCATAAGCATACCTCAATTTCTCATTGTCTATTAGTTATAATATAAAGATTTCTTAAATCATGGACCAATCAAATCTTATATATTTAATTGATTAAACCTCTTCACTCAAAGAATGTTAAAGTCACTATATAGCATTATAGACAAGCTCTTTAAAAATATCCCTAAGGTTTTACCCCCTAATCAAGAGTGAAAAAGCTAGGGTTCATCCTTTCTTGGCCACAACCCCAATATCAAGACCTAATCTTGAAAGGAGTTACCACAAATGCAATAGTTGATTAATTTAGAGCATTAATTGAGCAATGAAGGAGATAAAAAAATGTCGTAAATGAGGTAGATATACAAGCATTCAATGAGATTTTTAGGGTCAAATCTCATCCTAGGATACAAATGAAGTTTACTCAACCATTAAGAAGTGAAAAGAAGAGAAGAGTAAGAAATAGCCATGGGATGAGCTAAGGAGCTTCCATGGAGGTGGAATCTTCAAGCTTTTCCTTCTCGTCTTATTCTCCTCTTTTCTCCTCTATTTTTGCCTCTTCTTGTGTGGGTTAGGGTTGGAGTCTGGTGGTGGAAGATAATGCGGTAAGTGTGCCCCAATTCTCCTTTTCAAAACACATATTTGGACAAAAATTATGACCGACTGATCCTCGTGGGTCAGTCCTATGGGTCGGTCGCCTCCTGGAGACGACGTCACATGCGCGATTTTAAGTCCAACCGACCAACGTGGGTCAGATGCCATGGGCTGGTCCATTCCAAAAGGTTTGGGGAGACCTCGACTGACCCACATGGGTCGATCGCCCTAGGTCGGTCCATTCCAGTAGCTTTGGGGAGACTTCGACCGCCCCACATGGGTTGGTCACCGTGGGTCAGTCCATTGCAGTAGCTTTATGGTGGGTCGGTCGCCTGGGTCAGTTCTTTCCAGTATCTTAGGACGAGTCCGACTGACCCACATGGGTCGGTTGTCTAGGTCGGTCAATTGAAAAAACAACTTGTTTTCCACCAAAAACTTCGCAAATGTCCTGTTGTTCTTGATCTACTTCCCAAAGCATTGAAGCTTGTCCAAAACATCACTTTCACCTCAAAAGCACGCTCAAATAAGCTTTTACCTAAATTATAATAAAAAATGTATAAGTTCACCTATAATAACAAAGTGCTATATAAGGTGGTGAAATAAGTCATCAATATTAAATAGAATGAAGGAGAATAATGACCCTATAATTATATTATTTTATCACTTATCAACGCACTCACTACCACCTGGACCATCTCGCCATACCAGACACGAGTCTTTACTTTGTGTGTTTTCTCTTGCACACCTGCACTTGCCCAAGTGTGGGGCCAATCATGCAGTAAATATACATGGCCATAAACCACCAACAACGATACCGGTTAATAGGGATAAGGCAAGGCTCATAGTCATTGAAGCTCACTACCCCTACTTACAATAGTGGGTCATGTCATAAGACATGCTATAGGCTCACCCGTGCCTAACTGCCTAACTGGGTGCTTTACAAGCAACATGAAGTGCCACGACTAGTTTGTATACTCGCCGATGGGGGAAGCAAGGGTCTACCACAACCACGACGTCGATGTGTACAAACGTCCACACTTGTGGGTGTAATGCGGTCATTAGGGTCCTCAGGCACTTGCGTGCCAAGCTGGCATAACAATGCGGGCTATTCTTGGGGCAGGCCCGTGACCATCCACAACCACTATTAGGATCAACGGCTTTTGGCATTACTTGTCAAGTTATACTATAATTAGCTGAAAACAATGTTGCTTCAAATTTGGTGTTACATGCCAAATTCTTTTAGCTCAAGGTTATACAACAAAACATCAACATACAAATGACAAAGATGAAAAATATTGTATCTATTATAGACATATGTAGCCATAATTTCAACCGGTCCTTTTTGTAGCTATGATTTTATGGTGGCATAAAAATATTTCTTGGTAACTGAATACTCATGCACACTCTCTAGTAGTCAGATGACACAACTAACTCTAACCTTAAAATTTTCTTTTCAACCAAAGGGATTCAAATTTCATAACAAAGAATATCCACCAAGGATAGAGTATCCAATCGAATAGTTCAACAAAATTGACTTCATTCTACAATGTATATCTTATCAACTGATTGTCATCGGACGCAACCATCTTCACCATCGACGCATGATCATGATTTGTTCACACGATTCTACGGTTTATATCCATAGTATGATCCCACCCATCCTAATTTTAGTATATTTTTATGTTTTCATGTAAATGTTAATTAATATTTTAATAAAAATTACAAAAAAAAAAATATACAAGATTTTGTTAAACTTTCATAATCCATAAAATACCATGACTTTGAAAGTTGCAACTCGATGCTCAAAAAATTACTTTTATATATAGATTTCACAAAAGTCATTGAGTGGATATGTCCCTTATTGTTGACACACCCGTATAAAAGCTCACAAAATATACCTGAGTGTTCATAAAACTCCAAATTATTGCTTAATTAATATCTCGAAATGTAACAGAGCTAGAGGGTATTATTGGATTTCTCTCTCCTTTTTTCATCCCACTCTAGTGACATCTCCCTTCTTCTATTTATAGGTGCTTTGCGTACAAGACTCCTTCAATGTTCCTATTCACGTTGCACCTTTTACTGGACTTCCTTATTGCTAAAGCTCCTTTTTGACAGCGTGTCAATTGGTATAGACACCTTTGCTTATGGACTATAAAACTTCCTCTAGAGGTGCCCTTCTTGCATCTGAACTAGAAAACTTCCTCTAGAGGTGTCCTTCTTGTCTCCCAGAGACAATTTCTGAAGCTCTCCTCCGGAACCAACACTTCTGGAGTTACTTGTTTTATAGCTCTCTCTTGACCCGTGGTTCTATACCACTACAATCAGCCTTAGTTTTGTACAACAAGGTTTTAAAGAGTGTGCCATTGTAGCTACTATTCAGAATGTAAATAAAGGTTCAATATAAGCATTCATCTCAATTTATTGATTCTCTATTTTGATAACTAATTATTTTGAAAAGTATGTAACAATGTTATTAGTTACTTAAAATTAAGAGAATATAAGTTTTAATATCTCAGTGTTATAACAATATCTACAATTAACATTTTTCATCATCCACAATGTTTTATTATCAAAAGGTGTTTGTGCTAGAAACAAATTTAACTATCTAGGGACAAAATCTCTAGGGACAAAATCTCCAAACTACCTAATTCTCTCATTCTAGACATACTGGAGAGATTGCCTTTATCGATGCTACAAGAACTTTTATTTTGTCCCGTACCTGGAAATATAGATGGACGTCTACGCTTTCAAGTCTATGTATTGACGAATTATTTTGTCTAGCTGTCTGGAAAACTTTGAAAACCTAATCCATCAGTATATCACAATTTTTTCTAGATACTATTTTGTAACAGCAGCACACTAGCAACAACACAAATATTGAAAATTTCCATTTGTTTATACCAGATTACGAGAATTCCAATGACAAATATCTATTTTATCTTCCTATTGAATTTGTGTCAAGAAATGGCATTAAGAAGTTGCATATTGTTCATGAAGGTTCCAAGCTTTTCTTGCCTTCGGTCGTCTTCTATTCTGTAGAGCTTACATATTTGAGTCTTGTGAAGTGTCCTTTTTATCCTCCATATCACTTCAAAGGTTTGCCACATTTTAGGTGTCTTATGCTCAAACACCCATTCACTACAACTGAAGCAATATCTTTTTTTTTGTTGTCTCACATTGTCCCCAACTTGTAACACTTGAGTTGCTCTCAGTTTATTTCCAGGATGATCTTCATATTGATTAATCTTTGAAATTCGGTTACATGTGAATCAGTGGATATTTAAAATCTATTTCACTTAGTAATCCTCAAAACATACAATATTTGAAAGTACACAAGAACCCATCATGTATTGAAGATTGGAATTGATCCAATTCCATGTCAAACTTTTTCGTGGGCCTGTATAAACTCAATATAGCTATATTTGGAGGTCACTTCGTTAAGATATCACAAACACCATTTGTTTGTTATGAATTTGGATTTTGTTTGCTAATTGATGTAGATTAAATGCTTCTACTAATGTGCATCTTTTGTCTGAAGGAAACACTTGATGTGTAGTGATGCTCTACCATCTCTTGGAAGACTTGATATGTTGAGCAAACTAAAGCTTTATGACGTGTCCTTACATGACACTAATGAACTTCTATGTCTTTTGAGATTGCATGAGAGTGCTCCCAAGTTGAACAAACTTAATATCAACTTTTAAAAGGTTAAAAGGTAGAAGTCATATCCGACAGAAAGTTGACATAAAGTTATTTAAAGAATGAATTCACTTCTTGTGTGTTGTGACTAATGAACTTAGGATGGCCAGCAAGATGCCTTTGGATTCAACATGGGTGCAGATGACATTTTCAAGAGGTTAAACTTTGCAACATATCCGGCTGGAAAATAAAGCTCAACCTAGTGGAATCGTTACTCGTGCGCTCCCCAATGCTTGTGGAGATGAAATTGAGCTTCACTTCTAAATTGGTATTTGACAAGATCAAAACACAACTAAATGTACAACAAGCATCAATTAAGTCTAATGTTGAATTTACATTATGAGGATCATATCTAGGGATGAGGTATGTCTCCATTCTTTTTATTCTCATAACGTTAAAGCACATGCAGACATGTTTGTCTTTCCAATCCTTTGTTGTAAATGCAGCCAATTTAGTTAGGACATATAATAAAGTTGATTACTTTAGTTGCAAATGTTTCAGTTTTTACTTTGAGAAGATTCTCTATTACAAAATATTCATGATGCGTCAAATACATTGTAGATCACTTATCATCTTTAATTTCACCTATACTGATTGACCCACTAATTTACTTGTAGATCACATTTTGAAGCAGAGTCTTCCTCCAGTTGCTGAAGTACCTTCTTTTGAAGCAATAGTTGAGTACTATGGTCTATACAAAGAAACAAATCGTCGTCTTTTGAAATTGAGAACATGATCGGTCATGCATTTATATATTCATGCTGGTTGGTTGCTGTCTTAAAACTGAGAAGACCAGAGCAATCATGAAATCATTTTGTAAGTAGGTTACATCGCAGTTGGCAAGGTGAAGGTACAACTGCAGCAATGCAACTGCTAGGTGAGCATGTTAATTTATTTTAGTGCAAGCAGTAGTAGCTGCTACACAAATAGAAAAGAGGAAATTTCCACCACATTACATCACTTGCAAAACCAGATTTTAGTTTTCATTTCATTATAAGCACCATTACATTGCCATATCTATGTAAAATGGGATAGCGAATATTTACAGCTAGCTTGATGTGGGCTCCAATAATTAGCATGATGAATTATAAAGGCGATTTTAACTAATAGTAATTTCTTCAATCCTATCACTTTACAAAGCACCAAAGTTTTACAAGAAGATTCTTCTTTCTCAATGTCACATCGATTCAATACCTTTAACTAGACACAATTTCTTTCAAACTATCACTACCAACTACCAAAACTAAAACATGTAGTAGTAAGTTGATTATTCAATGAACCACATTGATGCCACTCAAACAAGCACAACCTTAACAGTTCTGAAAAACCAATATGGAAGCAGCCATAGCATTTCATCTTTAGCCTAACCACAAAGTCATACCTCTTTAGAGCTCCACACAAATCTTTCCTAGCTTTTTCTACCACCATCCTACCAATAAATGCTAGCACCAATCCATACATGACTGCAAGCTAGAATAATTTCAACCACTACAATAAAAAATACATGAAGTGCCAAGGAAAGGGGAAAGACACAGGGCTAAGGGTACACTTTGTCTCAATTCTTTAATTAAAAAGAGGTAGATTGTTATTTTTGATCATTCTAGTAATAGGGAACTTTAAATTCAAGACCTTTTTTAAAAAATGCAATTTCTTCAATCCTATCACTTCCAACAAAGCACCAGAGTCTGACAAGAAGACTCTTCTTTCTCAATGTCACATTGATTCAATACCTTTGACAAGAAGCAATATCTTTCAAACTATTGCTACCAACTACCAAAACTGAAACTTGTAGTAGTATTTTGACTATTCAGTGAACCACATTGACGTCACTCAAACAGGCACAACCTTACAGTTCTGAAAACTAACATGGAAGCAGCCATAGCATTTCACCTTTACTAACCACAAAGTTGTACCTCTTTAGAGCTTCACACAAATCTTTCCCAGCTTTCCCTACCCCTTAGAAAATATGCACATCAATTTTGCGGACCTTGTCCCTTTGTCCACTCTATCCCGGTTAGGTGTGTCTCTCATGTACGCCAAAGCCGCCTGAAAAATATAACATTAGTACGATATTAAACACTAAATCACTTTTTAAGGTAATTTAAAAAATTATTACCTTAGCACCATCGTCAAATACACCAACTGATGGGAAAACCCACGGGTTAGCATCCGTAACCAACTGCAGCGCACATAGAGATTTGAAGGAGTCGGGCAGAACTTGTATCATATTATGGCCGATGTCCAATATTCGAAGCAGATGAGCAGCAACTTCTCCTAGTGTTCGAGAAAATGACTCTGAGGCTGGCTAGGTATATTGCTTCCTCGTTATCCTCATCTAAGCACTTTCCAGTTAATTGCTCCCCCACAGGAGGTAATTTCTATGATTTTTATTTTGCTTCAATGAACTATTGAAGTAAACTAGGTAAAAAAATATGTTGTCCCTTCCCAATTGGACAACTCATGTTGGACAGAAGCCATTTGCATCATCTCTTGATGTTCCTTCGTCATCGTCTCATTCGACACCAGATCTTGTATCTTGTTAGCGGTGGTAATTTTGTGAGTTTATATTTTTCTTCAATCAACTCTTAGTATTCTATGTAAAAATATTTTGTTGTCCCTTTCCAATTGGACAACTCATGTTGTGCAGAAGCCACCTGCATCGTCTATTGATGTTCCTTCGTTATCGTCTTAGCCGGCACCAGATCTTGTCGGCGGAGGCTTCTCGAGTGGTAAAACATATTTACATTTTTTTTGCTTTTGTCCCTTGGTCTAAAAATTTTGTAGTAGTAATATTTGTGTGCGGTGGCTATTCAACTAAGATATAACATTTACACTCTTTTATTTCTTGAAATCATGTCATACTAATGTGTAGTAGGATATTTGGTGCGATAGCTATCAACCGAGATATAACATTTGTCCTCTTTTATAGAAAGGGGACACTTAGAGTAAAAATAAAAATAGAAAGGGAGAGATAAATCAATGTTGTTTTCTCCGTGTAATCAGCGGTGCATAGGTAGCAGTGCTCCGAATTTGTGAAAGACAAAAGTAATAGATTTCATGCTTGGTTGTGTTACAAATCGTCTCTAGAATATCACGTAAGTTACCGCGTTCACTATTTTTGTTAAATTTTAAAAAGTAAGTTTTTAAGTGGATGTGAATTTTGTGTGTGACCGTCGTTTGAGATTGAACTGTTGTGTGTTATGATAATTGCATTTTCTCATGTGAATGAATTTTTTGTAGTGAGTGAAGATAATAACAGAGCCGTGTATATTCCTTGTCCCGCGGTCAGCTAGTGAAGAGAATGAAGACATTTTTTAGTTTGTTAATTGTCTTTATTTGTATGCATTTTTTTTATAAAAATTTCACTTAATAGTAGTTTTAAGATTTATTTTTGAGTATTCTGCTGGTAATATTCTATTTTATTAAAAAAAACGTATTAAATCTCAATATTTAATATTATGTACATACAATAATATTTAGGCATATTTTTTATTAGTAACTAGTTTTTTTTGTTTTGTATGATATATACATTAATAAAGTTCACCAATTAATTATCATATTTTTCTTTTATAATTTATTTATAATTTTTTACAATAAACTATTAACTAATTGTTATTAGTGACTTTGATGATAACAAACTAAGTATCTTATAACATTTGTTGCTAATGACTTTGTTTATTTCTTAACAAAATATTGTTTTAAACCGTAAATTAATATATAATGGTAGTATAGAAAACTGTAAACGCATTGCACGTAACTAACTTATGCTACAAAAATGTCACACCACTAAACAAAAGTTTTAAAACAGCTACAAATATGCCAACACAAATAGTCATCAGTTTATGCTGCAAAACATCCAGACAAAACAGCTGCCAGCATATGCTGCAAAAAAGCCATGCCGAACAGGGTTTTTTGTTGGTTTTTTGAAACTTGATCGAAGAAGAGGGATACAACTTCAGAAAGACAGAGTTGATCGTCAGTGTCGGCTCTACCAAAAGAAGGTTTGTGTTTTGGATTTCTTTTTTTCACTAGGGTTGTGTATGGGCTTGAGGAAATAAAGAGGAGAGTTGGGTTGTTTGAGGAGGAACGAGCCAGTCGTATTGGGATGGGACCAATGTTCTCAGTATTGCGATCCTAGCGTAGGATCGAAAGTGACCCCTAGGATCAGATCGTGGAATCGAATCGTGGGATCGTTCGCTCCTACAAAAAGTGAGATAATATTGTTAAAAAAATATGCATATGTTAGTGAAAGCTTTTATTTTAAGTATAAATATTAAATTGAATAAAAAAAATGTAGCACTATTGTATGAAAAATATTATAAACTAAGATCATAACTATGACAATATAGACTTACAAAATTGAAATATAGATAAGCGAACATTATGAATTCTTATAATATGTTCATAGTAAAAGACGAAATGAAATGAGATAGGTTAAACATAAATCAAATCCACACATTTCATAATTTGTATGTGTGTTTTTATTTCTTTCTTCACCCTCCCAACAAATATTATGAGCTACAAGGTCTTTATTTAATAAATCATGGGTTTTCCTATCCATGCCCATTCAATAGAGTAAGCAATAGAACACAACGTCAAAATGAGTTCTAACAACTTATTGTTTCAGTTATAAACCAAGAAATAAAAAATGATAAGAGTGATCAATCATATTTTGTAAATTTGTATTGTTCCTACTTTAGAGTTTTAAACTTTGAATTTTCCAACTTGTACAATATTAAATAAAACTTTAAATGTTATACTTTTTTTGGACACCTATGTACATTTTGTAATCTTTCATGCCAAAGAGTAACAAGAAGTGATATTTCAATCTTAATCCTTATCCGCTCATTGACCTCAAATAAATCTACATATAAAAGTTGTTTTTAATAACATCTAGTTACAATGTTCAAAGTCATGATATTTATGGATTATGAAACTTTCTACAAAATTTTGAAATTTTTTGTTTCTCTAGACTTTATTAAGATATAATTCACATTGATATGAAAAACATAAACATAAAATTAAATTAGGATTGATGGGATCATAGGATCCTACTGTGGATTTAGAGTGTAAGATTGTAATTAATGACGTAAATGTTTTAAAAGTCATTCAAACATGACAATTTTACCAACGGTTAAATAGATAAAATAATGTGAATAATTTGTTTTTGAAAACACTTATTATTTTGAAATCGATTCCTTTTGTTAAAAATTCATTTTCGAGAAAACATAATTCTTGTTAAATGTTTGAAGATTGATTCAACTAATTTTGTAATGAAAATACGACATCATTTTGACATGCATGTTGAGACGTTTTGAGATAGAAAGGGGACGACCTCTTTTATTTTTATTTATTTCCTCAATTTTTTCTTTATAGGGTGAGAATTTTTGTAAGTAATTGGGTCACTAGTGGAGTTTGCCAACAAAAAGTTGTATATTTGTTCTTTTTTTTATGAATTTTGTTTGGGTTTTTTTGGAAGGTAAGAGCAATCCATAAAAGGTAACGAAGGAACCATGTGATGGAGTAGGAGCCTCGATAGATTGATAGTCATTTGTGTAGCGAGGCAAGACATAAGAACCAAGTGCGAAGTAGGCATTGTGGTTGCCTACCTTGTGAGGAACCAGATCGAAAATGACAGTGTGAAACAATTGAGCAAAATATACATGTAAGTCCCATTGATAGATTGATTCACCTTCAATCTCAGACGAAGAATGTGTAAATTACTTAAGCGGTGTCGCCTTTAAGGTTAAGGAAAACCCCATAGAACAAGTATTCGAATCAAGAACCTTTATAATTACAACTCAAAATGTGAGATCAAATAGTATCATCTGACCATGCACCAAAAACAATAGGTGGCCACTATGCTTTGGTTTTAGAGAAGCCGTGTCAGTATCGTGTAGAGGCAGGATGTTTCTCCGAGGGACGAAAGGTTTGAGCAAGGGCATGTAGACATTGGTGTTTCACTCCCTCTCTAGTATTGAAGGTGGAGGGATCTAGGCCTTCGTCTTGTAGTTAGGGTGTTGTTTGGGGTAGATATTGAGGCAAGAGATGAAGTGGGGAACGTGGCAATGAGTGTGCTTTTTTTATTTTATTGCTACCAACTACCCATATTGAAACTTGTAGTAGTATTTTGACTATTCAGTGAACCACATTGATGTCACTCAAACAGGCACAACCTTAATAATTTTGGAAAACCAACGTGGAAGCAGCCATAGCTTTTCATCTTTAGCTTAACCACAAAGTCATACCTCTTTACAACTCCACACAAATCTTTCCTAGCTTTCCCTACCCCTTAGAAAATATGTGCATTAATTTTGCGGACCTTGTCCCTTTGTCAACTCTATCCCAGTTAGGTGTGTCTCTCATTATGCCAAAGTCGCATGAAAAACATAAAATTAGTACAATATTAAAAATTAAATCACTTTTTAAAGTAATTTTAAAAAATTATTACCTCAGCGCCATCGTCAAATACACCAGCTGATGGGAAAACCCACGGGTTAGCATCCATATCCAACTGCAACGCACATAGATATTTGAACGAGTCGGGCAGAACTTGTATCATATTATGGCCGTTGTCCGATATTTGAAGCAGATGAGCAACAACTCCATAGGAGGTAATTTTTATGAATTTTTATTTTGATTCAATGAACTATTGAAGTAAACTAGGTAAAACAATTGTTGTCCCTTCCTAATCGGACAACTCATCAGGTTGGACAGAAGCCATCTACATCGTCTCTTGATGTTCCTTTCGTCATCGTCTCTGCCGACAACAGATCTTGTATCTTGTTAGTGGTGGTAATTTATGTGAGTTTATATTTTGCTGTAATGAACTCTTAATATTCTATGTAAAAATATTTTGTTGTCCCTGAAATACCCCTAAATTTCAAAATACATATAGTATATAGTTTATGTGTATATAATATAGTTTGCAAATATATTATATAGTTTATGTGTACATTATATAATTTACACGCCTATAAACTAGATTACAATTATACATTATAGTTTGATAGTATAATAATTATCATACGAGTATACATAATAGTTTGTAAATATACTAAATATCTTACTAGTACATACATTATATAGGTTATGAGTATATTATTTACTAAAGAGAATTCATTTTCATAAATAATGTTTTTAATAAGTTAGTTTTATCCTTTCATATTCCCGACTCAATTTATCATTTCAGTTGTGTCTATCCATATTTCCTAAATTTATTTAATAAATCAGTTTATCTTTACGTATTTCCTAACTTTTAGTTTTCTATAATTTAGTTAAGAGTTTAAGTACCTTTCATTAGTAAAGTAGTTCATATTCCTTCCATTTCACATTTCCTCACTTTATTTAGGTTCTGACCGGCTATATATAGGTGTCATCTTCTTCATATTTCTCCATAAATTTGGTCTTATGTCTTCCTTATCTCCCTCGAGTCATCTCTCTATTGCAATCTTTTCTGAGCCAGACAATAAGATATTGCTTTTTCATTTCCTTTCTATTTCCTCCGCGGTTCACATACACAAGAAAAACAAATATGTATATACATCAATCATCGTCACCTCACCATCACTTACGTTGGTGCAAACAAAGATAACAAAATATACAACTCTATTTCTTTCTCTACACACGCAGAGTAAAAATAAAAATAATAAGAAGTAGAAGATCCCGCCTGTCAACTTACACATCAAGGGAAAAAAAAAAGGGGGAGAGATAAATCAATGTTGTTTTCTCTGTGTAATCTGTGGTGTATAGGTAGCAGTGCTCCGAATTTGTGAAAGACGAGTAATAGATTTCGTGCTTGGTTGTGTTGCAAATCGTCTGTAGAATATCAGATAAGTTACTGCGTTCACTAGTTTTTATTAAATTTATAAAAGTAAGTTTTTATGTGGAGGTGAATTTTGTGTGTGACCATCGTTTAAGATTGAATTGTTGTGTGTTATGATAATTGCATTTTCTCATGTGAATGAATTATTTTGTAATGGATATCGGTGATTATTTGAATATAGTTTGTAGAAGATATTAACAAAAAATTATTATGGAATTATTTATGAGATAATATATAGGAAAGAGAAAATTACATCCCCACCCATGACGTTTGGTGAAATTACACACCCCGCCCATGAGGTTTCAAAAATTACTTTGTCCATCCATGTAGTTTTCTTTATTGTACATCCGACAACTTTTCCAAATATTTGATCAACTTAAAAGATGTTTAAATGTTGTCCAAAATTGATAGAACTTTACATGGATGATGCTAAGATGTTATATTTTTGTCCAATGTCAAATCCAAAGTTTTTAAATCTCATATATGACCTGTGGGACCCAATGAAAATACGTTGACATGTCACATGTTTCATTGGGTCTCACAGATCACATATGAGCTTAAAAACCTTTGGATTTCACGCTAGACCAAAATATAACACCTTAGCATCGTTCATATAAAGTTTCATCAATTTTGGATAACATCTAAGCATCTTTTAAGTTGATCAAATTTTAGAAAAGTTGTCGGATGTAAAATAGAGGAAACCACATGGGTGGGCAAAGTAATTTTTGAAACCTCATGGGTGTGATGTGTAATTTTACCAAACATCATGGGTGGGGGATGTAGTTTTCCTAAAAATGAAATATGTAATCATGACGATTTATTACACAATCTGTTTTATGGTTATATAAGTGGGTTTTGATTGGTTGATTAAATGGTGACTACTGATAATTATTAAAGAATTTTAAAGAGGAGGAAACCATGATACATGTGGGCCGTATTAGAACACATGAATGAGATGATAAAATACGGGCCACACTAGGACACATAAGTATAAGATACTGTGGACCGCATTAGGACACAGTTTGCCCTATTTCTACTCCTTGGTTTTTTGTACTATTGGAGGATGTGCACACTTAAGGATTTTAGTGGTGAAGTTTGATTCACGGCTGCGTGTTGGGGGTCCGGGTTACAGCTTCGTGTTGTACCCAAAAGTGAGAAAGGTTATTTTTTCCTAGATGCGTGTTGGGACAAGGAAGATAATTAAAATAATCTAGTTGACTAAGAACCAAACATGAAATATTATATAATGATTATTTTAATATTGTGTAATAATATTGTTGAAATATCTTGTATGTTGATGCGTGGTTATAATGTTAAAATAGTTTTTAAAGAGAAAATGTTGTTAGGGAGTGAAGTGGTAAGTTACTCAATTTCCTAACTTTATTGTGGCTTTTTTTGTGATTGTTTGGATTTTTTTCATAGGTACTCCTGAAGTATATGAGATGGGACAATGACTCCATTAGATTAAGTATTTATAAACAATTTTATCTTAGACTTTGTGACTTTTTTGTTAATTAAAAGACTATTATATCATTGTCGGGTTTCCTTTTAATAATAATAGTTGTTACTTCAGTTAATTGTTTAGGCCTTAGCACTCATTTTATTACAAGTGTGACAGTAATACTCTAGACTAGGATTTAATTCCGTTGCTTGCTAAATATTAAACTAAATTTGTTAAATAGTCAACATAAAAATATTAGAAAATCCGGGGTGTTACAGTCCCTTTCCAATTGGACAACTCATGTTGGCAGAAGCCACCGGCATCGTCTATTGATGTTCCTTGGTTATCGTCTCTGCTGGCACCAGATCTTGTCAGCGGAGGCTTCTCGAGTGGTAAACCATATTTACTTTTTTTTTGCTTTTTGTCCCTTGGTCTAAACATTTTTGTAGTAGTAATATTTGTGTGCGGTAGCTATTCAGCTGAGATATAACATTTACTCTCTTTTTTATTTCTTGAAATCATGTCATACTATTGTGTAGTAGGATAGTTGGTGTGATAGCTATCAACTGAGATATAACATTTGTCCTCTTTTATGTCTTAAAAATATGTCATACTAATGCATCTATTTTGCCCCTCCCCCACACCCCCAATTTGCAGCTGCCAATGCTAGATTGTTCATGTCTGAACTTCTCAATATGATTGAAGTTTCAAATGTGGATAAAGTTACTGATATGAAATGTAAACTTGTACTTGTCATCACCAAACTTCCAGATTGTATTGCCAGATTGTCTTGCTTGACTTCCATAGATCTGTCTGATAACAAACTCATAATTATTCATCCCACCATTGACGACCTCGTCTTTCTAACTAGATTGAGCCTTTAGTATGAAAGATTAATCTGATTACTAGAGTCCATTAGGAAAACCTACAAACTCTTGTGTCTATTGTACTATCTAATAATCAGTTGTTAAAACTTCTTGGTAGTGTAAGGAACTTAGCCCAACTCAAGCACCTACACTTACAACGTAACTATCTACAGTGTTTACCTAATGAGATTAATCATTTTCTAAGATTAAGGAGCCGGCTATTAGAGCGCAATGAGCTGAAGCTAATTCCTCCACTATGGGGGTTGCTATTCACTCTAGGAGCTTTCAGCCCCTAAAACCGGTTTAAGACCCTCCCTCGTGGAGTGAATAGCAGCCCCCAATAGTGGAGGGAATTAGCTTCAACTCATTACTCTCTAATAGCAGCCTCCTCAATCTTAACAAATGATCAATCTTTTCAGGTAAACACAGTATATAGTTATATCTTAGGTCTAGGTGCCCGAGTTGGGATAAGTTCCTTACACTACTAGGAAGTTTTAACTACTGATTATCAGAGAGGACAAGAGACACAAGAGCTCGTAGATTTCCTATGAACTCTGGTAATCAGATTAGTGTATTATGTTAGAGGTTCAATCTAGTTAGAAAGACGAGGTCACCACTGGTGGGTTGAATACTTCCGAGTTTGTTATCAGATAGATCCAATGAAACCACGCTTGACAATTTGGCAAGACTCTGGAAGTTTGGTGACGGTAGATATAAGTTTTCATATCAGATTAGTAACGTTATCCGCAGTTGAGACTTCAATCAGATTGAGAAGTTCAGACATGGACAATCTAGCATCAGCAGCTGCGAATTGGGGGTGTGGGGGACGGAGCAATATAGATTAATTAGTATGACATATTTTCAAGACATAAAAGATGACAAACGTTACATCTCAGTTCATAGCTACCACACACAAATATCCTACTACACAATAGTATGACATTATTTCAAGAAATAAAAGAGAGTAAATGTTATACTTCAGCAAAATAGCTACCGCACACAAATATTACTACTACAAAATGTTTACACCAAGGAACATAATGCAAAAAAAGAAAATGTAAATATGGTTTACCACTCGAGAAGTCTCCGTTGACAAGATCTGGTGTCGGATGAGACGATAACAAAGAAACATCAAAAGACAATGCACAGTTTTTGTCCAACATAAGCTATTCAATTGGGAAAGGACAACAAAATGTTTTTACATAGATTACTTCAACAGTTCACTGAAGCAAAATAAAACTCACAGAAATAACCTCCGCTAACAAGAACTGATGTCAGCTGAGACGATGACGAATAAACATCAAAAGATGATGCAGATGGCTTCTACCTATCATGAGTTGTTCAATTGAGAAGCGACAACAAAATATTTTTACGTAGATTACTTCAAGAGTTCATTAAAGCAAAATAAAAACTCACAAAAATTACCTCCTATTGGGGACAAACTACCTCGAAGGTATGGAAATGAGGATAACGAGAAAGCAATATACCCATCCAACCTCAAAGTCATTTCCTCGAACACTAGGTGGAGTTGCTGCTCATCTAACACCAAACTAAAGTATGTGGATTTCTTATTGTTCTTGTACACCACATAAGCCTTCTCCATCTCAGACAAAACAGAAACGAGCTCCTGAATAAGGTTTTCAAACTGCTTCAAACAGTTAATTCTGGCCAAAATCATCTCCTCGGCCCCCTCTGCTTCACTAACTATTTTGCTTACAGCTTCAACTTCTACCATCGTTGGCTTACACAACAAAAGCTGAGTAAAAATTTTTTATTGTACGAATGCTTCCTCGTTCCTAGTAGAGGGCGGAGGAAGGTCCTCCATGGTCAGTTTGGGTATGAGGGAGGAGAAAAAAAGTGTGAAAGCTTTGGAGCTCTGTGTATAACGACATCCAAATTCATGGCTCTAAACCCAAATCACTCTCTTATCTCTATCAGGTAGTTGGAAAAGAGATGAAATCAAATGAACTACGTATGTATGCTCCTTGTTCACCAATCAGGATTGCAAAAAATTGACATTATTGAAGAGAATGAATAATGACACAGAGCATGTTCCTTGTTCGCCAGTTAGGGTTACAAAGTTACCATAATTGAAGAGAATGAATAAAGACGCAGAGCATGTTCCATGTTCGCCAGTTAGGGTTGCAAAATTAACGTGAGTGAAGAGAGAAAACAGAGCCGCAGAGCATGTATCTTGTTCGCCAATTAGAATTGCAAAATTACCCTGACTGAAGAGAATGAATTGAGGCGTAGAGTATGTTCCTAGTTCGCCAGTTAGAATTGCAAAACCGTAAAATGAACACAACCTTGTCCGCCAGTAGGGTTGCAAAATTGTAGTGAGTGAAGAGAATAACAGAGCCCGTGTATATTCATTGTTTCGGAGTCAGCTAGTGAATAGAATGAAGACATTTTTTAGTTCATTATTTGTCTTTATTTTGTGTCCAGATACCCCCTATTTTAATATAACTTTTTATATATTAAAATAAAAAATGAGTGAATAGTTTAGGTGGCTTTTAAGTACTTTTTAACAAATTATAAAAACTTAAAATTACATTTATTTGTATGCATATTTTTTTTTATAAAAACTTCACTTAATAGTAGTATTAAGATTTATTTATGAGTATCATATTGTACTGGTAATATTCTATTTTATTAAAAAGTATTGTATTAAATCTCAATATTTAATTTTATGTACCTACAATATTATTTAGGTCATATTTTTTATTAGTAACTAGTTTTTTTTTGTTTTGGATGATATATACATTAATAAATTTCACCAATTAATTATCATATTTTTCTTTTATAATTTATAATTTATACTTTTTTACAATAAACTATTAACTAATGGTTATTAGTGACTTTGATGATAACAAACTAAGTATCTTATAACTTTTGTGTGTTAATGACTTTGTTTATTTTTAACGAAATATTGTTTTAAACCGCGAATTAATATTTATAATGGTAGTACAGAAAACGACGATATACATTGCACGTAACTAACTTAATAACTTATGTTGCAAAAATTTCACACCGCCAAACAACAGTTTTTAAAACAGCTACAAATATGCCAGCACAAAACAATCATTAGTATATGCTGCAAAACAGCTAGACAAAACAGCTGCTAGCATATGCTGCAAAAAGGCCATACCGAACAGGGTTTTTTATTGGTTTTTTGCAATTTGATCGAAGGAGAGGGATACAGCTTCAGAAATATAGACTTGATCGTCAGTGTCGTCTCTGCCAGAAGAAGATTTGTGTTTTGGATTTTTTTTTTTCACTAGGGTTGTGTATGGGCTTGAGGAAATAAAGAGGAGAGTTGGGCTGTTTTAGGAGGAACGAGCCGGTCGTATTGAGATGGGTCATGGGTCGATTTGATATTTGAGTTAAACGGGTAGTCGGGATGTGCTTGGTCGAAACTGACCAATAGAGCCACAATTTTGGGGATAAAACGATGGAAAAACTGAACTGCCAGTTCAAAGCTAGGTCAATGCAACAGAAGTGAAGTGCCTCAACCACTAAACCACGGTTTCTTTTTGTGTAATTAATGATGTAAATGTTTTAAAAGCTGTTCTAGCATATATAAAAGGGTAATTTTGAAAGAAATAAATAACTAAGGTTGAGTCGGATTCAAACATGACAATTTGACCAACCGTTAAATAGATAGAATAATGTGAATAATTTGTTTTTGAAAACACTTATTATTTTGAAATCGTTTCTTTTGTTGAGAATAAATTTTTGAGAAACAAAATTTTTGTTAAATGTTTGAAAATTGATTCAAAAAATTTTGTAATGAAAAGACGACATCATTTTGACATGCATGTTGAGACGTTTTGAGATAGAAAGGTGATCGATGACTCTTATTTTATTTATTTTCTTAATTTTTCTTGGGTGATAATTTTTGTAAGCAATTGGGTCACTAGTGGAGTTTACCAACAAAAAGTTGTATATTTGTTCTTTTTTAATGAATTTTTTCTCGGTTTTTTTCGAAGGTAAGAGGAATCCATAAAAGGCGGCGAAGGAACCATGTGACGGAGTAGGAGCCTTGGCAGATTGATAGTCATTTGTTTAGCGATGCAAGACATAAGGACCAAGTGCGGAGTAGGCACTGTGGTTTCCTACCTTGTGAGGAACCAGATCGAAAATGACAGTGTGAAACAATTGATCAAAAATATACATGTAAGTCCCATTGATAGACTGACTCACTTTCAATCTCAGGTGAAAGTGTGTAAAATACTTAAGCAGTGCCGCCTTTAAGGTTAAGGAAAACCCATAGACTATAGAACAAGACATTGGAATCATGAACCTTAATTATTACAACTCAAAAAGTGGGATCAAATAGTATCATCTTACCATGCACCACAAACAATAGGTGGCCAAAATGCTTTGGTTTCAAAGGAGCCGTGTCAGTATCGTGTAGAGGCGGGATGTTTCTCCTAGGGATGAAGGGTTTGAGAAAGGGCATGTAGACATTGGTGTTTCACTCCCTCTCTAGTATTGAAAGTGGAGGGATCTAGGCCTTCGTCTTGTATCTAGGGTGAAATACCCCAAACATTAATTACCTGGATTATTAAAGAACTAATTAAATAAGAGAGGTTAATCAAAGGCTAATCATTAAATGATAAAGACTAATGAGCCCAAATGCATTAAGGAATTAAATAACCACTAAACATACATACATAAACAAGTATGTATAGTCCAAGTTGGGTACTAAACCCCACATGAAATAATGGACTAGAGAGGAGCATTTATAAGGAGGGAACAACTTCTAAAGTCAATATAACATGTATTACATTAATTCATGAATTAAGATCACAAATCATGTGAGAGAATTATGTAACATGCATTATATTGTTATAATGAATAGTAAAGTATACCACATACTCAAAAACACAAAGAATACACCTTAGAACAAAGTAACAACTCATGTTACAACTTAACACATGAAATAAGTCCATGTGTAAAATGTTCAAGTCTTTAACATTATAAGACAAAGATGACTCATCAAAATACACCAAAATATCTATATGGGGGCAGCAATGGGTGAATAGTACACCCATGAGTCACCAAATTTGACTTTAATGGAAGAAAATATCTTAAGTGACAAGTCTCTTTCACTATTATTATTCTTGACTCACTTTAGCAAAAAGAAAACACACCCTCCCTCCTATCTCATGCTTGAACTAATTATCCTTCCCTATTGGTCATCTTCTTCCTCTTGAAACCTTCAAGAATACACCCATGGCAACAATGGTGCATTGAGATTCCTTCACCCTTTTTCACTTGAAACTTCCTCCTTCTTCATATACAAGCCAAGGGGAGAATAGATCCCTTTTCCTTTTGACCAAAAGTTGATATTACAGCATTATTTGGAATAGAAATAGGCAATGGGGCTAGGAAATGGAGTCTAGCTAAGTGCCACCAAGACAAAGGTAAAAATGTGCTTTAAGCACTAGGTCCTTCCTTGAGTTAATTATGGCCGAAATTTATGACCTCACTAACTCATCTTTCTTCACCCTTTTAATACTCAAAATGATGGTATTCATCCACCTTTTTGATGGCCGAAAATTGCCATATTTCTACCTAAGGTAAAGTCTTGAGATTTAAGGGTTTTCATGCCTAAAATTTGTTCTACTCATAGATCTTCCTATGAAGTCACTCCATAGCTATTTATTCATCTTGGTCGAGATTTTGGAGAGGATAAACTCAACTTTGAGCTACAAGGTAAGAGCACACTCTTTAGAGTTCCATTATGTGCTTTAAAGCCTTAGATCTCCTTTGGTTATGTTATGGTGTCATAGGACCCTAACATTGCACTCCTTTTCCTTCTTATAATCATGGCTGAGAATGGAGATCAAACTCCTTGAGTGGTTGGCAGATATCTAAGGGAAAACTAGGAATAAGATCTACCTTAACCTAGGTGAGCTTTGATCTAAGCCCTGGAGCTTATGAGCTGTGAATTAAACTTTTTATTAGTGCAAAAACTCATCCTTAACCCTTATGATTAATTAGGGCCAAGATTTGGTGGAATAATCAAGCTTGGAAAGCTTAAGGTAAATATTCTAACCTTAATGCTCATTTTGTACTTTAAAGTTGTTCTATGTCAAGAACAAATTATGGCTGAGAACTATGGGTTAAAATGGTAAATATTGACCTAAGGATGAATATAAAATCATATTATAACACTTGGTTATATTAAGAAGTGATTTAGGAGCTTAAATGTCACTTTGATAAAGTTTAAGTGACTTTTTGGTAATTACCAAAACTTTGGGGCTATGACTATAATTAAACTGTGAGAGAACTTTGATTTGTAGACATTTTTGGTGTATTTTAAGTTTATACTATGGTTTGGGTAATAGCCAAATTGAAATATCCCTAACTAATTAAACCTTGATTAAACATATAATCACATAAATTAAGGCCTAAACATGCCTTAACAATCAATTGAAAACAACAATGGTCATCATAAAACAAGAATTACACCTTGTGACCATTTATGGCAAATATGTGCCCTAATGAACTCCTTAGGATCCAAATTTGATTCCTAAGCATTATAACTCATGAATGAACATAATAAAACCATTACCAAAGAAAACCAAGCTCAAAAACACGGTAAGACACAAAATGTGCTTTAAAGCTCCTTAAAGCACGTTTTTGTGAAATTGTCTTTGAATTGAGTTTCGATTGACTTTACGGCCTTGATTACCCTTAAATATACTAATGTGACATAATGTACCACATTAGAATGCTAATTCAAAGCTTTAAAAAAATCAGAAATTTGTGTAACAAAATGTGAATAGTACTCAAATAGTGAAAAATTAACATTTAATCACCAAACCTAGTCAATGGTCAACACAAAGCTCTTGACCTTGAACACTTGGAGGCAGCATCATGAAGAGCTCCCCTCATCACTAAGAAACCTCAAAATATCTCTTAAATGACTCATCATGAACTATTCACTAATTTAACCTTATCTTACTTTATAAGCCAAAATTGATTTCCTTTCTCACTTACCTTCTCCCAACCGACATCAGCTGCTCCAAACCTTCCCTTTTCTTCCTCCATTAACGTGAGGAACAACAAACTTCCAAGAGCAACTCACTTTGATCTAGGTAAGATCTTAAGCTATAATTATATCCATTATGTTCCTCTTTTATTCTTCTTTCCATTGATCTAACCTATATCCATTCCATCCACACCTATAGTCCAAGTTGGTGTCCACAGAGGGAGTGTTTCTCAGTTGGAAAATCAAAATGAGAAGGGAAGTAAAGCTTAAGTAGCTTATTAGGTAAACACATGCTTTAAACTTGTAAATCTTCCTCCTCTTCATTTCCGGTTTGGTTCCTTGATTTCCTTAGCTTATTTCCTCCTCTTTTACATGATTTTCAGTTGGTACATCAAGGTATCAAGTGCTAGCCAAATTCATGCCAAAAAACTCCATTTTTGGCATTTTTGACAAGGTAAACCCTAGTTGTTTTCTACCTTGTTCTTACCGGTTTTGTTCTTTAGTTTAAATGGTGTTTTTGACACCTGTTGCCTCAAAAATTCATGCGTGAACAACCCTACACAAGCCTACAAATATCAAGGTATAATCATGTTTTTAATAAGCTTAAATTACTCCTTAATGATCCTTAATGGCATAAGACTAATACATGTCTTTTTCCTTTGCAAAATTCTGGTGAATGGTGATGTATACCCTTGGAAATTTTCTATCCAAATGTGTAATCAAGCCTAAGACAATCTTAGCAAAGTAAGTCAAATCCTTGCTTAAATCATATATAAATCAAGTATATGTATAGATTATGTTCATAAACTAACCTAAACATTTTAATTAAATTAGGCGTGAGCTTGGAGTGGTGATTAGCTGATTTTTGTGACATATAACATGTAAGTAAACCTTACTTTATGTAATTAATGTTACATATAATATGAAGTCATGGGTTTGGTAGATTAATATGACCTAACTATGTATTAAAATGTTATATACCATTTTTGGTTAGCTTACTTTGTATTTAAAGGACTTATAATGTCATAGAAATAATTTAAGTGGCTAAAATATGATTTATAAAAATATTAGGGGTGTAGGTAGTAAAAGTTGTGAGTTCACTACAAGAAAAAGGCTAGTTTGCTACCGACGCAATTGGTAGCGATAATAGTGAAATTGGTAGCCAAATAGAACGGGCTACCGCTTTTGTTCATTTGCTACCGGAGTTTGGCGGTGGGTAAACCCTTGGTGGCGAAATTGATTTTCGCTACCGTTTTCTGGTTGGTAGCAATTTTGCTGCCACACTGCCACTACTCTTTCTTATGGTAGAAATTTTGTCACTGATCTTTCTTATGGTAGCAATTTTGTCACTAGTCTTTCTTCTGGTAGCAATTTTACTACTGATTATGTGTGGTAGCTTTACTTTGTTTGCTACCAATAAATTCAGTAGCATAAATTCTTTTTAGATACCAACTTTAGTGGTTGCATTAAAAAAATTTGCCACCAATAGTGTGGCAGTATTATATTCACACATGTGTTGGTTCTCTACTAAAGCCATGTGTGTGCGGCCGGACGATTCTTGGGGCACACATCAAGGATCGAACCCGACCCGCGACGTATTGAATATATCATCTCTGACCACCTTGATCGAAACATATGGGTAAACAGACCTCATACCAATGGTATAATTAATTCAGACTAGTGCGCTTACATTAAAATGTGCACACATCAGGAATCGATCCTGCGACGAGTGGGCAGGATAGCTATGACCTTAACCATTGAGCCATGATAGTTATTCACAACATATATACATACTACATGTATATATTGAATGTTTGATACTCTAAATATAAATCAAAATTTTAATCGAGATATGATGAAACCTTGGATATGTAAAAATTAATAAAATAGATGTTGATATTTTAATTTACATAATATTACAACATTTATTTTGTACAGTCAAAATATTAAAAATAAAAGTGTATGTTGGCTTAAAATTGAATAAAATTAAAAACTAAACATATATATACATTTACAAAATATTTAAACATTTATAAATTATATTTATAGTTTGTATTTGTTTTGCAAATTTTAACCACCATGTCAACTAATTTAAATTGTTATCATTTATTGTATTTGTATATTTTACTAATTTATGTGATTTTTGTAAACTAAAAGAATTATATAGTAAAATGTATAAAAACTGCACAAATTTTAAAATTTATATACAAATATATAATTTACTAATTTAAATTATTTTGACAACTAATTTATATTAATTTTGTAAATTTTAACCAACATATGTACTAGTTTAAATTATTATTATTACATGTACTCTATTTTATAATTTATTAATACGTACGATACTTTGAGAATTAAAAATATTATAAGTATCAAAAATATATTATGTTACATATATCTTATATGATAAATAAATTCTTGTAGTGGTATATAGTCTTAATTAATTTTCATGAATTACAAATTTTTTGTTTACTTAAAGTTCTATTTAAATTTCGGTAGTTAAAAGGTAAGAAGTAAATATACTAAAGTACTATATTGAAAAAACTATAAAAAATAAAATATTTATATAAGAAGATAATATATCCACTATGGCAGCAGCAATATAGGTTAGTATTCTGAATTATGTAGTATTCATCCGTTTAAGTTATAAGACAATAATAATTTTATTAATTCTTATGAATATTAGCTATCATTTCTTATATTCTAGCACAATATCAACTGAAATTTCATCAGCATTATTAGTCGGTACGTAGCAATTTTGAAACTTAAGATAGTAGCAATTTATCTACTTGTTATTTGCTATATCATAGCCAAAATAGTAGCACTGTAGCAACCATAATCAAGTGTTAGTAGCAATTTCATAATTTCGCTTATCTACATGGTCGTAGCAACTTTTAAGATAGTAGCTAGTTAGCTATTGATTAGAATCGTTTTGCTACCGTTGCTCAAATAGTAGCATAATAGCTACCATGATTGAATTAGCATTAACCAAGTAGTAGCAATTCATTAATTTAGCTACCGATATTGG